>JAWNNJ010000187.1:0-401755 GCA_035045125.1 Hypselothyrea guttata
AAACGATAGTTTCGATAGTTTTCATAAATATTGCAAGTTGTCATCTTTGGGCAAACTTGGATGGCTTTGAAGTGTCGATTTCAATAGACAATGGGCAATTGCTTTTAGTTAATTTGTGTTGAAGATGCAAAGCTTGAATTGGGTCAAAATTACAACGTTTAAGATCCAGACCCAGACGTCGTTGAATTGGCCCCAAACGTTAATTACTGCCACTGCCAGGGATACCGTAAATCCCTTTCATATGTCCTCTCACTCTCGGCTATAACCGGAATAACTGTAACTGCAGGGGACAAGTGATAAACGGCCTGTCGTTCAGCTCAATCTCAGTCCACAATCCAAACCTGTAGTACCAGAGCCAGAACCAGGGAGGGATCAGAATCAAAACATGCCTGCCGTTGGCTGCTTTGCCAAATTGATTTATAAATCAATAAAAATATGTGCATAAATATTTACCGAGACAATATAAATAAATTACACTCAGTCGACTGCGAAGCCCAATGCAAAATGCATAGCACGGACCAATGGACGAATGGACGAATGGACGGACGGACGGACGGACGGATGAAGGGACAAAAATGAAGCTAGAGTTGCAGTTGCATTTGTAGTTGTAGCTGACAATGCCCGAGTCCTATATAAACTATATACTATATACTATATCCATGTTGTGGATTTTCTTATTAACTGTCGCTCGGCATAGACAGACCTAGGGAAGTCACAAAAGTGCCGTTAATACAGATATAAACAAATTATCACTAATAATAACACTGCAAATTTAGAATTTTCGTTGTATACATGGTTAAAATATTTTAAGTTAATTGTATTGCTGGGTAAAAAATTATAGTAATTTTCGATTTCAAGAAATTCACAAATTCCAGTAAATTTTAGGACTCTACGGAGAACATGCTCGCTAAGGTATGCAAAAAAAAATTGTACTTCAGCAGTTTTTGCTCTACTATCTAAACTATTTGTCGGAAAACCATTTAGTTTAATATTCTAGATGGCTAATTAATGTATGTAATGGTGATATGAGCAATTTTTTCTCTGTAAATAATATATACAAATTTACAACCTCTTTTATTGGTGTTGTTAATAATTTTATTCAAAACAATCTTAAGAGAATTTATAATTATTTTTGTTGTTGTTGAATTTTTGACCACATTTCTCGATATTTGGTAACTCAAAAGGTATGTGATTTTGTTTATGAACTTAAATAGATTATCTGGCTTTTGTACGCTTTATAAACTTGATTCGGCTAGATTGTATTTCTGTTATAATATTCCTAAACTGGAATCTATTTAGATATACGGAATTCGCGTACTAAACTTTCACAAATCGATAGTTTATCTCAAATACATAAATATATATAACAAATTTTTTGAGACTTTGAATTTCTATATATGGATTAATCGATTTTAATCGATAACTTGTCGATAGTCCCTCGTGCAACGTGTGCAGATGAGCACAGCAGGAACTACAGTTGCTGTTGATGCAGATGTGGATGGAAATAGGGATGAGACTGAGGCTGAGGATGGAAATGTGCCTGCTCGAGCTATTCCATAGCTATTCCAGATTTACTTTGTGCCCATAATTTGATGTATTCCATCTTTGTGTGTGTGTGTGTGTGTGTGAGCGCCGCAATTTAAATATGTGCGCAATTACGTAAAATGTTTGGATACAAAGCAACGCTTTCCCCTCCCTTCCCATCCCGTCCCTGAAGCGGCGAACGAACAAATTTCATGACCAACATTTTCAGGTGCCAACTAATCAAAAATGTTAGCAATTATAATTGATTAAAACGAGACGTGAGACAGAGACAGAGACAGGGACAGAGACAGAGCTAGTGATAACAGTAGAGCGAGAGAGCTAGACAAACTGATGAGCTGTCTGTTGTGTATTTATCCCCTCTATGTGGACTGAAATGCATTCAAAACTGCACAAAAGACTGCACGAATGCTGAATTTTTGGGCGCTCGTATTCACAAACACTCACACGTCACAGAATACTCATTGCGTAATTGAATATGAATCTGCTATTTAGCAATGCCTATGCACCAACAGACTGTACCAATTGCCTGCATATTCCATTTGAATTTTGTACTTTTTTGAATGTTTTCAATTCTATTCAAAATATTCAAATTGGCTGTATAGTCTACAAATTATATTAATATTATTTTTAATTAAGAATAAACCTACCCAACTTTATTGAGTATTTAAAATGCATTGCTTTTTTCTATAGATTTATTATTATTTTTTTTTAATTAGATAATATAATTTACCAATTTCATTATTTTTGTGCATCTAGGAAACTTTCCTCAACTCGTTCGCTGTTTATTTTTGTATATTCAATATACCCTTTAGGCCCATCGAATACAGGGTTTAATTAAAACAAACAAATTTCTCAAATATCTACAATTAAAGCATACAATTTGCTATATTGAGTTGTTGCGAGTACAATTATTGAGAGCATTCTATTTATTTTGCTTATAAGTGAAATATAAACTGCAAATAATAAGTATAATTATTGCCAATACTATACGGAATATTGTGTCTCTGCACATTGGGATTAATTCAGTTAATTTGAATAGTTTGAATATATATATATCATTGCAAATGGCAATTAAATAATTATATTTGGCTTTCTGGTTTCCGATTTGTCTAACAAATTGAATTAAATAGCATAAATATAGAAATGATAAATATTAATAATATATAAATAATAATTGAATTAAAAATCTTGTTTTGAGTAATACAAGTTTCAAAATAAAGAATAGCATAAGAATGTACTTATTATTTCAAATATGTTTTTAAAATAATAATTTTAAACAATTAAAAAAAAATAAAAATAAAATATCATAAATTGTATGACATTTACAAAATAAAATGAAAATTATTGAAAATTATTAACAAATATTGATACATTTTTAAAATCCTAATTTTTATTTTTAACTAAAAATTTACGTATATTAAAATAAGAAATAATGGACCAAAATTAATAATAATACTGGTTTATGATATGAAAAAAAAGGAATAGATTTCTAAAATAATACAATAGGAAACTATTTTCATATAAATCTATTTTTAACTAAAGTGAATTTGAAAATACTTAAAACGCACTAACAAAATTTTAAAGTCTTAAGTTAAAGATTAAGATTTGTGCAAAACAATTAATTAATTATATAAATAAAATTATATGTATATGTATTCAATTGTTGTGAAATTTTAATGAATAAAGAATATGATTTTTGTAAATTGTTTTAATTTATTTGCTACAGCTATTGCCTATTATTATTAAAGTCGTGTATCGTACATGTATGTTTTATTTTAAAAACTTGCAGAGCACACTCGACTGTAGCTGTGCTGCGTTTCATTTGGGCCAAGCTCGGACATTGTTTGCGATGTTTTTGTGTTATTATAGTGCAATAATTTGGGCCCAGGCTAAGCAGATAAGAAGCAGCTTATGTGGATATTGAATGGCCACAAAAATGCCGTTGCATCAATTTTGCATCAAAATGTTGCAATATGCAACAGGAAGGAACGCAGGGGGGGACAGCAAAGCAAGCAGGAGCAGGGGATTATGTGAGAGATACAGATGCAGAGCGAACGGTTTTGGGTGCAGATTGAGGTGGAGCCTGCCACTAAAACCGCATGCACGCACCTGGCGACTGCTGCATGCCACATGCCGTATGCCGCACGCCGCATGCCCCTTGAAGCTGCAAGCGGAGCGACCAGTAACCGGTAACCCGTAACCCAGAATCTGTGGCCGATATCGGGCACGCACCGCACACACAAGTCCCAAAAAGTGCATCGAAGAACTATTTTGTTGCACGTGTGTCCGTTGTGGCAGCTGCAATTTGCAGTACGTTATGGCCGTGCGCTCATAATGCTACATACACACGCACATATAAACGCACATATATCCAAATTCTCTTGTCGATAATTTCGTGGCCAGGCTGCAGCAAAAATATGTTGTTTAATTAATTTGCCATATGGCCAGCTCTGGAGCTCTCCAAAAAAAGGTGTCTCATTTTCAATTTTCTCTTTTCCCTTTGCCCTTTTTCATTTTCCATTTTCCTTTTCTCAAGCTGAACCGCTTGGCGCTAAGGCAACGGCTGATTAGCATATAAATTACACTGCCACGCCCCCACAGCAGATGTACGCCCATCCACTTTTCGGGCAATATGTTTTGCGACTTATTGATTTAGCATTAATTGTTTATTGTTCATAAAACATTTTCGAGTCGAAGTTCTAGCAATAACAATCAACTCGCACTCCCATTTTGTGGTTCGCTTGGTTCGCTTTCATGCCCTGCACCAACTGAAGCTGCCTGCACCGGGTATGCACGGTTCGTGCGGCAGCAGTAGGTCCAATAAATAGGCGTAATACATGTGCTTTTCGATCTGTAGTAAATGTTTGAGCGGGTATGTTCATTTTGTAGACATGTCTGTTGATTGTGCATTACAAACTGCCCTGGAACTCGGGAAAACCCGAACTAAATTCAGGTAGGACCGTATTTGCAATATAGCCATTTCGTTATTGAATAATTTTAATATTATTTATATTATATTTTTTTAAATATTCAAAATTATTTATATTATTTTTTTTATCGATTACTTTCGCTGTAAGTAGTAACGTGTTGTATAATAATTTCATTACGTATATACAAGTGTACATATTTAGTCCTACTAAATAGGGTTAAATATTATTATAAGTATATGAAACTAAATGAACGAAATCCAATAGAGCATTTTATTCTTAAAGTAGGTAAACTCGAATTTAGTTGGGATTTAAGTACGAATTTCTGTCTTTATTAACTTTTGTCAGCCATAAGAAAACGAAACGGTCGAATGTGAATGTGATGAATGTGACGAATGTGTTGAATGTTGCCTAGCACTCTCTTAGCGAATTTGTATTTTAAAAACAAAGATAGTAGTTGTATCGATATAGTGTTTTTTTATTAATATTTTAAAAGGTGGCTAAACAAACTGTTTACTGTTTAATAAGAAGTCCTGAAATACTCTATTTATCCTGCAATATTATCCGAATAAGTGCAAAAGTTTCAGTAGTTCCGAAATGCTTAAGTGGAAAACGCTTCGAAAGGTACTTTTGCGGTCGACTACGCCCGACTGTAGCACTTGCCTTGGCCGTACTGGAAAAGGGCATAGCTGGAGGTGTTGTCCTTTTTGGGTGCCATTGACTTTAAGGACATCAGCTGCTTTTTTGTTGTTGTTGTTGTTGTTGTTGTTGTTGTTGCGCTGCCTTTGGCACGAAACTCAATTAACTTGTTAATTTATTTGTCATTTGCTTTGTGCACTAAGTTCGTTTCCCTCGTAATATCTGCGAAAAACAATTCAACAACAACAACAACAAGAACAACAACAACGACGATCGCAGCAGCACTTTGTAAGCCAAAAAGGTTAAACAGCATCAGGGCAGAGAGGGGGGAGGGCTTTAACCCTTTGGAGTTATGGGAAGGCTCCCAACGGGGCTTGCTCTGCGATAATGGCGGAGAGCGATAGTTCAGGCTGTATATTGGATGCGATCGATTGCACAGAATATCGATAGCACGTAACATTTTTTATCGATTTCAGCAAAAGAAACTGCAAATGGTCTATCGATAGATAAATTGTTGCTGTGGCTGCTATTTAAACTGCCAGTTATCGATTATTAAGGTACATTATCTATCGTATAGAGGACGCCAACAGCTGTTATCCAATGTTATCGATTGTAATTGCAGTTATCAGTAAACATTCTGCATGATCATTGGCTTTTATCTGAAACACTATATTGATATCGATAAGTTGGTTGAATATTTCTGACGCTAACAGTAGCTTTAAAATATCATCGATTATAAGTATTTCTACAAATGGTGGCTTTTCTTATCGATAATAGATAAAAGTAGAGGCAAAATTTGTGGAGATCTAGCGATATTATTGATGCCTAGAGTTAGGTAATACTAATGAAACTTTACGTCAGTTATGGGTAACGGGTAAGGGGTAACTGGTACGGGTAATGGGTAACTGGTTACTTGTAACTGTTAACTGGCATCCTGGGCAAATCCTTTAACCGTTGCTCACTTTCAACTTTGAAGTTGGCAAAGTTTTCGCTTTGTATAATTAAAACTATGCACAGTCAGAGAAGTGTTAGAGTTGGTAGGATGGGGAAAAGAGAGAGTCAGAGAGAGCAGAGATAGAGTAGAGTGGAAAGAGAAGAGAGTACGGAGAGAACGAAAAACGAGCAGCAAAACCAAATTGTTTACATGTGTCTTTGTTACAGTTATCATTGGTGGTTTAATGCAGGACTGGGAGAGGGATGGGGACACAAGCTGGGGCATGCTGCAGGCGCTTCCTTCCCTCTCCCTCTCTTTCTCTCTCTCTTTCTCTGACTCTTTCGCTGCCTTTGCCTTCCTGTTTGTCTGTCTTTAGGCTTCGTCGCGTTTGTTTGCGCGCTCTGCCCTCTGTCTCTCTCTCTCCTCCTTTTCGCGTGCCGTCTCCCTCGCATGCATATGCAAGACGCTGCCACGCCCACACGCTGCAACGTCATGTTACGCCCATTTTATTTAGCATTTTGTTGTTTCTCTTGTGCTGCTTTTATTTTTGTCAGTTTTCTGCGGTTTTTAATTAAAATTAACTTTGTTTATTTTGCGCTTTTCCCATTTGCCAGCTGTGCGCATATCCCCACCTCTCCCCACCTCTCCCCTGCCACGCCCCGCATCCCCCCCTCAGTGCACCCCTGGCAACATCTATCACTTGCTGTCCTGCTCCCTCCTCTCGTCTTGCCTGCCGCCTTCGAAAGTGAAATGTTTACTTTCAGGCTCTTGCTGCTGCTTGTAATTGCCGCCATTTGCCATGTCGTCAGAGCCATCAGCATCATCATCATCATCATCCGCCATGGCGGCAACAGTCACATCCGGTTCCGCCTTGTTGTTGCCGCTGATAGTTTTTACCTGTTGGCAGCCTATGCCTTCCGCGGTCTCGCCCTCCCCCACCCAGCTTCCTTCACTTCAACGGACGGCCGTGTGGCATGCGGCATATGGCAAGTGGCAAGTAGCAAGCGGCAAGTGGCAAGTGGCAACTGCCACACCGCCGCCAGCAGCAAAAGAGTTTTACAATCATCGTCATCATCTCGCGCGCGAGCTGTGCAACTTTTGCAGCTTTCGTTTGGCCAAGTTTTTGTGTTCCTCCTTCCTTTCCTCGCTTACTCACCGACCACTTTCTGAGCCATTCGCTCTACACAGCCAATATCGTGATCTTCGAGATACCCTGTAGGTCAGGTTCTCTTTTACAGAACTATTCGATAATGTCATTTAACAAATGTGCATGAATGTGCGGAATGTTATTCCTCCGTTTATTTTATTTTATATTTAAAATTATAATGTACTCATTGGCACATTCGGGCACATTTAACGCCATTTTCTACATTCCGGATAAAGGTTATATTCGTCTCTATACAAAAATATTCCATTAGGTCTTTTAACAAATATGAATGTGCCGAATGTTAAAGGAGTTTCGATGGATGATTATATTTATTTTTGATGTAATTTGTATTTTATAATAACAATTGTAATATGCTTTATTAGCACATTCCACGATGTCACATTCGACACATTTGATGCCATTTGTTGTAAATAAGTTACGATGGATGATTATATTGAATTGTAATTTAATTACGTCAATACCAATTGCGACTATATGTACAATTTGAATCGGTAGTTATGGCGTTGGGCATACTCCTCTGCTTGTTTTTAAAGGGTATCTGTTAGAGGCACTTGGATGATTGCATTTATTTGGCTTTCGATGATGCATTTGGTGTTTGACTTGCTGGGAAAATAAGCCAAAAATCATGATGGTAATACTAATAATAATAAAATTACAATGAGATATTATGTTTTACATGTGGGAGCACTCGACGGCATAACTTAGGCATGGCTTTCATTATACAAGTTCTGATTGTCGGCTAGATTGAGGACGGGTGCACTGGGTGCAATATCCACACTGGTAGGACGACTATTGGTACCGTTTTGCTGGTTCTGCATCTGTTCCATCTCGTGCTCTGCATCGTACAGCTCTTGTAGGGAATCGAAATTCTGTTGCAGATCCAGGTAAAGACGCTCCACCAGATCACGAAAGAGCATCGAGTTCACATTGATGCTGACATTCATGAGCACAAACCAATCCCCATAGCCCTGAGTGGTCAAGACCCGACGTACATGCGACTTGGGCATGCCACGCAGATGGGTTCGCAGCAGTTGCAACCGTAGCTCCGAGCAACAGGTGAGCAGGAGGCGATAGAGTATATTGATGGTGGCCAACATGGCGATGAACACGAACCACACGTAGAGCACGGCAAAGAGTTTCTCGTTCAGTATGTTCAACGGGAGCACGCAGAGTATATCGATCACATTGGGCGTACCGCTGGGGCCGTAGTAGAAGAGCTCACACTTGGCCACCTTGGGGAAGACCCGGGAGGTCATCAGGTTCCACAGATTCCAGTCGTACACGGGTATGGCGACCAGGGCATGAATATACTTGTACCAGAACCCATCGAATATCACATTCATCAGCCAAAAGTTGAGCAGCTGCAAAAAAAACCGTTCATCGATTTATCGATTTAGTAACTGTAACAACTGACTAATCTTACAAACTAGGCGATAGGCAGTTTTCGATATGTAGCTATAAATATTTATCGATAACATCACTTTGCTTTCAAGGATGAGTTTGCAAATAATAAACTGGCTAATCATACACGATTTGTGATATGTTGATATTGATTTAGGTATAGAGACACAACTATCTATAATATATATTTTTGACACTAAGTTATTAAGTTATCCCAATAGAGTTATCGATGTACTCATTTCGATATGCAGTTCAGATATTGCAAATAGGTTATAAATTTTCATTTATCGATAATAGCATTTTGTGAGTACGTTTTCAGTGATGCTTTTGCATTTATGATCTAACTAATCGTCAATATAATTCGATATGTTGCTCAACTATTGGCATAGAATGATTGATATGCATTAATCAATATACATTTATCGACAACAGCAAGTTTTACTTACGCTTATCCCCAGATTGAGCATTTCACAGAACGTGTACTTGAGAGCATAACAACAGTGTATGGCGGAGAAATCAGAACTAAAATACTTGAACAGCATGTTAAGACGCATCCGGTAGGTTTCATCCAAGATTAGAGCATCGCCGATTTCACAACATAATTGCTTCATGCGCTGCCCCTCCCAGACTTTCCACAGGAACGATGGAAAATAGAAGAGCAGCGATTGAAAGAGCAGTATCATGAAGACCCATTGATAGTAGCGCAGGTACAGTCGCTTCGTAACGCCGCGTACTTCCGGGCCAACACCCTCCGCAACGGACACAATGCGTGCATATTGATCGTTATCCTGCAACAGGAAACGCAAATGGCTACGATTGAAGGCAGCGTTACCAGATGCCGATACCGGATGGTTCAAAGTTGAGACGGCATTCATCACATTATCGCTCTCCATGGGCAGTATGTAGGTGCCCATGGTCCAGCAGTAGGAGTGCACATATTCCGTATGCTTCGTACCACTCAGGCAGATAATGGGATCTCCGAAGTACTGCTTAGCCGACAGTAGGAACGTGCACGTGAGCAGCAGGACAATCGTGCATTTCGAGTGCAGTGTGAATATCGGATCGTAAATGCGCACCGTCTTCAGTCGCAGATACTTGGAGAGTGGTTTTACAGCCGCATACATTTCATACTTCTCTCAATGTCCCTCTTGTTGGTTTCTGCCTATGTCTCAACCTCGGGATTCTGTCGGTTCGACTTGTGTAGTTTGATTTGAAATTTTTTCAGGTTTGAAAGCAAACAAATTACAGCTGACAGCAAAGTACACAATGTTGGCAAATGCAATGATAGTGTGATGTGGAAGCAGAGTGACATTTTGACTTCCCAACCAGCCATATGAGCATTTTGGGACTCTTTTATGAGGGTTATAGAGGAGTTAGGAGCGCTCATTTTACTATCCAGAAGCAGCGATTTTTTCCACGTAGGACGTCGCGTTTTAGGAGGGTGGTATTTTTGGCTCATATCGGACTCTTTGGGACTCCTTTACGAGGGCGATAAAAGTGTACTTTCACCCTCCTAATGCGGCAAATAAACCCTCCGAAAAGGCTCCTAAAAATTACCTTTCTGGGCACTTAAATCGCCTCCTAAAGGGCTCTTTTAGGAGGCAGATTTGGATGGAGTGCAGATTTCCATGGAAAAGCAGCACTGAATAAAAGTAAAAAATTGTATTGATTTTATATTTATATTTTATTTATAATATTTAATTTAAAGCTTATATTGGTAATTTAGACTTATGTACATATTTTTCTTCAATATTATTTCTTTTCTTATAATACTTAATTATACCCTTGGGATTTTGAAAGCCTTTGCGGCGAACTCCTTTTTGTGCGCAGAAAACAGATTGACGACACCTAAAAGAGTTATAAAACATAAAACATTAGAACGGTAATTTAATAAAATTTCAAATGTATTAAAAACGAAAATGTATTAAATCTTTAACTTACTTTGAAAAATGCATCAGCAAAAACAAGTCTGCCTTCCACTTGTGTATTTCGCAACTGAGCAAAATCTGTATATGCATTTTCTATTGTCTTGCACGATTCTTCATTCCGTTATTCTGTTATTTTCGTTCACTTGCCTACTTCAGCTCCCAAATGCTCATAAATAAGTGCATTTTAGGAGCCCGCGCTCTCACTCCCTCCCAAAATGCTCAGAAATAAGTGCATTTCAGGAGCCCGCGATTTTAAGACTCTTAATATGCTCCGAAAACCCTCAGAATTATGAGCACCCTCCCAAAATGCTCATTTACTGGGCTCTTTTCGGGCACTTAATTATGAGCGTTCCGAAAATTGCTAGCTGGGTTGGAATATGTTCGATATAACATTGCCATCTCTCTCATGTTATGTTAACGTTGAGATGTTATGTTAAGTCAAGATTCACATTGCAGAAATCCTACATTATAGTATCTGGACACACTGTCCTTTTTCTTCTCTTTTTAGACCCATTACTTTAAAAAAGTAATTAGACCCATTACTTTAAAAAAGTAAAAAGGGTCTATTAGTTTAGTGCAAAGAGGAAATGTGTGTAACACCCAGAAGGAGGCGTGGCAGACCCAACAAAGTATATATATTCTTGATCAGGACGACAAGCCGAGTCGATATAGCCATGTCCGTCTGTCCGTCTGTCTGTCTGTCTGTCCGTCTGTCTGTCTGTATGAACACCTAGATCTCAGCAACTATAAGAGCTAGAGACACCATATTCGGGATTCAGGTTCCCCTATTCAGTAAGCAGCACGAGTTTGTTTTAGATTTTGGATACCTCCCCCCTTCCCCCGCAAACTGCGAAAAGCTGCTGTAGCCACAGTTTTAAATCTATTGATTTGTAATTTGGTATTTAACTAGTTTATGACATTCTCTATCGACGCTGTGAATTTTGTTTCGATCGGATAAGAAACAGCGAACATATGCCACAGACAATTTGCCGCACTTGGCAGAGGGGGGGTGGTGTGCCTTGCATACGCGGGTAGCTTAGTGTGTGTGCGTCTGATTGTGTTTGTATGTACATATCCTCAAAGTAAAGGGTCTCCTACGGTCGGTTACGTCCGACTGTAGCCACCGTCCCACTGATCTGCCCCGTCCCTTTATTTGTGAATCCATCAGACTGTCTGGTTGTGTGAAGAAGTGAAAATATAAATTATAATATACATATTATTGACATCATAAAGCTTATAACCAGCTAACCATTTCGACTGCCGTTGAAACAACAACGTTTGCTCGGACTGTCGGTACGTAAAGCGTGTCGGTTGCCTCTTAACTGCTTTCAACACATACACACAAACAACTAGAAAAACGCTGACATTTATGTCATAAATATATACATGCATATAAACAAACGAATTTGTTTATGAAAAAACAAACGGCATACAGATAGACAAGAAATTAGTAATAAAAGAAAAGTTCTATTTCGGCAAAAAAAAAACAAATATACAGTTTATTCAATCAATAAGCAGTCACAGCATACAACAACAAAACCGCCCCTCCTCTTTCCACACCCCCGCTCACTTCAAGCTGTGCAACGGTACGCCAACGCAGCAGCAGAGCAACGGCAGAGCAACAGCGGCAGCGGCATCGTGCATTGGAATCTGATTAAATAAAATCAACGTATTTGCAGTTAATTATCGTTGCGCTCATCGGCAATTATGGTGGATTTCCGTTTTGATATTAAATCGCTGTTTCCGGAGCAGATCATAAAGGTCTCATCGAACCTCTTGCCGCACACCTTTCAAGGGGATCGGCGCATGTGCTTAGAGGCCACCTCGAAGATGTCGGCGATAATCGATCACTTTGGTCGGTTATCGGCGGTATCGCAGGGTTTGGCCACACCGGTGACAACAGCTCAGCGTCTGCGCATGTCGGAGAATCAGACGATTTATCTGCTGGCAGATCCCGAAACTGGTAACAACGGTGTTGTCATTGGCCTGCTCAAGGTCGGCACTAAGGATCTCTATTTGTTCGACGAGAAGGGTCAGCACCGCAAGATGGACCAATCGCCTTCGATTTTGGACTTTTACGTGCATGAGACGCGTCAACGTGCGGGACTCGGGAAGCGTCTGTTTGCCACCATGTTGAGCGAGGAGCAATGGACCCCGATCAAGTGTACGGTGGATCGACCCTCCGAGAAGCTTCTAGGGTTCTTGAAGAAGCATTATGGACTGGTGCGCACCATACCGCAGGCGAATCACTTTGTGCTCTTTGAGGGATTCTTCAACGATGGCACTGCTAATGGAAATGGGGCACGTAATGGACACGATGAATCGCCGCACCGCAACAAGAATGGCATGTACATTACAAACAGACCTAACACACAGATCTCACCCAATGGACGCTACGGAGCCAAGCGTCCCAATTAGACAATTAGTTATTTATAATTTTGCTTAGTTGAATTGCAATTTCAATTGCAATGAACTTAAATCAAATAAAATATAATACAAAGCTGAAGCAGAAGCAGAAGCAAAAGCAGAAGAAGAAGCAAAGGAAGAAGCTGCACTCGCCGCACACGCACACAACGACAACACACACACGGCAATTGGAACCGTTAGACACACCAATACACTCACACACACACACACACACACACAAGCAACTCACACAAATTACCTGATTATTGTATTACTTAAATCTCTTTTATTTTTAACACTCAATGCATATGGAATTTTGTTTTCATTTATTTTCATTTGTCGTGCAATAAACCAAATAAAAATATGGACGGGGCAGATCAATCGGACGGAGCAGATCAGTCGGACGGGGCAGATCAGTCGGACGGGCCCGACTGTAGAATACCCTGTGCCCTTTATTTCACATACAATTTTATAAAACTGTCACTCTAAGCGTAACAGCTTTACTTCTTCTTCTTCCTTTGTACGTGCGCCAGATGCGCTGCTCGGCTGCGCTGGCAAAGGCGCAACGTTGCAACGCACGCAAAATTACGGAGCTTATATATCCTGTGTTTATTAGAAGAGAGTATTTGTTCCGGGTTTTATGTATATTGGGCGTAATGGGGGAGTGGCATCCAATTATGGAAACAATCTTGATATGATAACAATAAAAACGGCAGCTCTAGCTATTGTAGTTGCTGAGATCGACGCGTTCATCCAAACAGACAGGTGGACATCGCTAAATTGACTCAGCTCATCTTTCTGATCAAGCAAAGAAATGGTAGGGAGTGGAAATTTAGGAAATAAGTATGCTGAAATTTAGTGAAGCGAAGTGCAGAAAGTAAAAACAGCGATTAGTTAGCATATAATAGGGACTATACAACATACACTCGGTAATATATCACAGAGGCTGGAGAGTGACGAGATATTAGCGGTTGTAAAAAGAAGATACAGGTTAAAGACTGGAGACCATAAACGAGATTCCTAAGTATATTTTAATTGATGCTAGGAGTATTAGCTATAGCCTATTTAGGAGAGTTATGAAAGAGGCTAAAAACCGAAGATTAAACTAGTATTATATAATCAGTCTTGCAGTACCATAACACACAGCTCACACTTGCGCTTACATATTATAGTATTGTAAATTAACAGAAATTTAAAAAAATTTATATATTTAATTAAAACCAGTAAGGACGGATCTACAGTCGGACGTAACCGACTGTAGGAGACCCTGTACTTTGTGTTTTCTTCGCTGTTTCTTATCCGATCGTAATGTAAATCACAGAATCGGTGGAGATTGTCATTGACTACGTACATGCCATATCTTAAGTCTTCAGCTTTAAAACTGTAGCTTTAAAACTGCAAACTGTTTCTAAATTTGTTTTTCGGTTAGCGGAGGAATGAGCGGAGTTATCAAAAAACCCAAACTAACTTAATCTGATGGCTAGATAGCAAAACATAAATACCAAAAAATGGTATTTCTAGCTCTTATAGTCTGCAAGATATAGGTGGTTTCTCTGTCTGCGCTAACTTCGCTGTTTCTTTTCCGTTGGTAATGTAATTCACAGCATTGATGGAGAATGCCCTAGGCTGCGTACATGCCAAATCCCAAGTTTGTAGCTTTTAAACTGTGGCTGTTGTGGCACTTTCAGATTTTAATTAAAAAATTGTCTGTTACATAACTTCGCTGTTTCTTGTCCGTTTGTAATGTAATTCACAACATCGATGGGTAATTCTGTAGGCTACGTACATGCCAAATTACAAGTCTGTAGCTTTATTATTGTGGCCACAGTGGCACATATACGCATTGTGAAAAAGATTGTCTCTTGCATATCTTCGCTATTTCTAATTCAAATCATAAATAATCATATAGCATCGGTGAAGAATACCATAGACTACATACATACCAAATTACAAGTCAGTAGCGCTATTATTGTGGATGCTGTGGCGCTTATTGTTTTCGAGATTTTTGAGATAGGTGTAGATTTTTGATGATTCGCGGATGAAGGAGGCGAGATATCAAAAATCTGAAACAAACTCGTGCTGCTTACGATAATAGAGAACCTCCATATCAAGAAATGGTGTCTCTATCTCTTTTAGTTGCTGAGATCTAGGTGTTCATACAGACAGACGGACAGACAGACAGACGGACAGACGGACAGACGGACATCGCTATATCGACTCGTCTTGTCGTCCTGATCAAGAATATATATACTTTGTGGGGTCTACCACGCTTCCTTCTGCCTGTTACACACAGCTGTCATTTGCACTAAATTAATAGACCCTTTTACTTTTTTAAAGTACAGGGTCTAAAAAACAAACAAAAAAGAATATAAAAAAAACAACAAAACAAAAAAAAACAAAGGCGGAGGAGGAGCATCACGAACAGCTTTCTAGACGACATCCTTGGACGCTTTGCTACCGAGGTATCCCGATTGGCCCATCCGCAACAAGCGAAATCCAAACAAGAATTTGACAACAAACTCTTGGATCTATTGGAATAGACAATTGTAAGTTAAATTATTGACAAATCATTTGAGTTATTATAATAAATTTAATTAGATTTCACCTGTCAGAAAATTCAAAACGCTGTTACTAACTGGTTCCGGTTGCGATTCCATTTCGGCTTCTTCACGTAATCATAATCTTATATAAGGGGAGTTTTCAGTAGCAGCAGATTTAAATATAGAGTTTAAACCCTGAACCCTATTACAATGTATTGATATATTATATATATAATATAATATTTCACTAAAAATGGAAATTCCCACTTATAATATGAGATTACGATCACTTGAAGTAGCCGAATCGGAACTGCAACCAGCACCAGTAACCAGCAACAGCGTTTTGATTTCTGTGACAGGTAATTTATAAATACAGTAGAATCCGGTTATAGCGACATTCAAGGGACCGACGATTTTACGTCGTTATATCCGGCAGACGCACTATCCGAAAGGAGCAAAAAAAAATTTTTTTTTGTATATTTTGGATGCCATGTTCGTAATAGGTTTTAAAATAAAACAAATTAATTTTTTAATCAAAACAAAAAATTTAATACAGTAGAATCCGGTTATAGCGACTTTTAAGGGACCGACGTCGTTATATCCGGAAGACAAAATCCATGATTTTGTTTCTTTTTCGTATTGAAAAAACACAAAATCCATGATTTTGTTTGCTTCTTTTAGCATTGTTAAAGAAATCAAATTTTCCTCTTTAAAGTTTTTTTTTTGTTCGGCACGTCGCAATATCCGGTTGAATTGAAATGAAAATTGAATTGAAATTGAAAAATCTCGTCGTTATAAGCGGTTTGTCGCTAAAAGCGGAGTCGTTATAAGCGGAGGCCGTTTCATATAAGTTTGTATGGGGACCAACCAAACCATCGAGTTTTCGTCGCAATAACCGGACGGACGCTATAAGCGGCGTCGTTATAACCGGATTCTACTGTAGTTTAACTTACAAATGTGTATTCCAATAGCCCCAAGAGCTTGTTGTCTCCTTGAAGAAATACTGCAAAATCTTGGCCAACGCCTCGGAGGGTGTCTCTATCACCAAAATGACGTTCAGCTCGATGTGCAGCGCGGATAGTGTCGTTGTAGTTCCTGGATCAGTGGCAGCAGCCTTAACTCTTGGCTAGAGCAGACTCGTATTCTCGTAATCCTCAACACTAGCAATATAATAATCAAGTGCAACATTATCTGCTTGGGGGGAGGATGAAGAAGCCGAACCTAGAATCAAAGTCTTAATTTATACGCCAAGCGGTCTGATTCGCGAACAAGCTAATTTTCAAATAATTGCAAATAAAATGATTGTAAAAAAATATATTAAAATATATTGGGCGGAATAGATCAGTTGGTCGCCGACTGTAGAATACACTGCACTATAATAACCACAAGCAATTTTTCTTGCATTTTTCTTGCATTTATTTGTAATGAGCTTTTCAGGATAGTTAAATATAATAGAAGAGGGTATATATTATATTTTAAATAACAACCTTCTATGCTCAATATCACACTTGGTATTTGGATTTTATCAAAACATAATTTATTTAAATAGATTTGGGTCTTTTAAATTTGTGAATGTATTCTATTCATGATTTGAAATATACTTGATATGCGGCGGACAGACAGACGGACATCGCTAAATCGACTCAGCTCGTCTCCCTGATCAAGAATATATATACTTTGTGGGGTCTGCCACGCCTCCTTCTGCCTGTTACATACATTCGGAAAAAGTTATTAACCCTGTTTTCCCATTTTTCAAATGGGCACAGGTTATAAAAAGAATAAAAAACAACTAGAACAATTAAAACAATAATTAAAGCTCAACAATCGTGTTATTATATACAGAATATATTTTATATACTGAACAGGGGTTTATTCCAATAGAACATTCAATTTACAGCTTAAAAAAAAAATAAATAATAATAATAATTAAATAATTAAACTTATTTCGTTACTTTAAATCGGATAAGCCGCCCAGGTCATTATATGTGTTTTAATAAACTCGTAGATCTCGGGAACTAATTGAGCTAGGTACTAGGTACTTCAAATTAATAGCTATTTGGATAGATTTTTTCCCCAAACGACCTTATTAGACAGAATCAAGACATGTTAATAAATTTTGTGATAAGCCATTAACTACCATAAAATCGCTCCCTAGCGGTAACCTTGAATTTCCGCTAATATAGGAGATATTTTGTAACCTCAGGACAAATATGATAAATCTATTATCTATGGATTAAAATATGGTTATATTTGGTGACAACAAATTGCCAGTTAATAAAGCAAAGAGATAATCGACGGAGTTTAAAACAATCAATTGCATTCGACTGTTATGGATGAAGGTCGCAGCTCAATCAGTGTTGAGTAATGCTTTGTGGAGTGTGCTGTTTGGGCAATTAGTTAACACTGTTAATTGTGATCGAGTGGGCACTCGAGTGAACAATCATTTAGCGCAAATTGCAGTGACTTTTGCTATTTGACAAACAACATGACAGAACGGTAATTATAATCAGACGATGATGACTATAGCCCCAGCGTTGGTAAATACGAGTATGTACATATATGTATGTTTGTATATATGTTTGCTATTTGGTAGGTATGTACTTACCCTGCGGTTTGCATGAGGATCAGGAGCGATGGGAACAACAACAAATGGCAATAATAATAAAATGATTAATCGATGCTACATGACTGCATATACAAAATACGAGAGTAATTCCCAGGGCTGCCTGTGCTCCCCTATTCCCAGTTTATCATCATAATTATCGTTGTCATTATTATTATCATTATCATTATGATTGTTATTATTATTATTGTTATTATTATCAGCAGAACAACATCATCATTATGAGGCAAAGCTCGGCTGCCGTGCGAAATGTTTATTGTGGGAATTCGTTTGGAGCGACGTGTCCTCTCCGTTCCCATTCCCATTCCCGTTCCCATTCCTGTTCCCATTCCCATTGCCACTTGCTGTTCCCACCCCCCGCACATTCTACACATCCAGCATACTCGACGTGAAATTAAATTTATGAATTCTTTCGCTTGGTGCGTGACCAGAGATTTACTATAATCAGGCATCGGGAATCAACGAAACACGCTCAGGAGACTAATTAGTCGAGTTAGTACAGCACAGTTTCATTCTACACTCTCCACTCTCCATTCTCCACTCTGCACTCTCCAATCCCCCTGCCCAATGCCGCTGTTCCCGCTGTGCCATTCGCCATTTCCCAATTACAAATAGAAATTATAATTATAATTTCTCTTCGTGTCGCATTGATTTCTTTTTGGCTCGCGGCTCGCCATTGATTGCAATGAATTATATTACAACAACAGCGACAACAATCATAATCGCATGACAAACCAATTTGGCAGTGGGTCACACTGTTCCCCCGAGTCCCCACTGTTCCCAGGGGAGCAGCGACTGTCCTCAGTCTCCCAGCATGACTTCAATTGACCCTTGCCATAAACTTAGCATTTTGATCGTCAAAAACCCAGTTCACTAAAATTCAAATATACAATTGAAAATAACTAAGGCATAATACTTAATAATTATTAATAATTGCAATAATACTTACAAATATATAATATATAATACTTTCAAATATATATATATAATTGTAAATAACTAAGGCATAATATTTAATAATTATTAATAATTGCAATTAAATATTACCCACAAATATATGATGGAACAACTAGAACTTCCGAAAAGTTAAAGTCGAACGGAATTAATAGAATACGCTGCACCCTACTTTTCAACATCGTGCAAAGCGCTGCAGCAATGCATCTTCTTACTTTCTCTTTTTTTTGGCATCCCGCGCTGCTAGACTACGAATGAGACAAATCAGGGATGCTTTCCTTTAAAGCAAGCTTTTATGGCTGGGCTGTCAGAGAGCGACAATATTGTTCATTGAATAACTTCGGTGTTTATTAACAGATTTGAATGCGATTTTCAGTATATATTATTATGAAAAGAAAGAATATGTATGTTAAATAACATTCTTTAATGTTCCAAATTGTGCGAGTTATACGGGTCCAAATGCGTTGTGGGTGAAGTGCTCCTGATATCTAAAATGTAAAATAAACTTAAAGAGCATATACAATCTCAATTTGGCTGATCTAATCTGATGTATGAGACCAACAGATTTTAGATTAAAAATTTTTAAAGATTCTTAAACCTTACTTCGATAACATCGGTATTAAGTGAAAACAAATAAATTTTGTTTAAATTTCAAAAAAAGGATAAAGGTTTCTGAGAAGCAAAATTGTTTTCCCCAATATTCATAGAGCTCTTAAATATAGTATAACTAAGGTTTAGACGAGTGTGGCTATATAACAGATACCCTATAGACACTACAAGACGGTGCAAGCGCCGTGGTCCATGTACTTGTGGCAATCTTGCGGTTAAATTTGCAATCGGAGCTGGGGTTGAAGTTGGAGTTGGAGTTACGGGTGGAGTTGGAGGCGGAGTTGAAGTTGAAGTGGTGCAATTGACAACTGCTCGGACGCAGTGGCAACCGCATTTGTGGCACGACAATGTCGCACCCAATCAAGTTGACCAAACTGCGATAACCCTTGACCCCAACCCCGATCCCGGACCCCGCCCCAGACCCGACTCTGGGGCAGCCTTGCCCGGCATGAATGCGAATTCGGTTAATTTTTTACGGCTGTTTACCAACAATGAGAAAATAAAAGGTAGCTTTGTTTTTCCAGTAAATACACAAGCTGCAGTCGCGTGTGCTCAGTATTTGCATAAGCACACTGCATTTACAGGGTATACCGTGGCGGTAAAAGTGTGGCCAGGTAATAGGATTACGCGTGGGATGGGCGGCGGGGCGGCAGGGTAGAACAGAGGTACGGAACTTCATCAAAGCCAAAACAACCGCAACCATGCATAATTGTTCAATTTATTTATTTAAGCGCACGGGGAAAAACGTAAAATGCTGCCACGCTGGCAAACGGAGGCGAAAACGAGGGGGCGTGGCACGGTCAACAAACGTTTTTGGTTATTGTGGTCAATGGTAAATCGCTTTAAATAATGAATTCCATTTAAATAAATATTTAAAATGCTGTCAGCACACAAACACACAGGCAGCGGCAGCGGCAGAGGGCGAGGCGAAGTGTACGCAGCTGACAGGCGATCAGTGCTGCCGTTCTGGCGCTTTTCACGCTTGACTTAGCGGATTTATGGAGAAGTACATTGGGCGTGGTCCTTGCAGCAGTTTTGGGAAACTATCCGAGCCAAAACAGCCAAACTCAGTATATGGATAGATATACATATATCATACGCACATCTAGTTCAAATATTGGATGCCATAAAAACCGAATAACTAACGTAGTATTAAACATAAATGGTTGTTAATCATTATACATATTTTCTACCATTATTTATATCATAACTATAAAGCATATAGCAATCGGTTGACAAATACCGAAGTTATCAAAGAAATAATATTGCATGATTTGCTCGGCCAACAAAGTGTGTTTCAGAAATAAAAGTAAGAAGAAGTATTACTGCAGCACTTCGTTTTAGTAATTATGAAATGCATAAAAAATATTGTCTTCTATGGGATAGAAAGAATCACATATACAATTTAGAAACATTTTTTTAGTTTTAAAAAGAAAATATTTATTTATTTGTTAAGAAATTTTATTGTTTTTTTTGTTTTTAATTTGTAAATATGTAATGCCTCTCAATGTGTCTCTTTTGCTGTTCAGGCCTGGTTTAAGCGGAATTCGCAGCATTCTCAATGTTATTCCCAGTCTTAATTTCATTGCTGTTCCCAGTCTTTGTTTCGGTTGTTGTGCTGTTCCTAGGCATTTTATGCATTCTATATTGCGATTGACTATTGTTGAGCGCCCCCTGGCGTCGACAACATCATTATTATTGCCACAGACAGTGCGAGAGAAAGAGAAAAACAGAGAGAGAGAAAAAGAGAGAGAGAGAGAGAGAGAGAGTGAAAGAGAGAGGGTGAGAGTTCTTATTATGTGAGAACATGGACGTCAACGTGATGGCGTCGTGGCGACGATATCAGCATATGTTACGCCTCATATCGGTGTGTGTGTGTAAGAATTAAAGTGAGAGAGAGGAAGAGAGAGAGAGAGAGAGAGAGAGAGAGAGAAAGAGACAGTGCGCGTGTGTGTGTGTGTGTACTGTCTTCCTGCCGTGCATTGTTCGATTAATGACTTAACGACGTGAGTTGAATAACTTTGATTTAGTGTCATCTCATTTTGCCAGCCACGCAGAGGCTAATTGTATATATTTACTAGATACACACACTCACATATACACTCACACACACACACTCCCACACACACACTCTCACACACTCCATCTCGCATAGCGTAACATGTGCTCTTGCCTCAAGATTTTAATTAATATGAAAATTATGAAGCTAAAAGCGGGTTTAAATGTTTCAATAAATTCCTAGCTGAAATCCTTGACATTTATTATAATTGCTATCAATTATATAATAATAATTAGATGCATACAGCTTTCCGATTGAACAATGAAACAAACGAACAGAGCAGTTCAGTAATTTGATGGCATTTATTTATTTATTTTATTTATTTATTTATATATTTATTTACGATGTATATTCCTAATGCTACAAGTAATTATACTTATAAATTATTGCATTAGGCACTAAACATGATTACAAAAAAAAAAACATTGAAAACTTAGGCAGATTAATGTATATTATAAATTATGGATTAAATTATAAATTATAAATTTTGTAGAGTTAAATGAGAAGAGTACAATTTTTCGAAACAGACCACACAAAGTAGTATAGTATACATATATTCTTTATATCTAGTCCGGTAAGCGTATCAAGTTTGTTTTTGACACCTCCCGGAAATCTTAAACCGCTACTGCACAGTCACAGGTTTAAAGTTATAAGCGCTATGATCGGATAATAAAATAAGTAAATTCGATAAAGTAGAAATGGGCTTAATTGATAGTGAGATAGTGGATTACACTGCAAATGCAATAAATAAATAGAGGTCGGAAACCAAGACCTAAACTTTATTAATAATCATTGTTATACTAATGGCAGCAAGTGCGCTGTTTAAGTTTTATAAACTGCACAATAAATGCCTTGAAAAAAATGCCAAAGAAGTGCAGATGATTTGGACAAAATCTAAATCATAAATTCAAAATAAAATAACAATGATCATTAACAACTAAAGATAAATGTTCCAAAAATATAGAATGGCAACAAATTGATGTCATTTTAATAAATTACAAGGCAAATGACCTGGATAAGATTTAAAAATTTTATTAAAAAAATAATATACGAGAATTGCCAAATAAATGGCCATAAATAAATCACACACAAACTAAAAAAAAATAAAATTTATTTCTTGTTCAAAAAAAAATTTTTTTTACAATCAAAATGTAGGTTATGTATAATAATAGTATAAGTAAATATCAAGACCCTGAATTTATAAATTTCCCATATAAATATAAACTTATATTAAAAAATAACAATTATCCAACTGATATGGGGTTAATAGACAGTAAAACAGTGGATTCCACTGCAAATGTCATTAACAAAGTTTAAGTTGAGAACCAAGACATGGGTTTAATAACCACATTATTGATTATCATTGTAGTAATAATGTGCGCTAATGTTTTTTATAAAATCTACAAATTGCACAATAAGTGCCTAAGAAAGAAATATTTAAGCCGGGCAAACGACCTGGATAAAATTAAAAAAAAAAATTTTTTATTATAATAAAACATATATAAATACAAAATACAATTATATCTTTGCATATGCACTACATAATACAAAAATAAGATTTTATATAAAACAAATTTCTAATTTCCGAAACTAACTATAAATATGCACTATCTTGAGTATTTAGAAAAAGTTTTAAGGTTAGACCCATTTTTCACGTATCGTGCAATCCACATTTTACACGGCCACACAGATTTTATATCCATTTATGAATTCGAAAACGAATACATACAGGCATATAATACTGATACCTGGTCAAGTCCCTTACCACTTACTGATTACAAAATAAAAGGCATAATATTATGCACATTGCAAAATGTAATCGTAAAAAAAGTGGTACAGACACACCCAATGTTAGGTGACTGTACAGTCTTAAAAGTCAAATTGATAAAGACAGCAAATTATGGAATGGAATGAATTAGCTAAACAAATTAACGATTCAAAACGAATATTTGAAAAATCCTATAAGTGTGTTAATAAGAACGCACCTATCAGGGTTGAAACGCTAATTCACCATATAAATATAGTTCTATTCAACTATAATCATATAGTTCAACTATATTTAAGCAAACATAATAAATTAACCGAAATACATATTAATCAATGTTTAAAAATAATTAAATCACTAAATATAAGGATATCGAATATTAGTCTAAGACACAATATATTCATAGATATCTCGAAAGATTTAAAAATATTGGCAACTTTTGATTCAGATCAACTAAAAGATCTGAATGAGTCCAAGCCAACACTAAATACTGATACAGACATTGAACTAGATATTGACATTGAGCCACTTGAAGAAACCGAACCAAACATGGCGGAAAACCAAGTGGCCTTAGACCGTGAATATGTAAGACAAGTATCGTCTACAATTCCGGAATTCGATGGCAAAAAGCTATCATTAGCCAGATTTCTAACGGCTTTAAAGTTGGTCGATCGTACTAAAGGTACACAAGAAGACCTAGCCGTGGAAGTAATCAAGTCCAAAATAGTTGGCCCAATTCTGTACAAAGTACAGAATGAAACGTCTATTGCAGGTATTATAAGTAAATTAAATACCAATATCAAAGGCGAGTCAGCTGATGTTATCAAAGCCAAGTTGCTTAATATAAAGCAAAAAGGCAAGTCAGCCTCACAATATACAGCAGAAATTGACAGTCTGCGTAAGCAACTGGAAGCAGCTTATATTGATGATGAACTAGACTACGATAACGCTGAGAAGTTTTCTACTAAGGAAACAATATCAGCAATGACAAAGAATTGCGAATATGAAAAACTTCGCATTATACTAGAAGCAGGAAATTTCAGCAATTTCAATGATGCCATGGGTAAATATATCCAATGCAGCACTGAAATGACTGGAAGCCCAAGTACAGTATTGTACTATAAAGGCAGGAACGATCGTGGAAATTACAGCCGTAATAGCCAAAGAGGTAGAGGCAATAGCCGCGGCAATGGTAATTTCCACTATAATGGCTATAACCACAATAGCGATAATTTCAGAGGCAGAGGACCGAGGTGGCATACCGAGGTAGACAAACGTCGAGCCGACGTGGCTAACTCAAATACCAGGCTGCACAACAATAATGTAAGAGTAGCCCAAGCATCGGGAAACTCCCAAGCCCCTTTAAATACCCAACAGTAGAAAATGTAATGGTTCATACTATTAATCTCAGTCAGAATATATTCGTTACTTTCACTAACGTGTCCACAGGAAAAGAACTAGTATTTCTAGTAGACACGGGTGCAGACATCTCTATAGTTAAAGAAAATTCTGATGTCTATCATGACATAAAGTTTAACTACATAATAGATATAAAAGGAATAAGTCAGGAGGTTACCAAATCCAAAGGGTTAACCTCTGTAGAGATACAGACAACTAAATATATAATCCAACACGACTTTCATATCGTGGATTTACAATTTGCTATTCCATGCGATGGCATAATAGGAATCGACTTTATAAAGAAATACAACTGTCAATTAGACTTCAAGCCATCTGAAGATTGGCTTATAATCAGACCAGATAACCTTAAATTTCCAATTTATGTTCCAATAACATACAGTTCTGGCAACAATTCAATACTTCTGCCAGCAAGATCCCAGGTTATCAGAAAAATTCAAGTAAATTCCAAAGAAGACAGTGTATTGATTCCCAACCAAGAAATTAAAAATGGTATCTACATAGCTAGTACCATAGCAACAACAAATAATGCATTCATAAGACTACTTAATACTACAAATAAAGATCAAGTAGTCAGTACAAGCAATTTAGCATACGAATCACTTTCGGACTACGAAGTAGTCAGCTCTAATAACGAAACTAGAGAAAAGTCTGTATTATCTCAACTTTCAAAAAACTTTCCTAAACAATTTAAATCGCAGCTTTCAAGCTTATGCACCAAGTACAGCGATATATTCGGATTGGAAACAGAACCAATCAGTACGAATAATTTCTACAAACAGAAACTGAGATTAAAAGACAATGAACCAGTATATATAAAAAATTATAGAAGCCCTCATAGTCAGGTGAACGAGATACAGAAGCAAGTCGGAAAATTGATCACCGACGGAATAGTAGAACCTTCTGTGTCTGAATACAACAGCCCATTATTACTTGTCCCCAAAAAACCAACTCCCGGTTCAGATGTAAAGAAATGGCGATTAGTGATTGACTATCGTCAAATAAATAAAAAATTATTATCAGATAAATTTCCGCTCCCTAGAATTGATGACATTCTAGATCAACTAGGGAGAGCAAAATACTTTTCGTGTCTTGACCTTATGTCAGGATTCCATCAAATTGAACTTGAAAAAAGTTCAAGAGATATAACGTCCTTTTCAACGAGCAATGGCTCGTATCGCTTCACGCGATTACCTTTTGGATTAAAAATAGCGCCTAATTCATTTCAGAGAATGATGACTATTGCATTCTCTGGATTAGAACCTTCACAAGCATTCCTTTACATGGATGACTTAATAGTTATAGGTTGTTCCGAAAAACATATGCTTAAAAACTTAACAGATGTTTTTGAGAAATGTAGGAAATTCAATCTAAAGTTACATCCAGAAAAATGCTCATTTTTTATGCATGAGGTGACTTTTCTCGGTCATAAATGCACGGATAAAGGAATACTTCCAGATGACAAGAAATATGACGTCATCATGAATTATCCAGTGCCGCAGAATGCGGACAGCGCTAGACGTTTTGTAGCTTTTTGTAATTATTATAGACGTTTCATTAAAAATTTTGCAGAATATTCCCGTCACATTTCAAGATTAACTAAAAAGAATGTTCCATTTGAATGGACAGCCGAATGCCAAAACGCATTCCAATATCTAAAAACTAAATTAATTGAACCAACTTTACTACAATACCCTGATTTTAATAAAGAATTCTGCATAATTACTGATGCAAGCAAACAAGCTTGTGGAGCGGTTTTAACTCAAAACCATAACGGACTCCAACTTCCTATTGCTTATGCATCTAAATCTTTCAGCAAAGGAGAAAGTAATAAGTGTACTACTGAGCAGGAATTAGCTGCAATACACTGGGCAATAAAACATTTTAGACCATATATATATGGAAAACATTTCTTAATAAAAACAGACCATAGACCTTTAATATATCTTTTTTCAATGATCAATCCCAGTTCCAAACTGACACGTATGAGGCTTGAATTAGAAGAATATGACTTTACAGTTGAATATTTAAAGGGAAAAGACAACTTTGTAGCAGATGCGTTATCAAGAATAACCATCAAAGAATTACAAAATATAACCGGCAATATAAATAAAGTCACTACAAGATATCAAAATAGACAGAGAATCCGCGCGGATAATAAAGAAATAGAATTGCCAAGGCAATCTATAGATAAAGCTTCAAAGCCCAACGTATACGAAGTCATAAACAATGACGAAGTACGTAGAGTAGTGACATTGCAAGTAAACAATATGACATGTTTATTTAAACATGGCAGAAAAATTACTGCAAGATTTGATGTTAGCGATTTATATACCAATGGAATTCTAGACTTAGGTCAATTTTTCCAAAGGCTTGAAATGCAAGCCGGTATAAATAAAATTAGCCAACTCAAAGTGGCACCGTGGGGAAATATCTTTGAATATATTTCAATAGATAATTTCAAATTAATGGGCAATAAAATATTGAAAACATTAAGAGTAGCGCTACTCAACCCGGTGACCCTAATAAATAAGCAAAAAGAAAAAGAAGCTATACTGTCTAATTTCCATGACGATCCAATACAAGGAGGTCATACGTGCATTACGAATACCTTGGAACAGAATACAAGAATTCAATTATACAAGACTTGTGCAAATTTTTAAATGTTAAAAATATTACATCTACAGTACACCACCACCAAACAGTCGGAACAGTACGAAAGAAGCCATAGAACTTTCAATGAGTATATACGTTCATATATATCAGTTGATACAACTGATTGGGACGTATGGCTTCAATATTTTGTCTTTTGTTTCAATACGACCCCCTCTATGGCACATAATTATTGTCCATATGAGCTAGTATTTGGTAAAACAAGTAATTTACCAAAGCATTTTAATAGCATAGATAGCATAGAAACAATATACTACAGTGCGCGAAATATGTAAGTAGGACAACATGTTTTTAGCTATAACAAATAAACCGTTTTGTAGAAATTTCAAAACCAAATTTTTAGTATAATCTTTAAGAATGTACTAATTACTTAAAAAGATAAAAAAACAGTTAAAACTTTACTAGCAGCTTAAAACAAATATTCGAATATTATATTCTGAAGTACGGTCCAATGAAGACGTTCATTACGGACATGGGAACAGAATATAAAAATTCAATTATAAATGATTTGTGCAAGTTTATGAAAATAGACAATATAACATCAACTGCACATCATCATCAGACAGTTGGAACAGTCGAAAGAAGTCACAGAACTTTTAACGAATATATACGATCTTATATATCGGTTGATAAAACTGATTGGGACGTATGACTCCAATACTTTGTCTATTGTTTTAACACAACTCCCTCTACGGCACATAATTATTGTCCGTATGAATTAGTATTTGGTAAGACCAGTAATCTACCAAAATACTTTTAATAGCATAAGAAACATAGAACCTATATATAATATAGATGATTATGCTAAGGAAAGTAAATATAGATTAGAAATAGCATATAAAAGAGCAAGAAATATGCTTGAAACTAATAAGCAGAAAAATAAAGAATTATACGATTTAAAAACTAAAGACATAGATATAACAAAAGGAGATAAAGTTTTATTAAAAAACGAAACAGGTCATAAGTTAGATCCTAAATACACAGGGCCCTATAGAGTAGAAAAAATAGAAGATAGGAATAATATAGTTATTTCCGGAAATAAGAATAAAACTCAAAAAGTCCATAAGGACAGATTAAAAATTTTTAATTCATAATCAATTATGCAAAAATATAATACAAAAAAAAATTTTTAAACAAAAAAAAAAAAAATTTAAACTTTTTATACACAAAAATAAAAATTTCTTTATACTATATAAAAAAAAAAAAACAAAATATACAAAAAAAAAATTTCTTAAATTTAAAAACACAAAATTTTATATATATATACATTCAAAAAAAAATTATTATAATAATAAGAATAAACATGATAAGAATTAAAATAACTTCATTAAATTACGTTATTTTTCAAAAGGAGGGAGATGTAACATGCATATATCGAGAGTACACTGTACTCAATCAATAATAGCAGCAACACATTGTTGCATTAAATACAAACATATAAACCAACTCAAGTGAGCGTGTAATATGATCGCACACTTATGAGTTCGTTTATGCTTATGCTGCGTCAGCATTCCCACGCTGACCACATACGTACATACATATTTACATATGTGCATAACACTCTCTCTCTCTTTATATTAGCATATAAGCAAAATGTATGAAGCAGCTCCGCTGCTTAGGCTTAAGCATATATCCAATAAAGACATTCTTAAAAAAAACTCAGTCACTTTATTTAACTTTACTTTATTTAAACATTGAGATAGTGAGCTCCACTAAGTGGCAACAACTTATAACATAGTATCTAAGAGATAATCCATGTCCATCATATAATGGAATAGAAAGAATTATCTATAGAACTATCAAATATCAAAGCAGACTTTGATAAATCATATAAGTCACTAACCCAAAATAGGCCTATCCAGAAAACTACAGTTAGGAAACACGTAGAAATATTAGTTAAATGCTTTAATGAAGCACGAATACTAATATGTATATAAACATAGAGATAAGCTTAACCGCAGATCATTGGTCTCAACTATCAAAGCTTTTGATCAGACTAAGATCTAATTTAACAACCATTACAGATAAGTTCAAGCTAGAGATATCGATAGCAAATATACTTAATACTTCTGTAATAATTGAAACTGGTGAAGAACCAGAATCAAAAGGAGTAATAAGTACTGACCAGGCATAGAATCCGAGTATCGAGGAAAGCAATTTAAAATAATCTTACTATCCCAGCTATATTAATTTCTGATTTGGACAAATTCGAACAGATTGCAGACGGCAGATAGCATCGTGTATCAGTAGAAGAAAAATTAAATACAATATAAATATTGTAATTTCCAATGTTGGAAATCTATTAAGTCAGTAGCGGATACTCCACCCGGTGATCCTGATAAATTCTGAAAACGAAAAAAGAAGCTATCTTGTCTAAGCTACATGATGATCCCACAGTATATTATTATTGGATAAGTATGTCTAAGGAAATAAAAGAATACATCCATAGAATGTGCAAAAATGCCAAAAAGCTAAAACTACTAAACATAAAAAGTCCCCATTAACAATTGACAGATGACGCCAATACAGGCATTAGACAGGGTCGATAGTGTGATACAACTCATGATCCACTACTCAAAAACAGAAAATGGCAATGAGTATGCAGTCACAATCATACATGACTTGACTAAGAATACTCTATATCGCTAGTACTGCAGTTGCAAGCAAAAGTGCAACAACGGTAACAAAAGCGCATATTCGAATCTATTCTCAAGTTATTAGTCTTTTAAACATTATGATTTTGCATTTTGTCCAAATCAGTTTCTTGCCCTACTTTGGTATTTCAATAAACGATTTGTAAAACCATGGTCAAAGTGCACAGATGTGTCAATTGTGTAATTTATTACTATTAATAATACAGCGTAATTGCTGCCATTAGTATAACAATGATTATTAATAAAGTTTAGGTCTTGGTTTTCGACCTCTACTTTACTTATTGCATTTGCACTGTCTTACTATCAATTAAGCCCATTTCTACTCTACCGAATTTACTTATTCTATTGTCAAATCTTACTATTTGCAATATTAAAATTATTTTTTTTAGTCTATATATTTTGATAATTTTTACAAATATGCCTGCCTAGGTTTTTGTGTGGCTTTACGGGCCGCACTCTAATCGAGCAGAATTAGTTCCGCTCAATTTTACATTTTTTTTTTTTATAAATTTGTATAAATTAATTTAATGTGGCCGGTGCTGGCTGCACAGGCTGCTCTCTCTGCTTGTCTCTGCTAGTCCTGGGCCTATGGGCTCAGGCGGTGTTGGTGCTGGTCATCGCACAGGAGGTCTTGTTCATGTCTATGGTTGTGCCTAAACCAGAGGTGTCCACTGCATAGATCTCGCTGCTCTTTAGCATGGGGCTATTGCTCTTGCTTATGGGGAGAGCCAGCCCGTATGTGTGAGCAAGTGAGCAAGTTCTCTCGTATGCAAAGCAAATTACAGTGTAGCAAATTGAATGCTCTCGTCGAAGTATTGGTGTTTTTATCTGTGTGTATTGGTACGTACTCTTTCGTATGCTCCGTTTGGTGTTGCAGGCGGCAGGGGCGGCGGAAGCCGAGGGGGCGTTCAGGGTGTTGCGGCCGGACAGCGTGTTGTGCTGCGGCTGCGGTGGCTGCTGCTGGTGGACGACGCCGGGGTGGGCGGGGCTCACGGCTCCTATAGGCACCATATCATTCTACATACCGCTGGGTGATGAGCAAGGCATTGATAATTTGGCTAATGCTGCATCTGGAGGCCGCCGTCTTTGTTATTGCTGCTGCTGCTGCCTGCCACCTCGATGAGATTCTGGAGCTCTTTGTAGCTGGTTTGATTTTAAACCCAGGTCATCCCGACCCAAGTCACGGTCGCCAAGTATTATTTCACTAGTTATATTTGCTCCATGTAGTGTTCGAATAGTTGCATTTTTTAAAATTAACACTTGAGGCACGTCAGTGCCGTTTGACTTTTGTTTTACGAATGTTTCATTGAATATATTCTCATAGCTGAGCAGCGTAGCTGCTTCATACATTTTGCCTTATCATGATCGGAAGAGAGAGAGAGAGTCTTATGTGCATATGTAGTACATATGTATATATGTGTGTGGTCAGCGGGAGAATGCAGACGCAGCATAAGTGGTGAGCGCATGAACGCTTGATTAGCCGAACTCATAAGAGAGCGATCATATTTCACGCTCACTTGAGTTGGTTTCTATGTTTATATATATTGCAACAATGTGTTGCTGCTGCTTCTCAGCTGGGCACAGTGTACCCTCGATATATGCAACTACATATGTGCAACAGACAATTATCTCGACTGTTCAGAGTGTGCATCGAAAGGCAAAGTACAAGGTTTCCCACTGTCGGTTACATCCGACTGTAGACTTCCGCCCGACAGATCTGATCCATCCCCACAGGTCTTAATGTTTAAGTGTTATTTAATGGCAAATCAGTTTGATAAATGTCCACTATTTAAAGTTTTTATATTAGGAAATGTTTAAAATTTGGTGGAGTTTTTATCTGATACGATAACTAACGATTCTGGAGACAATTAATTGTCACTACTAAAATTTTAAATTAGCATTATTTCCACAATGTAGTATATTTCGTAATTCCCGATTAAAGGTGAGTATAATGTGTGTGAGTTGAAATTGCAATGTGCGTTTTAGCGAATGAAGTTAACTGGTGAAATTCATTTAGTTCATAATTTGAATAGTTTTATCTGACGAGTGCACTTTGAAGCAGCTGACAAGTGCATGACGCTTATCAGATCGAGTTCCCACGAGTTGCCACAAATTGACCAGTTGCATGTCATGAGCTTAACTGGTTTGCCTGGCCGGTTGTTTAGTTGGCCAGTTACGAGTAGCTGCTTATCCGACCCCATTTCCGACTTTAATTCCCAACATCGACTGCAGCCTGAACTCCTGCTTCTACTAATATTTCACCTTCCCCCCCTCAAATGCTACTCCGACTCGGAGTCGGAGTCGGAGTCGGACTATGTTTCTGTTTCCGGCTTGTTCTTGGGTTGGGACGGACCCGCCTGGGGCTGATCATGTTTAATTAGCTCTAATGAATATTTAGCCCGGGTTAGACCGGGCACGTTTGCCAGTCTTGTTGGCCAATGCAATTTTCTACACGCTTTTCTATTAGTCTCACTGACCAACAGAATTCTTATCCTCCAACTCGCCCCCTCCCGATGCCACCGCCCCTGCCAGGCCATTCAGACAGATACTCATATGGTCTTTGGCTCGTTATTTGTAATTTGTTGTAAGTTTTTGTTTCAGTTTTTATTGTTGTTGCCAGTTGCCAGTTGGCAGTTGGCAGTTGCAAGTTGCCAGTTTGCTGGCTAACACTAGACGCGTTCCCATCCACAGGCCCCAACTCTTCTCGGCGCTTTCTCAAACTTCTTTACTTCCTTCGTGTACGCTTTCCAGGGGTCCATAGCTTTTTGTTTTCAATTAGCATTATATACATATACATATATATATTAAAGTAACATTTTTTAGTTGATGCAATGCTTCTGTTATTAGTTGACTCCAAAAACAAAAGCACAAAATGGTTAATTTGATTTAATAAAAATATTAAAAATTATGGGTTTCTTTAAATTGTTTTTTCTTTCTTATTTTCTTATATTTTTAAATTGAATTTTATTTATTTTAATTTTAATTTTATTATTCTTAATATTAGTTTGTAATTTTTCTTGGCCGACTGGTCTTAGTCGACTCTTAAAATAAATAAATAAATTAAGGTTTATAGCTGTTTTTTTAGAGGCCACATTTAGAGTAAAAACTTATAAATTAATTCATAAAGTTTGATGTATTTTTTGATTTAGTTAAAATAAATAAATAATTCAATATTTGCATGAACTTTTAAGGAAAAATACTTGTATAGTAGAATGTTTGTTAAAAGATATTAAAAGTAAAAATTATGTCAATATAAAAAGCGAACAAGAGTCATTTATTTAATTATTCATGCTCTAGTCTTTTTTAATGCAAATAATTGTAAATTGGTGGAGAAACATATTTTAAAACAATTAGAAATATTTTGAAAAAATTATATTCATTATGTTTTAAAATATTTACATTTTTGGGTATGTTTGCGGTGTTGCAAGTTTTATTAAAAATGCCCACATACTATATTAATAATAAATTAATTGTAAGCTTAATTTTTTATTTTGCAAAGAAAACTAATTGAAATTGTTTTTTAATTTCGAATGTAACGGATATATCGAATTAACATTATTATATTTGAATTTTAAATTAAGATTTCTGCTACGATTTAACAAGCGTTAAGTTGGCTGCAGCTGTTGGCTTTGTTATCGTTATCGATAAATGAAAATACTGCGAAAAGAGTATTACAACGATAACGCTACGATTTGCCAAATCTTTCTCTATTGCTATTTTTGGTTCGCCTTTTGTTTTGCTTCAGGTTGAATTTTAGTTTCAGTTTCAGTTTGAATTCCTGTTGTTATTTGGTGTTGTTCTTGTTGCTCCTGTTGCTGTTGTTGCTGTTGTTGTTGTGCCTGGACCATCGTTGTTTTTATCGACATTGAAATGTGGCCCCAAAACAGTTTCAGCTCATAAAAATACAATTTGCTGCTGCTTATTTTTTACGATGCACATGAGGGCGATGCTGGGATGCTCGCTTCTGCCACAGCGCCCAGACACCTACGACTATGTCTGTGTGTGTGTGTGTGTGTGTGTGTGTGTGTGTGTGGGTGCGGCTTGGCCAAAAACTATTTTGGAGCTGGAAATGAGGCGCACACATGCTCCAAGTGCGTCCAAATGTCCCACTGTCCATTGTCCCACTGTCCATCGTCCCACTGTCCACAGCCAATCGTGCTGCCACCAAGTTATGTATGTGGCAATGTGAACGTTGCACGTTTACTGGTTGACCGGCTAAGCAGTGACAGTACACTTAGAAAAATACTTTTAAAAATTTTATAATGTTGCATTGACAGTTTAATTAATAAATAACTTTCAAAATTAATTTCTAAATCGATTTTAAACGTTTGCTAGCTTTATTTCATTTTAATAATACTTGATCTACCAGTAAAATTATCTCTTCTATACGTTTTTCAGAGTGTAATTGTTGGGGAGCAGTAGGTATGACATGGGAGGTGGTGAGGGGGAGGTTGGTCGGGGGGTTATGGCCAGCTGCTGCCTTCGGCTACTGCAGGCATTTAAACGTTTAAGGGATTTGTTTATGCTTTCCGCTTGCCACTTGCTGCTCTTTTTATACCCTGTACCTATGAAGTGGCTGAAAACAGGGTTAATAACTTTGTGTAACTGTACGTAAAAGGCAGAAGGAGGCTTGGCAGAAATCTGAAATTCCTAATCGACGCCCTAATCGATTAAAGCCGAATAACAAGCGTAATATCGAACATAGAAGCTTAATATTTAAAGTGTTTACTCTTTACCATTATATACAACTATCCTGAAAAGCGCTTTAAATTCGGTTAATAATCACAGAAGTTATTAAAAAAAGAATATTGCAGGCGTTGCTTAGGTCGTTCTTAGCATCGACTAACAAATAAGAAGAAGCATTACTGTTGCGCTTCGTGTGATATTTAATGAATATTTAGCGAATCTTGGATGCAGGGTATTCCACAGTCTGGCGCGTCCGACTGATCGGTTTCACTCTGACTGGTTTCTGTTGGGTCAAACGAATCGAGAGAACCGACATTTGCCATTCACCCCATTCACCCCATTCCCCATTCGCTTCCGCTCACCCCCTCGTCTTGTTTGCAGCATTCTGCAAATTGGCAAGTTGCTTAAACATAAAAACAATGCGGCCAACTGAACAGCCCATGTATTCATAATCCAGCCCTAATAATCCACACCAACTATGTCCTTTCTCACGTCCCCTTCCGCCTGCGTCTTGCCCTCAAAATGGCTCTGGTCTCATAGCAAATAAAATGAAATGAAATAAAATAGGCTAAAAACGCTTCGGCTAAATAGATAAAATAAGGCGCAGCTGCAAGCTTGTGTGTGCGATTTGTCCCCTCGTTACAATTAAATTATTTCCATATTTGTTTTCAATAAGCAAAAAACTGAACTGGTTTTTTCGAATTCAAAAAGCCAGTTATAATCCAGTTTTGAAACGGGTAAAATGTTCCAATTTTATAGAGTTTTTGTTAGTTTTAAAACTGCTTATAGGCTCTTGTTTAAATGCATCTCTATGAAATAGTACATCCCAAGCATGGGAGATACAAACTTAACTTCAGGAAGAAATTTAAAAGTTATTGTATCTAAAGTTAATTAAAAACAGCAATTTTAGTGTTGAAAATGTATTTGTTATTTAATCCTGAATGATTTTCATCGCAAAAATATTGATAAATATATGGACGGGGCAGATCAGATGGACGGAAGGCTACAGTCGGACGTAACCGACCCTTTACTTTGAGTATATGTACATAGAAACACAATCAAAGGCACCCACACTCTAAGCTACCCGCGTATGTAAAGCACCCAGAAGGAGGCGTGGCAGACCCCATAAAGTATATATATCCTTGATCAGGACGACAAGACGAGTCGATATAGACATGTCCGTATGTCTGTCTGTCCGCCTGTCTGTCTGTCTATCTTTTTGAACGCTGAGATTTTCTAAACTATTAATGCTAGAGAAGCCGTTTTGATTGCAATACGCAGATCAAGTTAATTTCAAATCGTCGATGCCACGCCCCCTGTACGGCCAAAAGTCAATAAAACTCACACAACCTCGTGTTTTTTTAAACATAAAAAGTTGAATAACTAGCATAATATTAAACTTTAAATGTTGTTGTTTGGAACATAAACTCTTTTCAATTATATTTAACTGTTTTGAAAATCTGATTAAAATCAATCAATAAACACGGGATATATAAACTACGAAATACTTGAACTTAAAAGTTCAAAAAAAACGTAATATTAAACATAGAATGTTGTTATTTGTTATTATATACTCTCTTCTATTGTATTTAATTATTCTGAAAAGCGCATGGAAATCGGTTAAAAAACAAAGTAGGTATAAGCTGGTTTGACAGTTTAATAAAATTGTAGGTATTAAATATAGTATATAAATATCAGTTTCATTTGCAGCGAAGTCAAAAAGAAAATCGAACTCTAAAAAGCATTATAAAAATCATTCACACTGTTTTTTTTTTTAAGTTGTAGAGAATTGCTGTTTGTAAAACACAAATACAAATTACTACAAAATTATTCATGCATATCTGATGCGGCTGCAGTGTTAAGTGATTTCCAATAAAACATCTATTAGATTACCCTGGGTTTCTGGTGCTTTACTCATCAACATAAGCTTTTCAATGTAAGCTCCTTATGATGTTTGTTGCCACATTACTCAGGAGCAAGGTTTCAGGATTTTGGAGGCGTGGTTGATGGGCCGTTGAGCGAAGTAAGTTCAGAGCTGAGAAAATGATAGATACATAATTCACACATAGTATATGTTCAACATTATAGATTACAAATCAATCAAGCCAGTTTGGTGTTATAGACCCTGAACCCATGTAATGGTTAATTGATAAAAATCGAATAACCATCGTAATATTAAACGTATTCACAATATATACTCTGCATCATTATATTTGTCTAATCTGTAAATCGCCTAATCTGTAAACAGTGAAGTTATTAAGGAAATAATAATTAAGGCTTTAAAACATGCTACATACACAGAAGTAAGAAAAAGCATAGCTGCTGCGCTTCGTATATTTGGTAAATATTTAAAAACCATAGTAAAAAAAATATTTTTATAATATTTGCAATATGAATCGTTTAATATAAGAATATATGTATATACAATTGTTTTATTAAAATTGGAGTTTTGAATGAAGTATAGAAAATTTTGGAATATTTTCAGGGGTTATCTGGATTCAGTTCAGATCTGTTTCTAAGTGCAACAGAAGGGTATAAATATTGGATATATTCGAACAATCTGAATACTAAGCTATAGCAACGATAACTTTGGGTCGAAGAAACATGATTGTAGTGCTAGCTGATACTAGATGTGTGGAGGAGGGTTCTGATGTTGCGTCAGGAAAGCTGGAGTAGGAGGGGCATCATTGCCAGTCATATCCTGCGGGGATAAGCGCACTTTATGCAAAACGCACAAGTTTTATTCTATTTTGATTTCTTTTCATTCCATTCCGTTTTTGTCGTGTCTTGTTGTTTCTCCTTCTCCTGCCACATAAAGTTCTGCATTGCCTTTCAAGGGGCACGGGCAGGGTATTAAAGTGTAAACAGCTTCAGCTGCGTGTCCTTGTTATGTCGCTGACAATGCCTGCGAGTTGAGGGCTTTCAGCAGAGATTTGCTGACAGTGCACAGTGGGAAAATAGTAGAAGAGACGCCACAGTCGGACGCAACCGACAGTACAAAAGCCCTGCACCCTTCTCTCTAACGGTTATGCAGGTATGCCTCTGTCTATTCAAACGCTCTTCACGAAAGATAAGCATAATGCTAAATAGTGCCTATTTGCCTATAAAGATTCAATCGTTAAGTGGGCGTGGCATCCAGCATTTGCTCTAGCTCTTATAGTTTCCGAAATCAACGCATTCAATTAGAGTTTAGTTCAGCTCGTCGTCCTGATCAGGAATATATATATACTTTGTGGAGTATGCCTTCTGCCTGGTATGTACATGTGCACAAGGTTATTATACCCCTTTTTTTTACCCAGTTTCAATGGGTGCAGGGTATAAACTCGAAATGGAATGGCTGGGAGGGGGGAAGCGCTGTAGGAATGACTGTAAAAGGCACAAAGGCAGCGACAACGGTTAAAAGCGATGGGAATTGATTGAAAAGTAAAGAAAAGAAACAACCTAACTACAGAATTAAGAAATGTATACACCAAACACACACAGATAACACACACACACACACATACACACAGACACATACACAGATAGAGTTCAGGTCTGTATTGTTGTCTCATGCCAAGGTTGGGATGCTTTGAAGGCGTTACCGATTCACAGTTTGATTATGCTAATGAAATAACAAGACTATAAACTTAAAAACTATGTTAAGGCCTCGACATTCTCACACACACACACACACTTATAAATACACACACACACACAAATTCAGGTATTACATTGGATAGAATAGTTACCTAAAATTGAGGCAACTGTGGGTTGTCCAAATATCGGGGGATATAACTTTTTAGGAAGAAGGTATTTTTAATTTTTATTCAATAATACTTAAGCTATTTGATAGATTAACTTATTAAAAATTCATGCTAAAATATGGAGAAATTATAGGTCTCTTGTCATTATTTTGATCAAGATTATCTCTACTGCTTTCAATTTGAAGCATATATCATTGTAGCATAAAAATACATCAGGTTTCTATATCTGTGATTGGAATTTGTATTTTTTAAATAAATTTTTACTTTTGAAATCAGTAAGGACCCAGCCGATCGGTCGGACGCATCAAATACTCAGCTCGAAAGGGCTAGTTATTGATAAATCGATATACTATTGAACTTATTAATTTAACGTATTTTTTTATCCAGACCAAGAGAGAGAAGGAGAGAGAGAGAAAGAGAGAGATTGGAAGAGAGAGATAGAGATAAAGAGAAAGGTGCAGTTCGGTGTGTGAAGACTAAATTGCTTGGGGAACTGCAAGGACAACTGCCAATAGCCCCGGAGAGCGCACATAAAGCGCTCATAAAAATGCAACTTGCTGCAAGTGGGGTTGGACGAAGGGGTGGCTGGGAAAGGAGGGGGGGATAGGAGGGACAGACTATGAAAAGCAATGGGCAGCAAGACACTTATGCGCTTGAGGGCATACTTTGGCCGTCCACAGCAAAAACATTCGCGTAAACGCCACTTGCAATCTTTTGCTGCAACTCAAACCCCCCCTCCATCCGCCCCGACCCCGCTCTTAACGCCCCCCTGCCACGCCCACCTGCTACTTGTACGCTTTTTCGCAGCGCCTTTTGCATATTTATTGTATAGTTTTGTAGTTTTATCAAGTTAGCTAGTTAAAAGTCAAGATGCTGCAGGTAACCGAAGCCAGCTGCAAGTGGCAAGTGGCAAGTGGCAAGTGTAGAGTGGCGGGTAGAGAGGCAGGGGCAGGGGTGTGGCAGGCACGTGCGCCACGGCATCATGTCGGCGCCTGCCAGCGTCCACATCTTCATCTGCATCTGGCGTGGCGTCGTGGTGTGGCTTTTATTAGCTACGTGCGATGTGCGATGTGCGGCGTCGGGTCAGCCGGCAGACAGGCGGGGGCGTGGGCAGGGGCATAACAGGGGGCGTGGCAACGGCTATAGGTAGGTGCATGCACTTGGAACAAAATCGTGTAAAATTTCAGCCTTAAGAAAACAACTTCAATCCATTTTTGACTCTAAAATCTACATTTGTTTTTACCAAATTCATCCATGTTATTTTGCATAACAAATTAGAGAAATAGAAACTTTCGAGATCTTTCGCTTAAATTCAAATATGTGAAATGTACAACGTTATTTTTTTGACCCTTTACTTTAAAATAGTGAAAAGGGTCTATTAAGTTAGTGCAAGTGGGATATGTGTGTCACACCCAGAAGGAGGCGCGACAGAGCCTACAAAGTATATATATTCTTGGTCAGGACGACAAGCCGAGGCGATATAGCCATGTTCGTCTATCCGTCTGTCTGTCCGTCTGTATGAAAACCTAGAAGTAGTACTTGATTGTTTTAAATTTTGGATACCTCCCCCCCTTTCACCATAAATCGGAAAAAAACACACCTACCTCCTTGATCTCGAACACTTACGCACGACAGCAGCCATAATATTAAATCTCCAGTGTTGTTATTGGGCTTGTACGTGGCCTATGACATTGACCACCGATGCTATAAATTTCATTATGATCGGATAAGGAACAGAGAAGATATGCAACAAACAATTTTCGAAATGTATTAAAACTACAGACATTAAATTTTTCTGAGTGTGTTTGTGTGTGTGGCAAGAAGTTGCTAGCGCTAGCGATAAGATGAGCGTGCTAAAGTTTTATTGCTGCATATTTAAGCTATTAAAAAATTCATGCATAAAATGACACACACACACAGTCATACACACACACACACACACACACTCATACACACAGATACAAAAAATTAAAAACTCTGCTCAAGTGAGGCACACCCAACAGATACCCTAGCCCCTACTAGAGAAAACCAGACCTACCGACAGACAGCGCAAAACGCTTTATTTTAAATACTGCAATGTTATCTGCATCTGTATCCGTATCCGTATCCGTATTTGTATTTCGCCGTAGGCATCTGAAATGCCGCAACAAATGAATGGAGTCGGCAGCAGGTGGACAAGCCTAATAGCCCAGTTGCACTTTGGGTAGTTCGGGCGCACAGGCAGCTAAAGAGTGGTGTGACCGTATTCTATAAACAAAATCATATAAATGAGAATTCAAGTACAACTGGGAATTCAAAACGGAACTTACTTAATCCAAAGACTATAGAATACAAGCTCGAATAAGTTGTTCTATGTTGGGTACTAATATGACGACCCACAATAATTCTCCCTTTTTCAGGGGACTTTATAATGCGGATGCGCGGTCTTCGCATTTTCCTTTGCATGCGCTGTTGTCCATTTTCATAGGTAAAACCCTATCGAATTTAAATACTATATCGGTTCTTAAAATTAGGGAGGTCGTTGGGAGGTCCTAATATTGGTTTAACTGACTGTTTCAAAATATTCAATTAATTTCTCCATTACGTTTCTATATTCAACTTGAATAATATAATCCAAAACACCTAAAACTTGGGGTATACTGACATTGGTAAGCCCAAATTTCTACTTCCATGACAAATAGTTTTGCATATAAATGGATCATAGAGACATGCCCAAGAAATCGGAAATATTTTGCTTGACTTTCGGCATACTTTTCCACTAGCAAGTTCAACTGGGCAACAAAACTTTAGCGCCATGTCTACATGAAATGAAAATGGGCTAACGGGAAATGGGCAACAGGAAATGGTTAAGGGAAAATGGCAAATGGTAAACGGGATGCGGGATGCGGGAAGCGGGAACTGTTGCTAACTGCAACTGGCGGTCCACAATAATAACTATAATAATCAACTGGGCGGCTGCACACACATACACAAACATACACACACACACACACACACACACACACACACACACAAACGCACATACACATACACGCTTGTTCTTGTTGTTTTTGTTTTTCATTTTCTTCGTTTTATGCACACGTTCTGTTCACATTCTCATTTTCTTGCGCGCCTTCCTCTCCCTTCTTCTCACTCTTTCCTGCTTTTGCACATGCTGCGCCGCCAACTTCCCCTCTTCTCCCCTTTCCATTTTCCCCCTAGCCCGCCTTACACGCTTTTCATCGTTTTGTTCAGGGGCAGCTTTTTAGTATTCATTAAATTGCATAATTATACAATAAAAGTGCATTGGCTTCAGCTTTACTCTACTTACTCTTTCGACTGTTCTCACTCTCCCTCTCTCTCTCCCTCTCCTTCTCCCTATCCTTCTCCCACTCTCTCTCTCTCTCTAATACAGCAGAGTCTGATATTCGTCCCGTCGCACCCCGCCAGACATATGTATGTATATACAAACATACATATGCATGAGTTAATTACTTACATCTGAATCCATTAACTCCACAAGAATAGCCTTTTCTCTTGGGATATTAAATCGACAAGAATTTATCGATAGTTCCTGAAATATATGATCAACCGATATCAATTACAAATTGTTCGGTATTCTATTTTAATATATGTATTTTTTATGAATATTCGTGTATTTAAAATATAGAAACATCGAAGCTTCGACTAGAAGTTTAATTTTCAAGCCATCGATTTTTATCGGCATCGATTTTTCTATTAAAATTGACATTCCTACTATCAGGTTAATGAAAATGCAGACAAGAAAATACATGACAATTTGCAAAATGTATATTTATTATGTAGGATTGCTGATAGTTCAGCTAACTCTTGAGCTGTTTTATTTTTAATCGGTGTTTTACTTTTATCTCACAGCGGATATCGCATTTTGGATTTTACATTGGCTTCGCGATGAAAATTTCCGCTTCCAACTGAAATCTTTTCTCTTTGTTGGTATGATTGCATAAACCCTGTTTTCACCTTTATTTTTTTATGTTTTGTTTTAAATGACACCGATATTTGTTGCTTTTATTTTTTTCCTGCGCTGAACAAAACACCGCAATTAAGTGCCTACTTGAAATTCAATGTTTCACAAAAAAGATATAGGTATATTTTTTGACACGTTTGGAACTACGAGATGCTCTGTATAATATTTCATATTCGGTTTATTTTTGAATACAGAATAGTAGAGTATAGTAGGATAGTATAGTAAAAATGACTCCAGACCAAATAAATAAATAAATTAGATCGAGAGTAGGAGATAATCTGAAAATGGAATAAAAAATTAATTAAAGTATTTTCACATAACATATATAAATTTTGAATTTAAACACTAAATTCCGAGGGACTCTGGTTTTGATATGCCTCTTTTGCGTCAGGGTATCAAAAATAAATGCACAAAGCATGTTGTATGTTGCAGGTATTTAATTTTTTGTAGCAAATGTCGCTGGAAAATGCAGATGAAAAGCGCATTATAGAAAAAACAGAATAAATAAATACGCTTTAAGGTTAGGCATTGAGGTGAAAGGGCAAACCGTTTAAAAATTTAAAGACGACAAATTGGAACTCAACAAAAGAATTGAAATATAGTATGTTTAATAGAAATTAAGCTCAATACTTCGCAAGCTAAATAAACAAGTTTTAAGGCTGGGCATTCAGATGAAACTCAAACAGTTTAAAATTAAAACACAACAAATTGGAAAAATTTAATATGCATAGACTGGAAATAAAGTATCAACAAAAGGCTTTAAAATAAGCTAAATTAAAAACAAATGGAATAATAATGAACATCATTAAATGAAAATTAAATTTAAAGTTTTAAATTTTTATTAAATTAACGACAAGACATTGGATCATACATAAATAATTTGTATTCAATAGTTTCGGGTTTCTATTTGTGCTTGACGTAAATTTGTTTTAAAATAAATATATATTCTAAATTGCAGTAATTATAATTATTTATTTATTGGCATATTTCTTTTTTATACATATTTTAATACATGTTTTTTAGATGTAATGTAATTGAAATCTGGCTATTTCTGGCAGCACTGAACAGAGCTGATGTTGAATAATTTTGTTTTATATTGCAGAGTTGCAATCAATGGGAAGCCGAGTGTGAAAACGGCTTCAAAGCGCGATGAATTTAGCGGGAATATTAAATCTGCGATAACAGTTGGTTCAATTCAATATTGTGCAGGTTAACAATGGCGGCGCCCAACACCTGAAATGTCAGAATCCAAAATGGCTTCAGCTTGTGTAGCTGTAGATGTGTGAGTGGGAGTGTGTGTGTGTGTGTGTATATGATGAATATGGGCTTTGTTTGTGGGACTAGCTCGTATTTTAGTGCCCCATTATCCGCTGTTCTATGCAGATGCAGATGCAGATGCAGACAATTTGTGCAGGCCTGGGATGGGGAGTGGGAAGGGGAGAGGGGGAGATTAGAGGAGCGTTAACATAAATCAAAGCTCCAAACTCAAGGCGAGCGACAGGCGCATACAAAGCGATTGCTGTGCAGCCCTGGCATAACCAGGGGCGCACAACAACACCCGATTTGAGGAGAGCAGTTAGGGGGGACGCAGGCGGAAACGGAAATGCCGCCCGCCTGAATGACACACATCCAGCTTCATTTTGGCACGTGCACTTGAGAAGCCGAGCAGCGCTTTTGACATATTGCCTACTTTGGAGGGAGGGGAGAGCGAAAAGAAGCAAGAAGAAGGCGCAGGACAGAAGATATATAGAGTGCGAAGAACACGCACCAAACATCTGACAATTGCAGAAGAAATTTGAGTGCCGCTCGTCTCAAAACTACTTAAATGCCGTCATAAACTTCTATATAAAGATATAAAAATATAGAATCATAATATGCCTATAAAAGCTCAGCTCTCAATGAAGAAATGCTCTAGAAAACGTGGAAATGCTGCAATAAAATAAATTAATAAATCGTAAATAAACTTCATATGGCTTTAACTCTATATACATATGTACACCTAAAAATTGTTAGCTTTTAATAAAAAAAATATTTGGACGGGGCAGATCAGTCGGACGTTCCCGACTGCAAAATATTCTGTACCCTGTATTCAAAATATAATTTTATGAAACTGTCACACGAAGCGTAGCAGTAATATTTAATGGGATTAAATAAATACACTTGTATACATGTAATGAAATTATAATATGTCACTATGGTAGAAATTACTACATACATAGTAATAGTAAACCATACAAAAAATAATATCAACAATTTTATATTTTTACAAAAAAATTACTTATTCTTCTTACTTTTTTATGTGTGCAGGATTTAGCGGCAGTTTAATACCGCTCAAATCAAACTCTTGCCAATGTCACACTCTAGATCCCCAACGAATGGCTTTGAAATTATAATGAACAAATATTTATTATAATAATCACACTCGCCACTCCACTGAAGCGCCCTTGACACGACCTACCCACTTGACCACAAACACTACACTGTGATCAGCAGCACTGCAGCAGTTCTCGAAAATAAGAAAGAGAAAGAGCCAAAAAATCTCACCCACTAGACTGCAGCTGTGGCGAGAGAACACATCGACCGCTATCTGTGTGTAAGCTGCTAGGCAGCGCTTAGCCGCTCTCCTTGGTGGCTCTCTAAGCATACCTACTGCATTACAAGTAATGCAGCGGGTAGCAGGCTCGCCTATAAAGAATATATCGACCGCTCTCTATGCATAAGCTCCGGGGCAGCGCTTATCTGCTCTCCTTGCTGGCTCTCCAACCATACCTCCTGCAATACAAGTAATGCAGCGGGTAGCCGGTTCGCCTATAAAGAATATATAGGCCGCTCTCTGTGCATAAGCTTCGAGGCAGCGCTTAGCCGCTCTCCTTGGTGGCTCTCCAAGCATACCTCCTGCAATACAAGTAATGCAGCGGGTAGCCGGCTTGCCTATAAAGAACACATCGACCGCTCTCTGTGTGTAAGCTGCTAGGCAGCGCTTCGCCGCTCTTCTTGGTGGATCTCCAAGCATACCTCCTGCATTACAAGTAATGCAGCGGGTAGCCGGCTTGCCTATAAAGAACATATCGACCGCTCTCTATGCATAAGCTCCGGGGCAGCGATTAGCCGCACATATACATATACATATATGTACATATATATATGTACTTTGTGGGGTATTCCACGTCTCCTTCTGCCTGTTACATACATTCTGACAAAATTATTAACCCTGTTTTTCGCATTTTTTAAATGGGCACAGGGTATACAAATATTTATATTTATTAGCTAAACCAAACTAAAATTTCCATTTAAATTAAAACGTTTAATGAATATAAAACCTACATTAAGTATGATATAAATAAAATATACAGCCATCATTTTCAATTTCCATTTAAAAGAAAACATTCTTGAAAGATCTGAACAATTTTCTATTTATGACACAAATAAAATAAATTTCAATTTTATTTTTATATATTAATGCAACTTTTTTCTCAACAAATATAATCTTAGAATTTAATGTCAATTAACATTATTTTAAATAAATTGATTCATCTCGTCATTCTGATTAAGAAAATATATACTTTGAGGGGTCAGCCACGCCTCCTTCTGGATGTTACATACATTCTGAAAAGAAAAAAATAAGTTACATTATTGAAACGGTTTGTGAATGCTATAAATATTTGAGTTTTAGTAATAAAGTATTGTATTTGTTACAGATATGACATTTATCGCCATCAGCTGAAACAGCATAGATATGCAACAGACGATTTCGTCGCCTAGGCAGAGGAGGTTCAGAGTTATTTGCTGCAGTTAGAAGAATTTTAGTTTTGATTGTCCGTTGTAAGTCAATTCAACGTTTGCATTTACAATAATGTTAAATTTGTTCAATAAGATGCAAATGTTGTGTACATTCAACTAACTGTCTGTGTACCCTCTCTCTCTTTCTCTCTCTCCCTCTCACTCTATCTCTCTCTCTCTCTCTCTCTCTCTCTCTCTTTTTGTTTGCTCTGGCCTGGCAGGCAAATGCAATTGAACAATGCGCCAATCATTGTAAACAATTGCAACCGCGAGGCGCCAATGAAAATGTATTGCCCCTCACTTTGCACTCTTTGAAGTTCCAGTGCTCAGTTCTCAGTTCTCAGCTCTCAATTCTCAGTTCTCAGTTCTCAGTTCACAGTTCACAGTTCTCAGTTTACAGTTCTCGGTTCTCAGTTCCAGTTCCAGTTTCTCTTTCGGTTGCAGCCGCAATTGTAAATTGAATCAAATCAATTTCACTTCATTGCATGTTTACCATTTTCGTGTTTTTTCCCCTTTTGTCTGACATCTTGGCCAAAATCCTTTTGTGGCTGCTGTTTTACTCATCCTCTGGTATTTCTCTTTCTTACTTTTCTTCTGTTATTTTTTGTCATTTTTTTTACGCACTTTTTTATTGGTCTTACGCATTACGTATACCCTTTTCGAATAAGCCTTTGGGACGCTTCATGGTATATTATGTTGCAATTCGAATTTCCTACCTTATACGAGTGTGTCCGACCGAACTACTACGTTCTGACTGGTCTTCAGCTATACAATTAACAATTTCCTTAAATTTAACAGCACATAAACAATAAACCAATAATATTTGGCTATAAATTAATGGTGTTATGGGCAAATATCGATTCAAATTTTGACGATAATCGAAAATTATTATTTATTTTTGCATCAAAAAGTGCCGAAAAAATTTAAAACCTTTTGGAAAATGAAATTCCGGCTTTTCGTAGTGCGAGATATTTTTTTTCTTTATATTATTTATTTTTTTGTTTTTTTTTTTATGTTTATTAAAAGGAATTTTGCAAATCTTGCAACACTGGTTTGACGTTTCAATATTTGATTGCAAATTATAAATTATATATTAATTATAAAATTAAGCTCAGTAAAACGAATAACTATTTATTTTAATCGTGAGAATTCAGGCTCGACGTCTAGGAATTGAAGATTTTTAATGGACAAATTTGGCTTTGGTCAGATAGTACTATTTCGAATGTTGCCAACATTCTCATCAGTGACCTTAGAAACGAAAATTGTCAAACTTGTCTGTATACAAGATTTATGGGATTTATTTTAATTTTTATATTTTTAGAATTTTAAGAAAATTAAGATTTTTGTTGTTGAATCGACAATTTTCTGGCTGTTGACACTGTAATTTCTTAACTGAGGTGCCAAAACTCTTGATATTGCTCGCAGTGTACTTGCCCAGCGCAATTTTGATACGTGACAATTATGAGACATTTCAATTAGTACAGAGCAGCAAAAAAGCCAAAAAAGAGAAAATAGAAAGCAGAAAAAAAAGTGAAAAAAGGCAGGCAAAGCAAAGATGCTTAACCGTGTCGATCCGCTCAACTTTAACTATGGGATCAGGCAACTGAGGGGTCAGGGGGGGAGGGGGGGGGGGTCAGGGGAAATCCCCGTATGCCGTATTGTCGTGTACTGTGACAGATATTCAACTGCTGCTGCTGCTGTGAAAAGTTTTTATTGAGCAACTAACTGTGAAATTAAATTGTGAATTAAAAGCTGCCACACCATGGCCAACAGCGATTACGAGCAGTGGCAAGCAGAGAGAGAGAGAGAGAGAGAGAGAGAGAGAGAGAGAGGTGCGGGGAGGGGAGTGGCGGCAAGGGGAGGGGAGTATGTGCAACACACTGGGGACATGTCGTTAATGCCGCACTGCATTTGCCGTATGTCGATGGCATTGGCATTGCGATTGACAGCCAGCTGCAAGTGTGGACATGGAGAAGGGTGGGCGGGGCGGAGGGGCGGAGGTATAGTGCAGATTAAGCGTAGTCTGTGTCGCAGGCAGGGGGCGGGGGGACAGTGGGCAGGGGCAAGGGCAAGGGGTTACAGTTGGGGAATTGGGCAACGCCAAATGGCCATAGCGTATGACTTTAATGCCTGCTGTTGCAGCTGCAGCTGCAGTTGCAGTTGCACTTACAGCTGCTAGTTATCGTTGAGACACACACACATACACACACAGACTTACACACACACACACACACACACACACCGTTAGCTGCTTCTTTGGCTATTTGCAGTAAATTGAAAAAGTATTAAATCAATAAATAAAAGTTACGTGTAACTTTATGGTGCAAGAGAGAGAGAGAGAGAGAGAGAGAGAGAGAGAGAGAGAGAGAGACAGAGAGAGACAGAGAGAGAGATAGAGAGAGAGGGAAAACGAGAGAAAGAGAAAGTGTGAGTGTGTGTGAGTGTGTGTGTTTGGAAGAGTGAACACATCCTTCGCTTACGCTGCACATTTGCCGTGGCAACGCTAACTTCCACTTCTCGCTCACTTCCTCCTCTACACTTAAAAAAAAACACTAAAAACTAAAATAAATAATAAATATATAATATTAATAATAAAATTAATAATATTAATAAAATTTAATATTTAGACACTGCATTTAAAAAAAGGTACATTCAGAGAAAAATTTAAGCCATTCTTACTTGCTCCAGAAGCGAGTCAGAAGTAGTGGTATCCAGAATTTAATTGATCTGAGTAAGCACTTTCTTAATTCAAGTAACCCTCGTGTTATTAAGAATTTCTTGATTTTAAGAACTGTTTTAATTCTTGCCGGTCGTGAATTAAACAAATATTTTTCTTGCTTTTGAATGCAAGTAAGATTCTTACTTAAACCAAGAAATATCAAATGAGAAACTTTTTATAACTTTTCAAGCTATTTTTCGCTTTGATTTAATCCATAAAAAACAAGAAAGATTCTGGCTGCTCTTTCCTGCACGTACGAAAGGGTCTATTAAGTTAGTGCAAATGTGCAAATGGGAAATGTGCGCAACACCCTGAAGGAGGCGTGGCGGACTTCATAAAGTATGTATATGTATTCCTGATGAAGACGACGAACTGAGTCGATCTAGCCATAACTGTCAGTCTGTCCGTTCGTCTGCATAAACGCTAAGAATTCTGAAACTAAAGGAGCTAGAGGTGCCATTTTTGGTGCCATAGGCAAATGAAGTTTTTTTCAAATGTTGAATGCTACGCCCCTTCCATATTATACTAGCGAGCGCGTAACGCGAGCTGCTTGCGTGTTTAGTGTATATATTTTTAATTTTCTAAACTTGTAATAAATATATTTACATTTTAACATTTTTATAGAATTATTATTTTGAAAATGCGAATTAAGTTGGGCTTAAATTTCGATTGCAACGAAGTTTACAAAGAGCAAGTACGAAGTGCTTGACTTTTTTTCTGAGTGCATACACTCCCACGCTTTCGCAGCTCTTGGTAGATCTTTAGCCACATCACACACACACACACACAGTCCCAGGCCATTTGGGGTTACACACGGCGCGTGTTAATTACTCGGAACATTTTAAACGGCAGCAGCAACAATTGCTGTGACCAACAGCAGCGAAATTTGTTGTATTGATTTAAAAGTGCTGTGACTGTGCCTGCCCCCTGGACTCTGACCCCTCTCCCCTACCTCGGGTCAGCATCAGACAAGCTGTCGCCTGCCCCCTGCTGCCTTGCCACCTGCCACGTGCCACCTTTTCCTACCTTTGGCAATGCGTGCTCAATTGTGCAGGTGGCCAGCAGGTTGGCAATCAATGCAACAACAGCAACAACAATAGCAACAACAACAGCAACAGCAACAGCAACAACAACAACAGCAACAAAACGTGAAACAGCCAAAAACTGCCAACGCGCACAGAAAGAAGCCAACATCAAAATCAGAGCAACAAACCGAAAATAACAGATATCAACAATTAAAAGCAGAGCACGACGAGCAGCTACACTTTGAGCACTAAGCACTAAACTCAAATGTAGTAAAAAGCTCATATTAAAGCTTCACATAAAGCTCAGGCATTAACCCCATCTAGAGCATAGCTTAAAGCTTCACTTTATGCTTAACCCAAAGTCTAAACTGTGCTTAATCTTAATTATAAACAATTCTCATTTTGCCGACAAAATGGAATTTAACAACAATGCTTGACTTAATCCAAAGCTAAAAAGCTCAAATTATAGCCTTGCGTTAGACCTGAACTTTAAGCCAATTTAACTTCGCTAAGTCATACATTAAAATTAATTTATGCTTAACCTGTAGCTTAACTTATATCTAAGCTCAAAACTAAGCTTTAACTTAAAGTCTAACAAATGGTTTGAAACTTAATTTAAACACAAATTCAAGTAATTTGAAGCAGAGCGTAAAAGCTACTTTAAAGCTAACTTAACCTAAACCTTATTATGTTTTTAAAACTATATCTATAGCTGAACTTAAAGCTAAGACTAATGTTAATGGTAAAGCTTGACTTATAGCTCAACTAAAAGATCTAGCTATTTCTAAACTGAAGAACTTCAAAGCTTAACTCACAGAATACCTTAAATCTGATTTTAAAGCTAAAACTATAGCTGAATTTAAAGCTTGACCCACAACGGGCTTTTAAGCTAAGACATAAAGCTGAGTTTAAAGCTTAAGCCTAGAGCGAACTCTAAAGCTCAAACTGAAGCTGACTCGAAAGCTTCAACTTGAGCAGATTTCAATGCTTAAACTAAAGCTGACTGCAAAGCTTAGCTTTTTGTGGTTTGAATTAAATTAAAAGCTCGCCTTAAAGCAGAAAGTTTTCTTTGCCAAATCCTTGCAACATGTGTATGTATTTTTATGAGTAGCCAATTGTCAGCTACAGGGTATGAAACAGGGCGAATGTTGTTGTATCAACAATTGTTGTGGCTTTGCTTGCTGTTGTTGTTGGAAGGGTCAGCTACAATTTTATGGCCGTAATACTTGGTAGTTGCGCATCGTAAATACGAGTATCTGACAGATTGTGGTGCACACACAAACATAGAGAGCGAGAGAGAGAGAGAGAGTTTTGTGCCATGTCAGGGATAAAGCAGATATCAGAGGCGCCTAATGAGCCCAAAAAGCACATTTGACTTTGTTTTACAGTTTGCGCTTGCGTTTCGGTTGCAGTTTTGCTTTTAAGCTGCTTTTATCGATACGTCTTCACTTTATTAAAAGCAAATGCAAATTTCTCGGCCCAATTTAATTAGCAGCAAATTCAACAATTTTCATACCCATCCCCCGACCCCTCCCCTCCCACCACCTCTATACACAACCCGCTCGTTACTGTCATGGAAAAAGTTTGGGTCGCCTGCTCTTCTCGTGTCTCTTGTGAAAGTCAGAGGCACATCGTGCTCCGTCGACGGTTTTTATTAGAATCGTAAATAGTCTTTACGAGTTGTACGTGCCCAAAATTTGCAATAGGCCAAACAATTTGCCCCTTCCTCATCGGCAGCTCCCCTTTTTCCCTCTCTGTCCTCACTCTATCGTCCTCTGCTGCTTTTTTTCATCTTTTGTTTCACAACAACAAATTATCGAATATGCCCGCTTCCCACTCAGCCATTATCATAATCATAATCATCATAGTAATAACACTGTGATACAAATTTTACAACTGCTTCAATGACCTAATGCCATCCAAAACAGCAATTCTATTTCAATATAGCTTCTATTTAGTGAATGACTGCAGAAGACGGGTATTCATCGTTTGTACAAACAATTCTATATACATTTTGTCAATCTACCACGAAAAATAAAAACCTTTCAAGGTTTCTCGTACCTCGTACTTGTTCCTGCTTCATAACAAATGTCTGCTTCTTATCTTTATATAAAAATGTATCAACGAAATTGGGAACAAATGTTCTCTGTTATAATACTAATCTATCCTTAAAAGTTCTTAGTAATCGGTTAATAAACACAGAAGTTGTTGATTAAACAATTTGTAATTTTTTATGTTTTTCGCCCTAAAAATTAAATAATTCTTGGAATTTTAACCCAAATTATTTGTTGCTATCGATGCCTATCGCGTATAGTTCAAGCAGTTTATTCATTCTGCGAATCTGTGAATGAGTGCATGGATGGGTATGGGTGCATGAATGTTTGAGTGTTTGAATGTTTGCTTTCCGGAGTGAATGAATGTATGCTCTGGCTGCTCTTGTGGCACATATAAAAGTGTAAATATTTATTGCATTAAATAACGAAAACAAACAGCGTTTTGACATTTTAATTGAATAAAATCGTTTTGTGGTCTTTTAAGGATTATTTTATGGCCGGCAGTTATACTATATACAAAAATAAATTTATGCATTCACTACATATGCTCAATCGATACCCATGTCCACAGTATTTGTTAATAGTGCTCTGTTTATTTAATGTACATAATTAAAAATTATTCAATTCAAAAATGGCAAATGCTTGATCGTTTTTTTTTTTCGCAGATTTAAACTTGAAATATATATTTTTTTACCCATTTTCTTAAAACGTTAGCAACACTGTTCATAAAATTAAAAATTTTCTGATTCTCTTAGAATTACATCTAAAGCTAAAATTAAAATGTAGTTACCGTTTACGAGAGAAAACAGAAAATTGGTCTTATATTCAATGTCTCAGCCACAAAGTATGCAACAAAAATATATGCATTTAGGATTTTAGCTCTTAATTATAATCTGCTTGTCCAAAATCGGATCGATTTGTTGTGCTGAACTGGTATTAAATATATCGAACATTGATTTAAAATATTTTCTCTGGGAGTGATGTATAAAAAGTTACAACTCCTTTTCTAAGGCCCTTACTTTTGCTTGTCATTTATTTTTTTCATTTTGTAAAATAACAAATTAAGAAAACATTTTTATCACAGCTATCCACAATTAATTAACTTTAATATCTCACAAATAAAAATAATTATAAAACATTTGAATAAAATATTGATTTTTTAGAGCTTTAAGTTACAACTTTTAGGTTTATTAGACTTAAAGTCACCCTAGATTTGCAGGTTATAACTATTTATCATCCTCTGTCTCGCTCTCACTGGTTTTCCTTTGTTGCCGCTTTTCTATTTTTCTTTTGCAGTGCCCCGTCACGTGGGTGTGTGTGTGTGTGTGTGTGTGTGTGTGTGTGTGTGATTTTGACCGTATTGTTGCAGTTGTTGTTGCCACAAATTTAATGCCACATTTAGCGCTGTCGACAGTCGGAGAAAGAACGGTGATGCAGCAGCTTTAACATCATCGGTGGACATCTAACGCAGAGAAGGCAGAAGTTGCATGCAGCATGTGGCATGTGGCATGTGGCATGTGGAATGCAACGACATGCATATGCTTGTTGGAATAGTTGGGAGTTATTCAGTTCATTGCATACAATGGCATAATTGGCAAGTTTAATCCGCCTTCCCTTCTGTATCTGTGTATGTGTCTGGGTCAATGGGAGAACGAGACACTCGATGGGGCAGGTGCAACATTGATGGGCAACGGGCAGGGACTGGGGCAGGCGTAGCTGCATTCAGCAGCCATTGAAAAACACAAAAATAAAATCGCTTAAACTGTGCACACCAATAAATTTAAAGCAGCTTAAGCGACAACAGCAACAATGCATGCTGCAAAGTGGCAACAAGGCCAGCATATTATATCTATTATATACATACTATATCCATGTGGGCCACACACTGTGCATGTGTGTGTGTGTGTGTGTGCTGCCACGCCTACTGCCAGCTCTATAAAGAATCGCAGCAATTAAATGCAAATCAGCTGGACAAAGCCCACAGCGCAAACAGATTGAGCAGGCGGGAGAGAGACGCAAGAGAGACAGAGATACAAGTAGATATAGATATACATACCATATAGATAGAGATATATTGGTTTCTTATTGGATTTCAAATCGAAAATAAACTAAAGAACTTATTTATTAATTCTGGATGAAAATAAATAGTCTAAGCAGATTAGTTTTTAATTTCCTAAGAAATTATGAATCGGTAAATGTGGCTTTTAGTTATAGACTTCAGCATTTGTTTTATTTTTAAAATTTTATGTAATCTTTTAAAATAAATAAATTTGTATTTTATTAACTTACTAAACTCTTTAATACACATACTAGATATTTAAATAACTTGATTATTTTACCAGTTTTTTGTTTCCTTCGATATATTATATTTAATATCGATATTTCATATATTTTGAAGCGATATATGCAATACAATCGTTATTGATTTACAATTCAAGATACTTCCTATAGATATATTCCTAACGATTATAATCTCTAAACTGTTCCATGTTTGTTCCTAGCAAGACATCAGGTTCGAAATGGTTCCAAGAATGGAATTCTCTTCTCTTTCTGTTTGTGGCAGATGAGTTAGTGCCCCGCCCTGTCCGTTGGCCAAGTTATGCGAGGCAATTACTGATGGACTAACGGTTAGTCGCGCTTAACGGCACTGCAGCAACTGTTGTCGCCGTGCCGGCAATTGTTGCTGCTGCTGATAGTTGCTGCTGTTCGCGCACTTAGCGGTACTTTCGGCTAATTTTTAATGGCGCTCATATTTTGTCAGAAGTGCGATGCCATGGTGGGGGAAGGGGAGTGGGGAGGGGCAACAGGTGCAGGCAAAAGTAATTGCACAAAGTGCCGACTATCGTTCGAGGCGTGTTAATATCGGACTACGCCCAGTTGTATTTAGAAGGCGTGTCATCGATTTGCCCTCGCAATTCGGACAAGTGTACAATGCGTGTGTATGTGTACACTGAGAGAAAAGCCAAAGTGACATACTTGCTGTGTGTAACACCCAGAATGGAGGTCGGGCTGCATGACCCCATTAAAGTATATAGTCTATTGCTTGATCAAGAAGACAGAAAAGTCGATGTTGATATACGATCAAGTATGTCCGTCCGTCCGTCTGTCTGTGTGTCTGTCCGTCTGTATGAACACCTAGATCTCAGTAACTATGAGAGCTAGAGACACCATATTCGGTACTTAGGTTCCCCTATTTAGTAAGCAGCATGAGTTTGTTTTCGATTTTGGATACCTTCCCTCCTTCCACAGCAAATCACAAAAAGCTACCCTAGCCACAGTTTGCAAGCTATTTATCTGTAATTTGGTATTTTACTAGTTTATAGAATTCTCTAATGACGCTGTGAATTTCAATTTTCGGATAGGAAAACACCAAACATATGCCACAGAGAATTTGCCGCACAGGGCAGAGGGGGGTGGTGTGCCTTACATACGCGGGTAGCTTAGAGTGTGGGTGCCTCTGATTGTGTTTGTATGTACATATACTCAAAGTAAAGGGTCTCCTACTGTCGGCTACTTCCGACTGTAGCCTAATATATAATACAGTAGAATCCGGTTATAGCGACATTCAAGGGACCGACGATTTTACGTCGTTATATCCGGCAGACGCACTATCCGAAAGAAGCAAAAAAAAAATTTTTTTTTATATTATGGATGCCATGTTCGTAATAGGTTTTAAAATAAAACAAATTAATTTTTTAATCAAAACAAAAAATTTAATACAGTAGAATCGGGTTATAGCGACTTTCAAGGGACCGACGTCGTTATATGATGATTTTGTTTCTTTTTCGTATTGAAAAAACACAAAATCCATGATTTTGTTTGCTTCTTTTAGCATTGTTAAAGAAATCAAATTTTCCTCTTTAAAGTTTTTTTTTTTGTTCGGCACGTCGCAATATCCGGTTGAATTGAAATGAAAATTTGAATTGAAATTGAAAAATCTCGTCGTTATAAGCGGTTTGTCGCTAAAAGCGGAGTCGTTATAAGCGGAGGCCGTTTCATATAAGTTTGTATGGGGACCAACCAAACCATCGAGTTTTCGTCGCAATAACCGGTCGGACGCTATAAGCGGCGTCGTTATAACCGGATTCTACTGTATATATAATTTATGGATTAATAACAATATATATTTCAATTTAGTGTTTTAAACATATTTATATATTTAGTATATTTACCTTCAACAGCGAGGGATTCCACCATAAGAACTTTTAGGTTACCCAATATGTAATATTTGTATACCGTGTATCCCTGGCTAATAAGAGGGTTAGGAAAGGGAAATCATAGGATATATTTATAAACTTTGATTTAAATAAAAAATAAAGCCTATATTGTTTTCTCCTAGTGCATAAGTTGTTGTGTGTTGGGGGGCGTACGTAGACTTTTATGGCACAGTGTGGCTGTGAAATGATGTTGCCACTGCCTGCAGCTTGCGTCAGCGGAGGGTGGTGGAAGGAGGGGAAGCGGAAAGCAGGGCGGAGGGCAGCGATGGCGACTTATGCATGCAGCGACTTCTGCCATATGTGTGATAGTGCGAGAGAGAGAGAGAGAGAGAGAGAAAGAGGAGAAAGGGAGATAGAGGCAGTGTGTGTATTTTGTTTTTGTTTTCCTTTTGTTTTTTTTGGCTGCGGTTGACTCGCGATATTTATTATTGTTGCTGAAATTGCTGTGTGTCCTCAACATGCTGCTACTTTGGCTCAGTCGCTGCGCCGTCTTCCCTCTCTCCCCCCTTCGCTCTGCACTTCACAGTCTCCCATCTCCTCCATTCTCCATCTGCCATCTCCCAGCTGCCATCTTCATTCTCAGCATTCGCTGCTCTCTGCACTGCTTGGCAAAGTCTCTGCTGTTGTTGACGCATTTAAAGCTTTTGCGGCATGTAAATAAAAAAGCAGCAGCAGAGCAGGCAACAAAATTAAAAAAAGAAAACGAGCGAGAGAGTGAGACGAGAGACAGAGAGAGAGAGAGAGAGAGAGAGAGAGCAGAAGAACCGGCAACTAACAAAGCGTGGCAAGAGAACAGACAACAAGACAGCCAGGGAGCAGGGAGTGGGTGAAGAAAGAGGAGCAGGAGCCGGAGGAGGAGGAGCGAAAGCAGCTGCAGCAATGGCGCAGGCGACAATGGCAACAATTGTGCTTTGCTACAGCTCACTCTCACTCTGCCCTACTGTTCCCACTTTGTTCCCAGTCTCTCCACTCACTGTTCCCAGTCTCTGCACTCTCTGTTTCCACACACAAAGAAAAAAATAAACTCAATTGCAGCGTTTGCAATATTATTGAGAAATCAAAATGAATAGCTTAAAACAAAAAAAATATACAAAATTAATTTAAAATAAGCCAATCCTGAACCCTTCCAAAATGAGAATGCAATTTTTTCTTTATGGCGTCTGCCACGCCTCCTTATGCCTGTTACATACATTCTTCCAAAGTTATTAACCCTGTTTGTACACATTTTTAATGGTTACAGGGTATAAACACTTATTTTAGCAATAAATTGTTTGCTTAAAAATAAATTTTATGTATTTTAAAATAATAAAAACAAACCACATAAATTAAAATGCATACGACAATAAATAGAAATGAAAGTTTTAATTAATAAATTAAACATAAAAGTTTCTTGGTTATTTGAATTTTTTTTAATAAAAATTCATTTTCTATGAGAATGTAATACATTACAATTTTATATAAACATTTTGAAATGAAAATAAAATAATAAGCTACCAAAAAGTTAAATCATAATTTTGCGAATTTAAAACAAGAATGTAATGAAAAATAAAATTTTCTTGATTTTTGGCTTTAATGTTTATTATATTTTATGTAGCTTTTTATTTATTTTTTATATAAAGCATATTTATTTTAAAATTTTTATTTTAAAATAAAAAAAAATTCTGTGATCAAAGTAAACAAGAAATTTGTATTTATTATTATTTTTTTATTTTGTTGTATTGTTACAAAACCTATTCTAATGTACAGGGTTTTAAGTGAAAAATGCATGATTTTTTTCCCTGTGTACTCCTTAGCCGCTCTCTCTCGCCTCTTCTGCTGCTCAGCGAGACGCTCTTTAAAGCCAGACTTGCAGACTAGCTGTGGCAAGTGGCAGCTTCTGATGCGCCAATGCCTGATTTATTGGCTCCCCCGTGCCACGCCCACTGTCCACTGTACTTACCGTCCCCCGGACTCCCATGTCTTCCAGCCCCTCTGTGCCCATAAAGAAACTTTTTTGTTTTGGCTTTTGAATTTATTATGTTTTTATTTGGCTTTCTCTTTTTATTTATTTTTTTTCGTTTCGTTTCGTTTCGTTTTCTTTCATTTTTGTTTCCTTTCTTTCAGTTTGTTCTTGATTTATTTTAGTTGTAATCGATAATAGTTTAGGGGTTTATTATGCATTCAATTGTTTCGGTAGCTATGTATCGTTATCGTTATCTTTATCGTTATGCATATCGTTTATCATATATGACATATTAACTTATACATACTATATATATTGTAATCACTGCACTCTGCCCATAAAACCAATCCACCCCATGGCGCATTTTGGTACAGGGTCAATAACCCAAACGATAGATGAGGCCAGTTGAAAATGTGCGAATTAATTAAAATATTTCAATTATACGTAAGTATATTGTGATAAGAGATTTTCAATTTTCATTTTAATTGACTAATCCAACAAAGATTTATCGTCTGTATTAACTGCATGATACCGCATAATGCACTTTATCCCCCCAAACCCCGCGAATTGGCATCGGTATATTGGGTATTTTTATGAAAAATACTAACAAATTCAACGCTCTAGAAATGTACAATAATTGACAATTGATTTGTTCAGCTAGGGTTGAAGAGTTGAAACATTATCTTAGGGGTTTTCCTCAATAAGTTGTACAATTTGTCTAAATATTAGTTTGTAGTTTATTCAAGAGTTTCTTTAATGAACTTTCAGCTCTGTAATGATATGTTTGGAAACAAAACATAGATCAAAATGGAGAACATATAAAGAAATCAAAACACTTCGAACTCAATCCCATATCAAGAGGTATCAAAAGTTCTTTGAAATACCAAAAATTAACTTATATGGAGAAAATTTTGTCAAAATCGTAACTAAATTTTAGATAAATTTGGAGAAACCAAATATAAGCCATAGCATAATTATTATAATAAATTAAAACATAAATCAGTAATTTATTCAAACTTGAACTGCTTGCAACATCTGACAACCTGAATCAAGAAAGGTGGTGTCTCTAGCCCTTTAGTTGCTGTGATCTAGGTGTTCATACGGACAGACGGACAGACACACCGACGGACAGACGGACATGGCTATATCAACTCTTACTTTGTTAGTCTACCATGCCTCCTTTTGGGTGTTACTCACATCTGTCACTTGCACTAAATTAATAGACCCTTTTACTTTTTTAAAGTACAGGTTCTGAAAAGTATATGGGACATCTTCTTCTTCTGGAAGATTTTAAATTATATTTGAAATATGTTTTTGATTAAGGTGCAAAATTCGGGAAAATCCATAATAAATAAACCGTAGTTTTAATTAATTAATGAAATTAAAGAATATTAATTGAAAAATCTCACAGAGAACAGAAAAAATGAATGATATTAATAACTAATATAGGGGCAATTGACCCGATTGAACTGTGGCTAGTGTTAAGCATCGGCTGTAGGTATTACATATAGTTTTTTTTTGTTTAAATTTATTTCTCATGTTTTTCATTTTGCTAATTGTGTTTTATTATTGTAATTAGACACACAGTTTGTTTTTTACGATTTGGCTTAAAGTAGCTATACTATTTGGTATAGTATATCATATATACGGCTTATACTGCATGAATGTGTGTGTGTATGTGTGTGTGTGTGTGTAGGTAGAAAATATTCTCCAATTCTCCATGTACTACAGATATAGTATAATAAATGCTAATTTACATGATGTGATGGCAACAATTGTGTTAATTAGTTTTACATTGAGGCAACGCTTTAAATTGTTTTAGGCTTTTAATTAATGTGGGTGTATTTGTGTATGTGTGTGTGTGTGTGTGTCGGTGTCTAATACAGGGGATTAATCATATATATGTGGTATGTATGCCCATCGTAATGCTCCTTTGTTCTAGTAACGTTTTCAAGCACGAATTTCATAATTGATTAGTTTGTTTTGTTTTAATTTTTAGTTGATGCCTTTATGATATGTACAGTCTGCAATATGTAGGAGCCGAGAGGGGGGTTTTGGAAGAGCAGGAGGGGTTGTAGCAAGTTAGGAAGTGTGATGGGGGAGGGGGGTTAGTGTAAATTGCGAATTGCAAAAGATTCATTTATCACATATTTATGTTGTTTAGTGTTTGTGTTTAGTTTGAATTTTTATTTTTACGTTTAGTATATACTATATAATATGCCGTATTTTATGCAGTATTTATGCAGTATTATTTCGGTATTAATGTCGTAATTTTGTTGGTATATTTCTCAGAATACAAAATAAGTACAAATTCCGCATTTGCTTTGGCTTAAGTTAAGTTTAGCTAATAGTTTAGATACAAGATACAATTTGCTTTTCTCACTGGCTTTAATTGACTAGACCTGTGTCTCTGTGTGTGTGTGTGTGTGTGTGTGTGTGTATTTGTGTATGTATGTGTATTTATTTATTTATTTATTTATTTTCGACTAGATAATTAGAAGATATTCTGCATTTCGCTTATCAATTTCTCATTATTAATTGGCCAATAAATTGTTCATCTTATTCTAAAAACTAGAGCAAAAAAAAAAAACTACAACAACAGCTAGCTTAGTGTGTATGTTTGTTTGTTGTTGTTGTGGCTTTTAGTTGTGTTCTGTTTTGTTTTGTTTCGATTTGTTTTGTTTTGTTTTGTTTTGTCCGATTTATGATTTACACATTAGATTCAAATTCGATACATACAATAATTTAGAGTCATTCGCTTTGATTGTGGCATATCCAACCAAACACACATTTACAGTTAGACATACTTATATACATATACGGATATATGTATAACTCCTCCATATATATTATATATAGTTGCTGGTTGCAACAAACAACTAACAAACTAATAACCCCCGTACCCCCGTTTGCCAGCCCCACATTCCACTTTCCACTCGATGCTTCTGCATTCCGTTCCGTTCCATTCCCTGCCCTTCCCTTTCCATCCCTTCCCTTCCCTTTGCGACCCATCCCTATCATCCGAGGATTAGCCAGACTCTGCCTGGACTGGCATAAACATAAAATAAACATGGATAAAACAAACTGAGATAGAAAACTGCAGTGTTTTTAGCATTTGACAAATTTGTGGCCGTTCAAATGCCCTGTAATCGCACAGCACTCAATGGGCATGCCGAACGTTTCAGATTAGATTGCGTCCGAGTTTCCTTCTTATATTTAAGCTAGCTAACAATAGATTTGAATTATTGATCTTTCGCTAAATGTATCGATATTGCTGGGTATTATATTGGTCATATATTGAAGTCAAAAATGGGGCCATAACTTGCTATATACTTATATTCGTTATAGAGAAATACTTAGCAAAAATCGTCAATTGATTTATTTATTAGTTACTCAGAACAAATAACCTAAATCATTTAGATTTTGGAGTGAAAACGCTAAGGTATATAATTTGTTGCATACCTTAGGGAGCACGACCCTCATAGAACCTCAAAATGCAAATGAAATTCAAGATTTTCGTGGCAACGGAAATTGAATTCCAAGAATGAATTTGTTTACCAGAAAAGTTGAATTTCGTAGAATAGTGTAGAGTATCTGCTGATCGGTCATTTGGAGCCATTCATATGAGCCTGTGTAGAGCAGAGTCTGTTAACAACAATAAAATGCTTCGTTGTCATAGCTCAGAGTGTACATCGTCAAGCTGATTGATGCTCCAGCTAGATGTTAGAGTGCAGATTGAGCAGGAGCGACAAGAGACAGGACAAGAAGTTGGGGAGGGGAGAACGAAGAGAGGAGAGAGAAGACAGGAGACAGCAGACAGGAGACGGGAGACAGATGTGTGGACCAGCCAGGACATTCGAGTGCACTTGGATGCCTATGCGAGTGCTCGCTGGCATGCCCACTCAACGATATGTCTATCTATATCTGTATCTCTATCGAAAATATCCATGTCTATCCTCTATCTAGATACGTATGTATCTCAAGCATATGAAGTTGCAGCCGTGACATGCCGCAACGCCACTGTGGCAAGTGCAGTGCAAAGTTGCCCCCAGGCCCCAACCTCTCCAAACTTTGATTTATGTGTGCTTGTGTGTGTGAGAGTCGGAACTGGCAGCTTGATTCTTAGTTCCGGCTTGGCTGTTACTCCTAAACTTGGCAAACTCTGCCTTCTGCACAACTTGTGGTGTCCTTGACTCGACGTTGTTTGCACGCGACAAACATTCGCGATGTGTTTGCTTTTATGTTCGATTCGATTTCAATTGCTTCAGCTGTATTCGGACAAGACTCCGAAATCACAAGTTTAATTATACTAAGTTTGTTTTGGATACACTTGTTTACCAGTTCGTATGTGTATATATATATATATATATGCATTCGGAGTAAATCTCTGAATTTATTCTATCTAAAAGCTGCGTCTGTTTATCAGTTTTTTTTTAGCAAAAACTTTAAACCAAATTAGTTCCGAAATATGAGTTGTAACGGATATATGCATTCGGAGTACATGCGCTGTTAATGGCAGATCAGCTTTGATTTATGTGTACTATTTAATTCGGAGTAAATTTCCGTATTTATTCAATTTTAAAGCTCCGTAAGTTGATCGGTTTTTTTAGGACGGATTTTAAACCAAATTAGTTCCGAATCATGATTTGTTTTATGTATTCGAAGTAAATATCCGAATTAAATCATACTGCGCAAACCGTAATCGATTTTAAAGCTGCGTTTTCTCTAAGGAATTCATGTGATAAGGCAATTTAACTCCGAATAAAATATACACAGACATAATCATAGAGATATATCAACTACAAGTTAGGAATTTAGTACATTTTAGACTACTGGACCGACTAGGTAGGCGATTGACATTGTAAGCGACTTTGTAAGTGGGAGAGAGAGAGAGAAAGTAATTGAGCTGCGAGCGAATGAGTGACAGAAGCACTTTAGCTGCTGATGATGACTTCTTGCCCCAATCGGTGGCACAACTCATTTGCATGTGCCACATCAGAGTTATGGTGACAACCCAAACAAGACACAACACAACCTGACGCAATTCACACACACACGTATCCACACACACACGCATACACACACACACACATACGCAAACACGAACACACGCACATCGCGTGACAACATTTTGGGGCTCAGGTTGCGCGTGGATCCATTGGATCCCAACGCTTGAAGCTGAGCCTACGGCATAGGCGATTTTTCAATTAGTTGACTGTTGCCACTCCATGCAGCCCTTGGCTACAAATTTCGCTGTAAACCTTGGGATTGCTGCTGCAACCCTGGTAGCCCCGAAGTCTTCGAGCTGGCGTCCTGTTTTTTTGGCCTTTAGCGCAAATCCTACATAATTAAAATACTTAAAGGCTTTAAGTGTAGCTACAAAAGTTTTCAACTTTTAAATTGTTGCAGTACGCCAGGCAGTTGATATAATAGTTAAGCAAACTGCTCGACAAGCACATACCTCGCAAAACATGGAAATTCCTTAAAAATATGCTATATATTATTCAGTTTTTTTGAAGCTTTTTTTTAAGAAATAATGTTTAAATTGGGTTGAAGGATATTGCTTGTTTCCATCAAATTTATAATACAAAATAATTTAAAATTAAAATGGCTTTTTCTAAGGTGTATAGAAAACTTTTCAATTGTTGTTCTAGTAAAATTTTTCATGGTAATTCCCAATAAATTTAACAAATTTAAGTAAATAGCTAACGAATTTAAAAAAGAAGTAAACGCTTGAAAATAAATCCAATTTTTAAACAAATAAATTTAAAAAGTTCAAATATTGTAATTTAAAATATTGCTTAATTATATTCACAAAATAAACAATTTTACAATTTTTGGAGGAAATTTCCAACAAATTAAGTAAACAGGGAATTAATTGGTAAGTGGAGGTTGCTAGTTGTGCTTCTATCATATCCCATAGCTCATGCCTGTGTCTACAGGGTATGCAAAAAAAGGCAAAAGGCCTTAAGCACGCACATGTGTAGAAATGTTTTATATGCTGCGCGGGTTTAAGTGTATGCGTGTGTGTGTGAGTGTGTTTGAGTGTGTGTGTGTGTCTGAGTGTGAGTGTGTGTGTGTGTGTGTGTTAAAAAACTCACTTACTAAGCTCACTTAAGCATTTTTGCTGGCGTGCGCCTTGTCAACGTCAGCCCCAATTGCGTTGAGTCGAAGCCCCAAAGCAGGCGGAGTTGAGTCTCAGTTTTTCAGTCTGTGCAGGCATCTTTTAAAATGTTAATGATTGGGCTTAACTGTGTGCGTATGTCAGGGTTAAAGCAGGCCCGAAGTAGGGGCAGGGGCAGCCGCATGGCATCACTCATACGCAATGTTGAACGGCGCCAGCTTGTGGCATGTTAATTGACACTGCCACCCACATAGATTCTCATAATTTTTGCTATTAGACACGTGTAGAGTAGGCCAGCCAGCGGCATATTTAATTACACTTGCCCCCCTCCCCACCCGCCTGACAGGGGTCAAAGGTTAAGGGCTAGGGAGCTCGGCATTGTCGCCTGTTTTGACCTCGATTTAACGATTTTGCTTTGTCATTTGCTAGTTTAATTATGTGCATGGAAATTTATGTGCGAAGGCAACGCTTTAAATGAACTGTAAGCACTCCAGACCCTAACCCTAACCCTCACCCTTCTCTCCACCCGTCGCCCACCAAACACACACACAAATAATTCTTGAAAAAAATCAGAGTAAGAGAAAAAATAAACTCTGCAAACTCAATGCGAATGCCAAAACGCAATCCTTTGGCCCTATGCCGCCAGCTGTTTATGCGCCCCTCCCCGCCCCCCTGCCACCTTAATCCCCCCAATTCCCGATACTCTTGCCTTCTTCCGCTCCTTTGACTCCTGCTGCCCCTTATGGTTATTTATGGGCGACGCGCCTGATAATGCTGCTAGGGCCGACTACTGGCCCCAGGGCTCACAGTCTGATTAAATTTTGTATTAGCCCAATAAATTTGCAACGCCAAACGGCATAACAACAACAAATACCAAACAAAAAACTTAAATAAATAAATGAAAATCCAAAAAAAAAAAGGACAAAATCAAGGCCAGTTATTTAGACTCGGTTTTGGAAAGTTTTTATACTCTAGAAAACTATAAAATGAAACGAAAAACTATAGATTTTTATTTATTTACTTAAAGTCAAATAAGAAAACTAAAATTAATTATTACTACCATCAATTTGGAAATTTATGCTTTGATAATAATTTACTCACAGAAATCATAAATTATTTTAAATACTGTGTTGCGTTTTAATTCGTTTTAACGTATTTTGTAGCTATGAATATCGGCGGCAACTGTACCAAATTTCACGACAAATTGGTCGAAACAAAGCAAAGACTTTTTAAAAGCCGAAACCATACAGCAGCTGAACCCTACAGGGTATGTGGATGAGACTTAAGCAGGGTTTAAGGCTCAAGGAAGCAAAGGAAGGAGCTAAGGAAGGCACAATAATGCCCAACGACACGCAAATGGTCAACGTTTAACCCTGCTTTGGCCACGGTGTCATATATCAGTCACGATGCTTAGTGGCTGTAAAGCATGGAGCGGAAGCAGCAGAAGAAGGAAAGAAGAAACCGGCAGGTTAGCGGCACTGTGGCAACTCTGGCCACATAGCCTGCAGCTGCTTTGAGGCTGCTTGTGTGGTTGAAGCTAATTGATGGCGTTGGTAATTTGCCTGCAACCGGGCTGCTGATGAGCAGAGCGACTTGAGCTACAAAGAAGAGAGGGAGAGAGAGAGAGAGAGAGAGAGAGAGAGAGAGAGAGAGGGAGAGAGGTGTGGATTTCAGGGTCTAGACTCTTTGTTGCAAGCTCTAAATTGCAACAGATGCAGCAATTGGCCAAATTGAATGAAATTTGAATAGTGTCTAGCTCTATTCAACTCAAGCTTTTTGTGTTCATCTCACTCTCTCCCTCTTTCTCTCTCCTTTTCTCTCTCTCTCTCTCGCTCTGTCTCTGTCTGTGCTTCCGTTTCCGCTTCGCATTTCTTGGCCCTTTCAATTTGGCGTTTGCTCGCTTACACTTCGCTTACAATTTCAATTGAGTTTCACTTTTCCGCTGATTTTATTTAACGTAATTTCACTTGCTAGTATGCGCACTTGATACCCTGTAATAAAGTGTTGATTGCATTTTGAATGCATATTTAAAGCTCCACCAAACGTTGCCCTTTTATCGGATAATTTGCGCCTTGCGGTATGCAACATAAAATATTGCAGCTCCTCATTTCAAACATCTGGAGTATCTGTACAAATTAAGAATGGTTTGATATTTTACAAATGGAACAGATAGTTCCAAGTTGACATTTCAAATGAAAATTTTACCTGCTCACAAAATTATTAACGTTTTATCATTAGTATTATCATAGCTTAGTATAGAGAAATTGCTCCTTGCGGTATGCAACATAAGTTATATTTAAAGTTTATTTCCTCTTACAGATGTAATATATTCTCAATGAAGCACGGTTTGATATTGGACAAAGGTATCAACTGAGTGCAGGGTATTTGCTAGTCGTCGCTAGTAATTATTTGCATCGGATTAAGCAATGCTATGAAAGCTGACATACTGCTCCACTGACTGAGAGGGAGAAGAGAAGGAAGCAGCGACGTGAGAAGGCCGAGGCTGCAGTAGGAATTTTAAGATTAATCCATAGTCGATTGTTTTCATTCAATTAGCGATATAAATTGATATTACCGAAATATGCAATGATACAATAATTGAAAGAGAACGCTTTATTATATTTTTTAATTTTTCTTGGAACTCTAAAAAGTAGAAAAAATATAAATCGAATTGCAGAAAAAAATCATTTGAATAATCGATTATGGACTAATCGTTTTCATACCCGTTTCAATAATCGTATAATGAAGTTTGTTGCCATCACCAACTGAACTGTAGAGTACAGGGTATACTGTAGAGTACAGCATTAATTTAGCTGCTCAACCGGTAGGGGGCGGGGAGAGGGTGCGGGGGCGTGGCAGAGGACTCTCACTCGCGTTAATTACGCGACTTTTGCTGCGGTCGACCAATTGCTGATTGCAGCGGCGTCGCGACGTTGGCAGCGCTGTCAGCAGCGGCACGCACGACTAGCGCCCTCTAGCGTGTGACAAGGCAACAACAGCAGCATGGTGCGGCAGGGGGAGAGGGGGAGGGGCTGCGTGTATGGTTGATGGGGCAGAGGCCTCTCGACTCGTGCGCCTTCATGTTCAGTTAGTCACGGCAATTTTATTGCATTTGCTGACATGCCGGGTTCTGCGATAGAGACAGAGGGAGAGAAAGAGAGAAAGTGTGTGTGTGTGTGTGTGTGTGTGTGTGTGTGTGTGGGTTGCAACTATCAGTGGCAACAATGGCGCACAAACAGTTTTCAGCATTTCAAGCGGAACAATTAAGTTAACGATCTGCGGACATGAGCTGGGCCAAAGTGACAGAAATCGTGTGCCAAAGCCCAACCACGTGCTGCGACTCTGGTCAGCATGAGCTATCATCTCCTATCATCTCCTACCATCTCCTGCTTCTCTCCCTACCCCCCCCCCCCCCCCCCCCACACTACCTACGACACACTCTGTCTCTTTATGCTTTCACCTCCTTTCACCTGCCGCCTGCCTCAAGCTTAGTTCAGCTTTAGCTTTAAGCTGCAATGCAGAGCAAATGAATTCCGCAGGCAATGTTAAGGCTTACATGAGCCTGTTAAGGCGCTGTTAAAAACATCTCTGTGATTAGCGTTGTTACAGCGATGTTAAAGCGCTGTGAAAAGCGATATTAGTATTAATTTTCTGTAGTGAAATATACGTTTAAACTATGCATACATTTTAAGTGTTAATTTTAATTAGTTAAGAAATAAATAGTTAAAATTTTTCAAAAATTCCCTTTAAATCATAGCAAATATTTTTCATCATATCCAAACAAATTTCATAAAAGTTTAGTTAAAAGCAATCTGTTATTTAAATTTATAAAAAAAATATGTTTAGCAGATAATTTGAACTAAATTTTTGATATGCTATTTACATTCGAAAACCTTTTTTATTAATCAAAGAAAATCTTTAAAGAACACCTAATATATTTAAATTTATTGCATCTAAACAAATTATAAAAATGTTTACAATACTTTTATGTTACTTTAATAATTTTAACTGCTAAGGCTTAATTAAAGCAATACGTTATTTAAACAGAGAAAATTAGTGATTGAACTATCAAAAATCCTCCAAATTACCCAAGTGTTATTCTGTTCTTAAGCTCGACTATTTGACAAAAGCTGTTAACTTAAGCCCAGAAATTCCCCAGCTGATCGGAGCTGTGTCTAAGTGACTTTTAAAGAAAATGTCTTCAATTAGGCAAACGTCAAGCTGATTAAATGCAGCGCTGCTGCTGCAAATGTGGATGTAGATGAGGCGGGGTGGGCGGAGCAGAAGGAGAAGGGGGAAACGAAGAAACAAATATGTAAGGGAAATGGCTTAACAAAAGGGAAATGATACGAGAGATAGAGATAGAGAAAGAGAGTGAGAGAGAGTGAGCAGGATAACATTACAAGAAGTGGACTTAAAAGTAAACAAAGTTTTAATTTCCTTCAATGATTTCTCTGCGCATTTGTTTTGCGCTCTCTTTCGCTTGCTTTTCTCTGTCCCTCCTTCCCTTCTGCCTTTCCATGCCTTTCGCTTTCCCCCTCCAGCTGTGGATGTGTGTTGGGAATGCTTAGCATCATAATCAAGTTAGATAAATCTAAATCCTTTGCGATAAGAGCGTCTAAAGAATAGCTCAGTCTGCCTTTGGCTCTGCCTAAATTGTAGCCTAGCCAAAAGGAGGGCGGGGAGTGGTGAGGGGAGAGGGGGGCAAGGGGGCAGGGGTACTAGCACGAATTAGAGCGCCCCAATGCCGTAGCGAGTGAATAGAATTTGTAATTTCCGTTTTTCGTTTTGTATGCTAACCCATACAAGTCTCTCTCTCTCTCTCTGTCTCTTTTTGTCAATCTTTCTCTCCCTCTTTCTCATCCCATACCAATTGTTTCCTGTACCACGGTCTCACTGAACCGCTCCTGCGCCTGCAGCACTTTAAGGGCATGAAATGAAACTGTTGTTGATGCAGTTGCCTTTAAGGCAGCTGCAGTTCAATTGCGACGCTTCTTAACCCTTTCCTGCCCCGCCCTTTCAGCCCCTAGCTCCCTAACCCATTGTAGTCGCTTCACTCATCAGGCTGTGGCAGCTCAGGGCCCAAAAAGCCAGGCGTACACGCTGCAAAATTCCAGGCATTTAAACCAAACTTCTTAACTCCCAATCATGAACGAAACCATACCAAACCGAACCGGTTCAGAAATAAAATGTTACGAAAATTTCAATTAAATTCTGTCGATATAAATGATTTCGGAAATCCTCACAAAAAGTTTCGCTTCGAACCGATTTCAGCCTAAATTAAATTCAAAACATTCTAATTTCAATTGATAATTTTTTTCTAGATATTTTTCGCTGTGCAGTTAAGTCATGTCTGCAACTGAATTTCGGATTTGGTTAACGGTTCGCAATATGACGTTGAATGCCACTAAATTCTTTCGTTTTTTTTCCTCTTTTTATTTTGCCTCCTGATAGTTGTTGCTCTTGTTGTTGTTGCATTTAAAGATGAGAGAGAGGGAAAGAGAGAGAGAGAGAGAGAGAGGGAAAGAGAGAGAGAGAAACCATTGAAACCATTTTCCATTTGCCATTTACCATCTTCCATTTGCATTCGAAGTGAAACGTAAAAATTGATGGCACTGGGATTAGAATTGCGAGTGGCAATGGCCATGGGATAGAGAGCTCGAAGTCGCAGTTCATGTGCGATAAGCGATAAGCACACTTGACCATCGCAAATCCCCTCGAGAGCTGTAGTGTGAAGACCAACAGCTACGGAAACGCTCAAATACGGCATAAGATTCAGATTTACGCCGGTGCAGGAATGATGTGTGCTCCTTGCCTTAGATATATCTTTGGTCCATTTGAATGATAGTAAAAACCAAAGTTTACAAGTGGCTAATACCAATAACTTTCAGTTGGTATAACAATCTTAGTTAGTATAACAGAACCTCATAGCTAGATTAGGAAAACCTAACCATACCTCTGTGATTATAAGTTACCGATCCCCAAGAATATTATGCAATTTGCCCTTAGGTACTTCAGAAGAGTCTAATCTCAGTTGGTTTAGAATATAAACTCCTAACAAAAGGTCGCTAAATCTTTGGGAAAACCTAATCTCTGCTGGCTTGGGAGAGTCGGCATACACCTATTTTTGGTAAACCTGATCCAATTGAGTAGGTAAATGGGTGAAAGGCGCTGGTTTAGAAGACCAACCCCAAATGGCTTAGGAGAACCTGACCTTAGAAGAGCTTTACATTAGTTATAATCATTTAATAGAATCTTACTGCAGTGGGTATAGAAGGAAAAAAACTCACATGGTTCGGAAGAAAATGACGCTAGTTGTTAACTAGAATACAACCTGTAACAGTTTAGGAAATTCTTACCTCAGCTTGTTTTGGGTAAACTGAACTCCTGTAGTTTAGTTGAAAAAAATAAGTTAGGGTGAAATTCGACTTGTGTGAAATACAGTCGGGGTTAAATAAAATCGTATGTAAGTTAGACGGCTTGAACTCATGGTGTATAAATAAGTCAAGTTTGTTAATATAATAAATGAATATTTTTTATTTGCAATCCAGGCAGATTGTATAGTTTATTCCTGGACCTAACTCCCGCGAAGTGCTAGAAATGGAACGGAACTCGCAGTAAATACTATGAGTATGAGTATTTGTGTGAGTGTGAGTATGATTCAGGTTCTTAGCGATTCAACTAGAATAGAACGGACAGTCTTATGCGAATGCGAATGGAACTACACTTACGTAACGAAGCGAAGGTTTACTTATTTGACAGTCAGTGGGCGTGGTGTGGCATGGATGGGATGGATGTATTGAACCTTGGGCTTACGATCTGCGACGTTTCCGGCGTCGTCGCCAAGCGATGTGACTCTGACTCAGCAGCTGAGCGATGCGAGCGACATAACGCCATTCCACGCAACTTGCGACGGCAATTAGGAGCATGGCGTTGATGGAGAGCGACAACGAGGCTGCCGAGGAGCCCAGGTTGCCCTTGGTCAGTTGATCGGCACACCGACCAATCGCATCGATGTCCAGTTCGCTCATCACCCGCCCATTCACCTCCAGCGGCGAGATGCAATAGTTCTTCTGTAGGAAATCGCTGAGATTGTGGGCACCCTCGGCCAGCGGACCATCGAGCAGGGTGTGTATGTGACAACCGCATGGAAAGTGATTGTTTAGCAGCTGCAGATGATCGACGCCATCCACAATGATGGCGTTCGGATCGGGGGTTTCCAGCACATGATTGCCGTGAAACTTGAGATGCTTGATGGCCGCCGTATGGGTGAAGTTAAGCTCCTCAATCGAATCGATCTTATTGTTGAGTATCTGCAGTGTCTCCACTTGCGTGAGACCCGTAAACGCATCTGCACAGATCACACCCAGATCGGATTCCTGCAACGTCAGCAGCAGGACGTTCGAGAGACCACGAAATGTGAACGGTGAGATCTCCTTCAGATCCATGTAGGCCAGTTTCAAAAGGCCCACGGCATCCATGCCAAAGAACGCGTCCTGCTCAATGCTCCGTATGCCCGATGGCAATATCAGATGCCCCACATTTGTCAGACTCGAGAATGCCGAGCTCTCGATCCGTATCAATGGATTGTTGCTCAACAGAATCAGCTTTATGTTCGAGGTGCCCGCAAAGGCATTACCCTCGATCCGCTGAATCTGATTGTGGCTCAACAGTATCGTCGACAGGTTCTGCAACCCGGCAAACGCGAACTGCGCGACCGTCTGCAATGGCGTATACTGAATGGATAGTTCCCGTAATCGGGGCAGACCCCGGAATGCGAACTGCTTGATGCGTGTGATATTGTTGCCGTCCAGCGAGAGCTTCTTCAGTGCCCGCAGTCCGGCGAAAGAGTCAGGCTTGATGATCGGAAAATTGTTCTTCGTCAAGGCGAGATTTTCCACCGTGGCCGGCAGCTGGCGTAACGGTATCTGCTCGAGTCCGCCCGTGTTACACAGCACCTGCATGGTTTGAGAGAGACAGCGAGAGGGAGAGAGGAAAACAGAAAACGAAAAACATTAGAAGAAAAATTTTTTATGAATTTTCAACTATTTCGTTCTCGAAAAATAGTTCAAAATATAAATATGTATGATGTATGTGAAATGTGAATTATCCGTTTGCAGAAATGCGATGTTACTCATAATATCTAAGACATTTTTTAACACTGCAGCTGCTCTATTCTTATAACCCATATTAACTATATAAATTGAGTTGGAAAATCTATGTACACTTAAAAAAAAACCCGTTCTAGATACAATTTTAATAATTTGTAGTTTCACTCTCGACCAATAATACAAAAAAAAAAGTTCGAAATTTTTTCAAATTTTTGGTCCTTTTTCTGAGTGTACTAATGGTTAGAGCACGGGAATAAGCTGAGGTGTGACGAAGGGGCCGGGGTGACAATTGCGCGAAAATTGAATTTGCGGCTTTATTGCTGCAAATAAAATTAAATCGAATTTTTTGTTTTTTTTTTTTTGTCTTATTTTATTCTATTTTTATTTTTTTGCTCTGCACTTCTTCATTTTGTTATTTCGCCGTGCTTTTATATCTTTTTCTTTGTTTCTTTTTTTCGGCGCCTGTCTCTGTTTCATTTTTTTCGGGGTATTCCCCCTTTGCATTGTTCGTCCTTCGCACTTCCGCTGCCCCATTATCTCATTCCCCCGCTTCACACGTCGTCCTCCCTTTGTTTCGCTGCTCGTTTCGTGTCTCTGCCTGGCGCTTTAATTTTTTATAACTATTATGTGCTGATGTGTGCGTTTGTGGAATCACCACAGCACGCCCTCACCGCCCTCTCCCCAACGAGTCTACGCAGAAGTTCATCCGACTAAAGCTGGACCCTATCCGATTTGCACTTCCTCCCATTCCATTCCGTCTTTTCCCATCTCCCACCATTCGCCTCGGCCATCTGTCTTTGTGCCGTCGCGACGCTTGTCGCTGTCACGTTGATGTCATCGTTGTCTATTCTGTGGCAGCTTCTCGCCCTCCCTCTAACACTCATTCCCCACGTTTCACAGGCCCTCTCTTCTCCTATGCTTTTCTCTCCTTCGAAACAGCTCGCCTACCTTTCTTTGAAATAAGCTGTGCTGGTCAGTCGGCAGTTGTATTAGTATTTCCTGCTTTTAGGCGCTATACAGGCGTAACTGTATTATATATCAGATTTATCGATAAATTTATCGAGTATGTTGACTGCTAAAAAAATTAGCTCTACTAGTTCATTGTAAGTGTTTTTGAATGCAACAACTACAGAAGTTACTTGATGTCACACCAAGACTTATCACTCTATCGAATACTATTGTGTTCACTCTTTCGACCAATTTCTTCTATTGAAAATATGGCAGTCTGTTCACTTTATCGAATGAAAGGGAGTTCATTCTTTGGAGTTACACACCTGCTTAAAAACCTTTTAGAAACAAACAGTTTTTCGGGTGCTTCAGAAATGTGAAATATGCTCTCTAGTTGCATTGTGCTGTTATCGAACTGTTATCGATTAACCGATATTTCACTGAAATTTCCTACTGCAGCTGCACTTTTATAACTAATTTCCCTCGGAGATGGAAAACCATTTAAGCAATTTTCATATGCTTCACCTTTTAAATGCGCAAATTAAAAGTTTCATTTGAGTTTCGCTCTCCCTCTCCCTCTCCCTCTTCGTTCCGTCTCTGTCGCACAACTACTAACAGTTGTAACGCTTGTTTATGTAGATTCTGTACTTTTTTCTTGCCATTTTGTTTTTATTGTTGCTCATTTCATTTCATTTCAGTTCGTTTCGTTGCATTACGCTGCGTTTCTTTACGCATTGTTCCGCTGCGCTTTGTTTGGTTTTCTTTGGCATTTTCTCGGCTTGTTTACCGTTTTGTTCGATTTAATGAAATTTCCTTTTCAGGCCACGAATTTTCCGCTTAAAGTGCAACACAACAGTTGATTATACTGCGCCGAGTCCCTGGCCAGGTCAACAGCTCTAAGTCCCTGAGTCTTGACTAAAGTACAGTCAGCGACCCCCTTTCGTAGCTACGAGTACGGTTGCATTTCGCATACGAGTTGTACGACTTGTGCGTCGGGGGGTTACGGGGTGGGATTTGGGTTGATTGTAAGAGTGCACAGTGAGAAAAATGTGCACAATTTGCGAATTTGCAATCGGGTTAAAAGTTCTAATTATCATAATGCTTGGCCCAGAATATGAATACAAACTTTCAATAAGTTCAGTTTTAAAGTTCAATAAGCATTTGTGAAAAGAAAATCTTGAAATTAAAAAAACCTTTTTTATGGGAGTAAAAATACTTATTTTAACAATAAGTTCTTATAATAATAAAAATAGAATAAAATAAAACTGAAACTGAAACTAAAACAACCAAATACGTACATCATTTCATTATTATATTATTTTTATCTTCATTTAAAAATTCATTGTTTACATTTATAATTTAAAAATAAATATAAATAAATTAAAATATATTAAGATATATATTTTATGAGCTTCTAATCTTATTTATATTTTTTATTTTCATTTTTAAATTTGTTGCATAATTAACGGAATTCTTGAACTTTTTCTTTATGTGTACTAGAACTACAATTACAATAAGACTTCGGCTTCAGTTTCATTTCGGTTTTCCTTGTTTTTCTCGTTGATTTTTTTCCATTTTCTTGCGCTTTTGCGCGTGTTGTACTTGCTGTGCTTCACGTCGAGTGCTGAGTAAATCATTTCATTGTTCATAATCTGGAATAATGAAATCACTTAAGTTCTCAATTTGCTAAAAATGACGATGCCAGCAGCGACGCACCGCAGCCCCACTGGTAATAAGGCAGGGCATTAAGTGAGAGCAAACCCCAGCCCCCCTCCTTCTCTGTCCCTAGCCTGCTCCGCCGTCCCTCCCCCACCGTCCCCCGTCTGTCCGCTCAATCACCTGCTCTGCTTTCTTTGGCTACCCGCAGTACTCTCGCGGGAGACAATTGAATGCGACGGAGGGGGCAGGGTATGCCAGAGAGGGTGAGAGCTAACACGGACCCTCCTAGGTCCCGTCCCGTCCCATCCCATCCCATTGACGGCTTTCCGCCTGCCCAATTGTATTGCAGCGCATTTTGAAACAAAAGGGAAATGTCCATTTTCCTCAGCATTTTTCCCCAGCATTTTCGATTTAATTTTTGTGCTCATCACTGGCCACAGGACACAAAACACAGAACACAGAACCCAGAACCCAGCACAGAGAACAGAGAACGGAGAAGAGAGAACGGCGAAGGGAGAAAGGAGAACGGAAAACACAGGGCATCAGGCATAGCATCTGACCAGAAGTCGAGCAACCGAGGATCCCCCAGACGACCTGCTCATCCACACTTTGATTTGCTTTTACATTTCTGCCATTGTCTACCCTGTAAAATGTGCACCAAAAGTAGTTTCATTTAAAAATTTCCATAATTTTTTACGGAAATAAACCCATTTCCAAATATATTTAATTTCATTTCATTTTGTAGAGTTTCAACATTATAACTAAAGTTATAATAATTATATTTTCCAGTCCTATCGTTATGTTTTTAAAAAATACATGTAAGGATTTTAAACAAAACCAAAATTATTGGATCTTATTTCTATCCGCATATAGAATCATCTATATTTTATATGTTTTTCGAATCGGTTTTGAATAGACGAGTATTTCTATTGAGCAAAAACCTAATACAGGCAGCGTGTGCAGGAATTTTAGCAATGCCCTATATCCTAAATTTAAATATAACGAAATATCCATACTTTAGTTTTATATTTATTAAATTTATTTTCTCATTAGGTTTCTAGCTGATCAGATGATCGGTAAATGTTTCGTTTATAAATTTTCTGAGCATAAAAAAATGCTCCACATTCTCTCCCCCGCTATATCGCTCCATCTTTCTTTTGCTCTCTTTTCTGAACTCTTTTGAACTCGCTCATTGTGTTAGTGAGTAAAACCAAACCATCTACAAATTGTCTTCCGGCAAACCCCTGGAAGACACTTCTTATACAAATTGTTTGGGAATAGGACAAAATTCTCTCCCCCGCTCCTATTCTCTAGCTCTGTTTTCTTAACTCGCTCATTAGATGAGTGAGTAAAACCCAACTACTTATCTCCAAACTATCTTCCAGCGAACTCATGGAAGACACTTCTTATCAAAATGGTTGGAGAATATAGAAAACTGCTTCACACTCTCGCTCTCTCGCTCTGCCTCGCTCTGTTGGCTGCTCGTGCATTGTGTTTTTAAATTCATGTATTGCAATTGCAGGGTATCTGGTAGTCGTGCCTGCAGCCTCGCAGACACATCCCAAGGCTGCTGCTGCCGCCGCTGATGAGGATGATGATGATGCTCAGCACAGAGCAAACAACTAGCAGAACTACAAGTGGAAGCCAGGGCGATGCGTGAGCGAGCGAGGGTGGGCGGCGGGGAATGCGGGAATGGGAGGGGGGAGGGGGGAAATAGAGACATTGTTAAGCTTACTTGAGTCTGGGACAAGCAGATGCACTCGGCTGGGCATGATTTGGATGTTTCGGTTTGTTGCGAGTTCCACAGGCAGACAACGGAGAGCGCAATTATGAGCAGCAGCCAGGAATTGCACATTTCACGTTGTTGCTGACACGACAGTTTGGCGGCGTAATTGAGCTCTCTTCTCCCCCTCTCTCACTCGCTCACTCTCGCTCTCTCTCGCTCTCTCTCTCTCTCTCCTTCTGCTGCTCGCTTTGGCGCTCTCTCTCCCTCTCTGTGCTGCAGCTGCTGCCTTAAAGCTACTTGTCGCATTCGCACAGCCAGGTTGCCAGATTGTCGGATTGCCAGATTGCCGGATTGCCAGACGCTTGGAGAGACTGTGAGATGGAGAGTTGCAGAGTTGGAGAGACGCAGAGACAAGACAAGCAGCTGCTCGCTCCCTCTGCTGCTGCTGCTGCTGCTTCTTCTTCTTCTTCTTGCTTATTTATTTATGTTTTATTCCGGCGTCTTTTTTCCGTTCGTATATTGCGTTATTTCATTTGAACTTGCTTTTTATATATTCTTAAGCTTAATCATATTTATTTATGCTGCTGCTGTTGGCGTCGGCGTAGGCGTGGGCGTCGGGGCGTGGCAAACTGCAAGCAAAGAAGCAGAGCAAGAATAAACTTAAAGAAACGACAATTGCGCTGCGTTCAGTTTTCATTTGCAGCTAAAATACAATACACACACATACACACACACACACACAATACACACACAAATGCATTTACATACAGCGTGCATAACCTCAAAGCCTGCACTTAAAATCTACCTCTGCCCCCCTTCACTGCCCGCCGCCTTCGCCAATGACTGCAAAATTCATACACAGCTTAGACTGGCAGAGCATAAGCCTACGAGAGAGCGGAGAGTGGAGAGCGGAGAATGGAGAGTGGAGAGCAAGACCTGCTTGACAGATCGACAGTTGCAGCCAGTGTTGCCACTTTTCAATTGAGAAAACAAAACTGCCTTTAGCTGGTAGGTCAACTTAAATATGTAAAGCTAAAAAAAAAAAAGTAAAAAATTATACCATTAAACGGCTTTTATTCTGAAGATGGTTTTCAACTTCAATGTTTAAAAACAACATCGATAAACATGAAATAAATAAATTTCAATTTTTGATGGTCAAAAAATTTGGTTTTAAAATCTTCAGAAGTAATGAGTTAACGCAATGTGTTCCAAAATTATATAGAAAATACTTTTGTAAAGTACAGGGTCTAAAAACCAAACAAGACAGCATGACAGGTCGCAAAATGTAGATTTTAGAACCAAAATAGATATAATGGGCGATTTATTACCGCTTACAAGAAAAAAGCCATATTTCTAAAACTTTGAATACGCATAGTTTTAACAAACCCCAACCGGGTTTCAAGCGGTAAGGTGTTTCCTAACCATTTAAGTTTGAAATTAAAATTTTAGTAACAAATCGAAGAAAAAAGGAGTAAACATTTTTGAGAAAATTTTTAAGCCCTCTCTTTTAAAAAACATGCAAATTTCGGGGAAAAAACTTTTTGTTTTAAAAACAAATTTTCATTTAATTATTTTCGAAAAAATCTAAAATTGCCGTTATTTGGCTGGCTCTTCCAAAACAGCCAGATCTGACGGAAAAAGCGATTTTGGCAACTGTGGTTGCAGCTGGCTAGAAGTATAGAGAAGTCTACACAACTCTACAAAAGTCTACACAACTCTACACAGCGCTGCTCCCAGGCCGCATTGGCGCTGACGTTGACGTTGACGCTGGCTTTAAGCTTAGCCTCTGCCGCTGCCTCTGCCGCTGTCGCTGCCTCTGCCTCTGCTGGCCTCTGGCCAAAATGGCTGCTTGTTAATCATCAATAATAAATAAGTAATGCCAGGTGAATGTCTACTGCCAGCAGTTGCCCTGCAACAACAGCAACAAAAGCAACAACAACAACAACAACGAACAAACAAAGCCAAAGCCAAGGCAATATAATAACTGAAATTGTTCTAAAGAGAATTTGCAATGAATTTGCCGCTGCCGACGTCGCTGCTCCCTTCGCTGCCGCTGCAGCTGCTGCTGCTGTTGCATTAGGCTGGCAACTCTGTTGCTGTTGCTGTTGCAGCCTCTGTTTGAAATGTTTAAATGCACAAATCAAATATTCAAGCAGCTCAAATGACAAACAGGCAAACACATAAAACCGGCAATGCCACCCGATGACCGGCTCAAGCCGACAGAGCTTAGCCAACTCTGGCGTTCAATTCAACGTTGGGAGAGCGGGCAGGGTGGCAGAGGGCAGCGGTGGAGAGTTGGAGCGAGGGAGCGGCATGCAAGTGCAGCGTTGCCAACTGTCAGCGGTCAGTTAGAACTGAGAGCCCCATTAAATATATACCCCAAAATTGCCAGAAATAGCAATTGAAATATATGTATAAATAAGTTATGTTAGATAAATGCCGCAAATAAATAAAAATAATAAATTCAAATTTTATTTATTTTTTACAATTATTTTAAACAATAATAATATATCTAAAGCAATTACAAATTAAAATTCAAATTTAATTTATCTTGCACTTCATAAAAATAACTAAGCATTTAGTATTATTTGTAATTTTATAAAATTAAGCTTAACTATGCCTATTTCAGTACAATTTTTCAAACTTTAATTACTCCAACTATATAATATTGTTTGCTGCTGGTAGCCATTTTTCTTGATGAGTAGTTGGCAACGCAGGCCAAGCGAGCGCCTAAAAGCACGCAACAAAAACAAAGCGCGCACAGAGTTCGCTCTGAAGAGATCACAACCAAAGTAAGAGAGAGAAAAAGAGAGCAAGGCGTGAGAGCGAATCAAACGCTGGCCCTGCAAACGGCAAAATTTGAACAATTTGAAAATGGAGAAAGGAAAAAGTAGCTAAAAGAAGAGAAATCTATAATAAACAAGAGAACAGATGATTAACAGTACAATCAGCTGATCTGCGCAGCAGCTGAAGCTGTGTGTCTCTCTCTCTCTCTCTTTTTTCTCTCTGTCTCTCTCTCTCTTTCTCTCTTTATCGCTGTCTCTGTTTCCGTCTAGCTGACAGCGCTGGGACAATGTTGCCACATGTTTTTTTCTTCGATTTGTATCTATTTTTTTAAGAGATTTGCCGATTGTGTAAGCGTGAAGAGAAGGGAGTGGGAAGAGCAGCTGAAGTTAAAGTAAAGTATATGAAATCAGTGTAGAGTGAAGGGGAAGGGGGGGGGGGGGGCGGCGGCTAAAGTAACGTCACACACACACACACACACAAACAATCGCATTACGTTCGGATCCTGCTGGATAAAAGCGAAATAACAAATGCCAGTGCAAGCTCAAATAATGCACAGACAATTGTGTAAGCAACAACAACAATTGCAACAAAAACAGCAACAACAACAGCAACAATGGCAAAGGGAATCACAAATGTGACAACAAAAGCAGGCAACAGAAGACAGCTTAGTGCAACTGCGGCCAGTGTTGCCAGACATCGCTAGATTTCCAATATGAAATATGAACAAAATCCAAACAAAATTTTTTCAACATTAAATAAATATGCATACAAATAAGTAGCAAGTTAAATATTAAAATTGAATTTTAAATTTAATTAATTTAATTAAAATTAAATTAATATTATAAATATCGTACTGTTTTCATAGCGATTTATGATAAGCATAAATTGAACTTGGAGACCCGCTAAATTGGCAACGCTGGCTGCAACTGCAGCAGTAACAGTAACTTTGTGTGTGTCTTCAGTCTGGTGTAAGATACAGAGAGAGAGAGTGAGGCAGAGAGAGAGAAAGAGAGAGAGAGAGAGAGAGAGAGAAATTTGCAAGCCACTTGCAGCTAATCAATCAATTTTATACAACATTTTATTGAATTAACGCAGTCAAAGCTTTCCGACAACCAGCAAGCCACCAAAGAAATATAACAAAAGGAAGTGCATAAAATATATAAATTAAAGGGTAAGCAAGACATAGCCTGCAATATTGTTTAGTTAATATCTCCTGTGTTCATTTACCGATTTCAATAAATATTCTGAATTGCAATGTTCTATGTATGTTCAATATAACGCATTCTGTGAATTAGGGCGTAAAACAGGCGTGGCTCCAAACATTTAAAATAAACTTGATCTGATAAAAATTCAAAATTGGCAGCTCTAGCTTTTAAAGTTCCCGAGATCTAAGCGTTCATCCCGAGGGATAGGCGGACAGACTGACATGGATGTATCACCTCAGATCGTGGTCCCGATCAAGAATATATATACTTGCTGGAATCTACCACGCCTCCTGCTGGCTGTTACATACATTTACCATTTGCACTTACTTAATATACCCCTTTGTACCTTTCAAAGTTCAGGGTCTTAATTACATCAATTTTGTATATCGGTTTTACATATTTTAATTTATGCAATATTTAAATACCGACATAGATGAAAACACTTTGCTCTATCTCTCCCCTCTCTCTCTCTCCACTCTCTCTCTCTCTCGCTCTCCGTCTATTTCTGTTGGCAAGCAGCTGCTGCCAATGGGCTTGGGGTGCAGGGGACGGGGGGCAGTGGGACTATGTGGCAACGCTTAAGTCATTATTAGAGCCAATTAGCGCATGCTGAGCGCATAGGTTTACCGTTAAGGCCCACAGCATCAGCAACAGCTAAAACATCATCCGAAACAAGTCGGGGAATTGAACACACCAGAGCAGAGCAGAGCAGACCTGACTGACAGCTAACTAACGGTAAACGGCAAAGCTTTGACAAAGCTCTAAAGTGCTTTAAAGTGCGCTTTAATTAAGATTATCGCAAAATGTCAAAATTATTAAACTTTGTTAAAATTTGTGGTTAGTGTGTAAGAAAAATTACAAATATTTGAAGTCGGACGTAATCGACAGTAGGTTAGCTGTGGAATGAGAGGAGTTATCAAAATACCCAAACAAACTTGGTCTGATTACTGCATAGGAGAACCTAAATACCAAAAAATTGTATTTATAATTCTTATAGTTTGCAAGATCCAGGTGGCTTTTCTGTCTGATCTATCTACTCTGTTTCTTTTCTGTTAGTAAATCTCAATTCTGTAGCTTTTAAACTGTGGCTGTAGTGGCGCTTACATACATTTTTAAAAAAATTGTCTCTTGCATAACTGCGCTGTTTCTTATCCGATCGTAATGTAGTTTAGCATCGACGGGTAATTTTATGGGCTAGATACATGCCATATTTTAAGTCTGTAGCTCTAATATTGTGGCTGCAGTGCCACATACAAACATTATAAAAAATTGTCTGTTGCATATCTTCGCTATTTCTATCACAACAACAAATCACAACATATTTAGAGCATCGGTGGAGAATGCTCTTGACTATGTAAATGCCAAATTACAAGTCTGTAGCTTTATTATTGTACCTGCTGTGACGCTTATAGCTTTCGAGATCTATAAGGTAGGTATAGTGTTCTGATGATTAGCGAAGTAAGGCGGCAAGATATCAAAAATCTAAAACAAACTTGATCTGCGTACGATGCTGGACAAGATAAATCCCGAAAAGTGGTGACTCAATAAATGATAAAAATAAATTGTAAGTATTGACAGCGCTTTGATTTAGAAACCACATAATATACATAACAAAATCAAGTTAAACATCCCAGAAAATAAATATAAAATATGTAAATATTATTTATAACACAACTTTGTATAAAGCTGATTTTATATATTAGACCATACGCTACTTTAAAAAATTAAATCTAAAAAAAATTAAAAAACAAACATATCCACAAGCTACTATTTTTTCCTAAAAGCATTACAGTAGCTTAGAAAAGTTTCACCATAGAAGTACATAGAAAGTGTTGTTTTTTAGACCCTCAGCTTAGCGTGTGTTTCTGTAGCCTTCCGTCCATCTGATCTGCCCCGTCCATATATTTATCAACAATTTTTTTTTTTTCATTTTTAATGTGGAGCACAAAGTTTATAATTCGAATTCAAAGTTACATAGTTTCCCTTTTTGAGAAAACAAAACTTGTTGGTGTTGTCTAGGATTGAAAATATGCATATTTTTGGTTAAAAATTAAGCATCTCTATGGTATTAATGTTAACAGTTGTTTATAAGAAATTAATCTAAACAAATATTTTTGAACAGAATAAAATTCAGCCCAAAGGTATGCAACAAAAACATGCTCCTTTTACGTTGCTTTCCTTATATAATATAGGACAAACGTATCTAGCTAGAAAATGAAGTTATTATTATAATAATATGAGAAATAGATAAATTATAATTTATTAATATAATAAAATCTTACTTTTTATTTAATTTATGCTGGTTGTAGTGGCCAAAAGCTTTTACTAATAATAGACTTTAATAAAATGGATTTGCAGAAAGGTTTTTTAAGTGGAAATAAATTTAAAATTGTGACTTATGGCTCCAAATGCAACTTTGCTATGCTATGCGATGAGCTTTAAAGCTGTTTTATTCGCTTTACCCACATTGCCAAGGCTTTAAGCAACTTTAAAGCTCAGCTAGTGAATTATATTCGTCGTTAGCAGAGTCAATGCAGTCGGAGCATCTGCGAAAATGATATCTATGAGCTATGTAAGCTCATAAGTTAAGTTCCATTTCTGGGTCTGTCGCTCTGTCCCTTTGTCTGGCTCTCCATCTGTCTATCTGTACATCTGTCTGTGTGTCGCTAGTAAAATAAATATCGTTAAATAGATAAGCAAAGAAGCCAGCAAATAGAATTATTTTGCCACGCAGCACACACACAGAAGACCACAAAAGCAGAACGAACCAAAGACCAGCAGCCAGAGCAAAAGGAGTTGGAATACACTTAGAGAAACAAACTAAATAGCAAATTTTTTTTTTTAAATATAGTTTAAAGTGATAAATAACATACAAGTGCATAAGAGATAGTAGAAACTTAGTGTAAAATGCAGCACAGTTGGGTTCAAAATGAACAAACGTTAATAAAAAATAAACAATTTAATTGTTTACAATATCATTTTTATATATTAATAAATATTTGAATATTAAATAAAAAGTATACTTAAAAATAAAACATGGTAATCATGTAAGAATCGAATAATAAAAATTCCAAAATTTATTAAACATATGGAAATTAATAACCGGTAAAAATTCACAAAAACTTAAAATGATCAAATTAATTAAAGATCAAATAAAATATACAAAACACAAGCATTTAATAAAATACTAACAAAATCTAAAATTAATACATACTCGAAAGTAGAATGAAAAATACTAAAATTAAAAAATATAAATATTATTTAATATTCGGTAAAAACTAAAACTATTATAAGATATATAAAAATTGAATAAAAAGTCAACAAATAAATGAAAGTTACTTAACTTTAAATAATATAATAAACAATGCAATCAAAAGTACTTAGGCATTAACTAAAATAATAAAACAAATTCAACAGTTTTTAATAAACATTTAGTAATATTCAAGCATTTAAATATTGTAATAAATATATCAAATTAAGAAATTGGTAAATAAGGAGTTTGTGTGTATATTTTTCTGAGTGTAGCTGAATGCAGTGGCAGAAAGAAAACCAACAAGCAGAACCAAGAGCCAAGCACCAAAACCAGCAGCAGGACTTTATGTTGGCCAAGAGAACAAACGAGGGCAAGAAGGAAAACGAAAGCAAGGAAACGTGGAAAATTTGTGTCGTTTGTCGTTGGTCGTTTGGTTGGTTGGAGAGCGAAGTGCGGAGGGGGGGGGCCAGGGGCAGTCAAAAGCTGCCAAGTGGTGAAGGTGAAGGGGAAGGGGCTGCACACATGTGAGACTCTCTGGCCGGATCGCTGGATGGCTGGCACCTGTCTAAGCCAGGCCATGGCTCGCACTCTCACTCTCTCGCTCTGGGGCGCGAGAAGTGCCAGTACACTGGGAGAAAATGCAGAGCTAACGTGCCTCCTTATTTACCTCTCCTTAAAAGATAATTGAAATCAGTTAAAAAAAATAAAACAAAAACTATCAAAGAAACAATTTTACAGGCTTCGCCCTCTAACAAGAAGAAGAAAAAGCATTGCTGATGCGCTTCGAATAACATTTAATAGATACATAGATCTACAGTCGGGCGCGTCCGACTGATTTGCTTCGCTGATTCTGGTTTGCCGTAACTTTAACTTAGACTCGTTTCTTGCCTTAATTATTTTGAATTCATGTTCGATTCTAATACAATTTGTACTTGAATTCCAGAACAAAACACTAATAATTCAAGAGCTTTTCATTGTGGTACAAATTGTTAGTTATTTTTCTGCATTTTTCTGAGTGTAGCTGACAGCAGGCAGGGCCAAGTGCTTGACCGTTGGCGTTGGGTCCCCAAGAAGATAATTTAGTAAACCGCACGGAGCGGACAGAGGGACAGAGGGACAGGCGAACGCTTAGATGGCTGCAGTCCAGCAGAGGCCATCAGTCAATCAGCTGGCCATGAACAGGACATGAGCTGAGGATGCTCCAACTGCTGCTTCTGCTGCTGCTGCTGGTGGTCGTGTGCCTTCAATTAGTGTGCATTAAGCAAGTTTTGCGGCTGCAATTGAAACAGGCAGGCCACGCCCAGTGCCGGCCTTGCCACTGGGCCCCGTATTCGAGGCCTTACGTTTTAGAGTAAAAAGTTTTCCAAAAAACCCTTAAATTTATGATAGATTTTTTTCTCGAGTTGAGAACATCAACTTGTTTCCCAATTATTGCTGTAATTAAAAAATTACTAATAGAATTAATATAAATATGGGAATATTAAAATTAAATATAAATATACTATAATTTGATAATATAAGTTTATAAATATATATATAAAATATGTTTTTGGCGTTAGCTCTAGGTCTAGTTTGGTGACAATATTAAAATAAAACAAGGAAAACCCAAGTTGTTTCTTTGCCAATATATTTTGAATGCGGCAATCGTCATCAGAGCGAATTATTTTACACGGCTGCTTCTTTTGACGTGGAGTTTGGATATAAAATAAATAAAGTACAAATAAAAATAGAAATAGAAAAATAAACAAAAATTTAAATAAATTAAAATTGAAATATTGAAATACAAACTTTAAACATTTAAACAAAATAAAATAAAAAATAAAAAATGCTTTTTATATTAGTTCATAACACACTTGTAATTAAAACAGCGCCCAAGCCCCCAAGAGACTGAAGCCGGCCCTGGGCCACGCCATTGGAGCGCTTTAAACGTGCCCTCCCAGCGCCCCAGGCACTTCATTAATGCGCCTGGTACTTGGCTGCCTTGGGTCCTTGGGTGCTTGGGTCCTGGGTCCTTTTGGCCCCTCTGCTCTTTTGGCCATTCGCAATTGGCAATTGGCCATTGGCTATTTAATGATCAGCAGCTGCAGCTGCTGCACTTGATCACAGCTGATGCCTTTCTGGCAGCGTGCCCAGTGTACGGCGCTTATCTTTTCGGCCAAATGCCTGTGCAAATGCTGCTAATCAAATTAGGAAAACTGCGCCAGACGCAACGAAAGCCGCACTCGTCAATACCCTGTAATTGCAAAAGCGACGCTTGAGAGCACAAGGCTTGCCTGTCATTTGCTCTGCCTTGTCGTTGGCAGTATTGGGCAACACTTTGCCCGTGGTTTGGGTAATTACAGGGTATGTGTCGGGCGGAAGTGCAGGAGAGCGGGATTTTGAAGTTTACCTGGTCAGTCAGCCGACACATCCTGTCTGATAACAGCAAAAAGCAGTCAACAAATTTTTGAGCTCTTTAATTGAAAGCGCAAATAAATAGAGGGAGAGAGGAAGAAATTGAGTGAGTGAGAGAGAAAGAAAGAGTTGAAGAGAGAGAGGGAGAGGGAGAGATGAAGCCAGGAAAAGGTTAAGCAAACATGTTTTTATAGTCCAGAGCGCGCTTTTGGCCGGGATTTGAGTCGCAATATCTTTTGGCAAAAAGTTTTGCTGCTTAAATCGAAATGCTATCTAGCAGAGCAAGGGAAAGAAAGCGGGAGAGAGGGAGAGAGAGGAGAAGGAGAGAATGGGAGAGAGTGCCGCCTGTTGACGTCTCATAAAGCCAAATACATAAAACATATGTAAAACTTTGTGCCAGGCAGACAGACAGATGGACTTGGCTTAGACTCTCCTCAGCTAAGTCGGTACATTCATCCTCTGCTCCCTCTCCCTCACTCCTCCCTGTCTCTGTCTCTCTCTCACTCGAACTGTCTGGCCTTGGCTTGCCCAATTTGTGGCTGTCAGCGTCATCAACAGCTACAGGCCATTCATGCCCCATTCCCCCCTTACTTTATGCTCCATCTCAATTTCCTTGCTCCATCTCAATTTCCATCCTCATCACCTCATCGACATCGACATCATCGCTCTCTCTCTCTCTCTCTCTTTCTGTCGCCGCCTCTCTTCGCTTTGTTCTCGCACTCTTTCACTTCTTGTCGTCATGCTCATCATCAGCAATTCCCAAGTGCGTAAGACGCCTCTAAGCCCCATCCAACAACTTCCCCCTGCCTCCATCGCTGCGTTTCGTGCCCCTTTGTCATGGCTGCGCTTCACAGCGTCTACACTAAGCAAAATCTTTGGGCTGTTCTTATTACTTTGCTATCTACTATTAACTGGATTGATGTGGTTACAGCTTGCACATTTTTAACGTACAAACAACTGTTCATATAAGTTGTTTTGAATAATAGTACTACAGGGTCATTAAGTGTAGGGTTGTAGGGTTGCACCGTAGATCACGTTATTATCATTAGGTATAGAATAGGAATCTAGAGTACATTTTCAAAGTTCAACTATCTATTTTATTAGTTAGTTTTATTAAAAGTACCCTGCAGTTCTGGCTACTTGACTTTTAAATCAGTACTATAGGGTCAAAAGGTGTAGGTTTATTTCCTTTGGTGCATCCCAGAGCAGATTTTCAAAGTACAAACAACTTGAAAATATTCCGCTTGTTGGTTTTGTGGGTTTTATTGATTTTTGGGCGTAAAGGGGGCGCGGCATTCAAAATTTGAAACAAACTTGATCTGCGTATGGCATAAACCTATAGCAACAAAAACTGCTCTAGCTTTTAAAGTGTCCGAAATCCGCGTTCATACAGACAGACGGACAGACAGACGGACATCGCTAAATCGGCTGAGCTCATCTCCCTGATCAAGAATTTATATGCCACGCCTCCTTCTGCCTGTTATATACATTCTGACAAAGTTATTAACCCTGTTGTCCGCATTTTTCAAATGGGCACAGGGTATAAAAAAATACCCTACAATTTTGCATGTTGAACCAGAAAACCTTACTAAAGGAGCATTAAATGTAAAATTCCACCCTAGATAAGGTTATTTAAAAATAATTCTGTATTTCTCATTTTTCAATGGGTACAGGGTATAAACACCTATAAATTCTTTGATTGGTATTTATTTTAGAGTCTAAGTATTTCTTGCAGTCCTGGTTTGAAGTCCCGATAAAACACTTTGTTGAAGTTTTAAAATAATCCAATTTTTTTTTCTTGTTTTCAGGATGTTGTGCATAATTTTTTACCGTGTAGTTGATGGGGTTATCTGCAGCATTCTAGAAGCTGCTGCGTGTTGCATGTCAAGAATGAAAGAATCACAGTAAAGCAGAGCTGTATGTGTGTGTGTCTACGTGTGAGTGTGTGTGTGTGTGTGTGTGTGCGTGTGTGAAGAGTCTGTGTGAAGCGAGCATAACGGTACATAAAGCCAAACAGCTTCTTGGCATTTGCTTTGCATATGGAAAGCCGGGAAAGCCGCTGCGTGTGAAGCCAGCAGACCTTGAAGAGCGGGACGTAGAAATGGAGAGAGAGAGAGAGAGAGGCAGCGAGAGAGGGGATTGAGAGAGAGGGATGTATGTCGGTTCATCGGGGAGCTGCGATATTGTGTTGTGTTTATGGCTTTTTATGCATGTCCCAAATCTGTCCAGTCTGAGTTATTGGCCAGAGTTCAAAGGACGCAAACGTTGATTGTTGCTTATTTGGCGTTTTTCTAGGCAGTTGAGTGGGCAGTGGGGCGTGGCTAATGGTGGGCGTGGCCAGGCGGCCAGACAAGCAATATAAAATCGGCAAACGCATAATTCAATCATAAGAAACATAAACAGAGAGCGAGATTGCGAGTGGGAAAGGGCCTAGAGAGGGGAGGTAGGGGAGAGGGGGCTTCAAGGGTCGTGTATCCGGGCATCTTTCGTATAATCAATCATTCAAGCATATCATTAATTAATTCAACCATTTAGGCAACCTCAAGCACTTACGCCGAGGCGTTCACATACCCAACTAACCCAAATACCAGATTCCATATACCCAGTAGCGAACCCCCCTCAAAGCCAACTCCCACGGCCCTCTCCTGCTCCTACCCCTCCTCCTGTCCCTCCTCCATCTCTCTATACTCAAACAAAACCCCAAACACACACGCACCCCAAATCATTTCAACAACAACAACATAACAGCTACAAATAAGAGATAAACCAACAAAGCTGCTTGCATTTGCCGACTGATGGACTGGCGCATACGCTGTAATTTAGAGACAGTCAATTAATTTATGCTTTATGTATTTTCTAAAAACATAAATCATATATGATGTATTTGATAAATTTTATTTTATAAAATAAAAATATCTTAAACCAAATTAAAAAAATAAATGAAATGAAAATTAACATAATATATTTAGAATACCCTGTATTACAAAGCCTGCAATACTGACTTGATCTGTGTATTTTGTACACCTACCTTCCAGGACTTGGGAGTCTATACAGACAGACAGAGGCGACTTTGAAATCTATTTGAAATACGTATGATTGATGCAGAAATGTATTCTACGATTATATGTGCTAGCATACCTTATTAACTATATTTACCAGGGTATAAAGCTGTAGCATGGGGCATAGTCAGAGGTGGGGCAAATCAGGAGGCTTTTGCCTGTTGTCCTGCTCGTTTGCCTCAAAATTTATTTGCTGCCGCGTTTTGTGGGTCGTCTTTTAGGTCTCTTGTGTACGTGTGTGTGTGTGAGTGTGTGTATGAGTGTGCGAGTGTGTTTGTAATTAACTGTTATTTAATACGATTTCCTTCGTGCTGTGGCAAGTGGCAAGTGGCGAGTGGCAACAAGCTAAACAGTTGAAGCCAATTTGGTGGAGAGCTACTCAGATATTGTGACTGCGGTTAGGCTAAAACACAAAAGCCAAATATACTGCTTATACACACACTCATACACTCATGCACTCTCACACACACACACACACACATACACACACACAGGCAGGCAGACAAGTGTGTGTTGTTGGCTGTCTCGTAGACAAGCAGTAAAAATGCTGCGATTTAATTTGCCAAAGTTTTCGACGCCTTCGTTTGTTTTATCGCTTGTATGAATACCCTGTAATTTTGCCAGTGCACAGAGCGGTTGGCATGATAAAACACAAATCAAATAAAGTTGTGGCTTTAATTAACTTTAAGATCGTTGAATTAGGTTGTAAAATATAGACATTTCCATACTGACGTTTTGTGCAATTTTAAAACGTATAATTTTAAAAAAGTTTTTTTTATTGGGATGTCCTTTATTATTTTTGCAAATTTTAATTGTAACTATTTTTAAAAATATGACAAATTGGATATAAAAAATTCAAAATAAAATGAAATATTAAAACTAGATATAATTAATATCAAAGCATATAATCGGTTCCAGAAGTTGAATAATAAGTAACAAATTAAAATTAAAACTTGTATATAAATATATTAAAATCTATTTAAATAAGCGAAAAAAAAAACAATTTGGTATAATGAAAATTTGCATGTATGTATTATTTAATAAAGTAATTTCCATTTAAATTAAATTTCATATTATATTACATATATTGCTCATATTACAGGGTATCTGCTGCGTCTTGTGGTTTGCGGCATGGCCCTGATTTAATTGCGGCTGTTCGTGTTGGATATTGATAAATGTTTGGTTTGGTTTTGGTTTGGTTTGGTTTGGTTTGGTTTGGTTTGGTTTGGTTTGGTCTGTGGGCCAGTTTGGTTAGTGGTTAATGATGATGCTCCTCACTGTCGGGGCAGTCACTCTTTTGGTGATTTGTCACTGATAAGTAGACAGCGATAACAATAACACTAACAACAATAACGCCAACTACAACAAAAGTCGGTGCACAAGTCGAGCACAAGGACAAGCTGATTAGACCATTAGGACAGCTCAACACCTGTATGAAAAGTTTTCTGTAATTCTGTTTCTGTTTCCGCTTCTGTCTCTGTTTCTCTTGCTGCTTCCGTTTCTCGTTTCTCCTTCTCGTGTCTCGTTTCTTTTGGTGTTTCAATTTAACTTAAAGTTTAGCAGAAACTTGTCAAGTTTTAAGTTTTCCACATTGATTTCTCCTATATAGTATATGAATAGTGTTCTTAAGCGCGTCCAAACTTTGCATGCGATTTGTAATTGTATTTTATTTGATTTCAAGGCAAACTTTATGAATTTTTCTTTGATTAATTAAAAGGTGCTGTATATTTTAAGAAAATAATTATACGCAAATTATGCATATTTTTGCCTGTATCTTTTATTAATTTATAGAGCCTGCTAATTGGTGAAAAAAATATATTAAAAAAAAATATATTAATCAGTCAATGTACCACACAATTAAATTATTTGCCCCATGGGCAGATGTAAATAAAGAATATTTTACAAGAAAAAAAATAATATTAATAATAATAATAATAATAATAGGTTTATAAGTGTATATTGATTGAAGTAGAAAGCGAGAGGATAAGAGTTTAAAGATCAGAGTTAAATTATAGTTAGTTATACACATAACTACTATATTGTACATTGTATAATTATATAATTATATTATATTATTAAACATTATTATATTATTATTTTATTAAAGTGAAAAGCGAGGGGATAAGATTTAAGAGATCGGAGTTTATAATACATCCATTCAAGGTATAAAGCCAGAGTATAAGATTGTAAAGAGAGTTAAATATTAAATATAGAAAGCCAGAGTATACGAATTCAAAGATGAAAATTAAAATATAGTTAGTTATATAACTACTAGTTACTACTAGCGAGAGGATAAGATTTTAAAGATCAGAGTGAATAATTGATATTCATTTGTATAAAGCCAGAGTATAGGATTTTAAAGATGAGAGTTAAAGATAAAATATAGAAAGTATTAGAGTTCAAAGATGAAAGCTAAAATAGTTATATACAGTTATATACATACAAAAATTTTATATTGTATATAAATTAAAGTGGAAAGCGAGAGGCTAAGAGTTGAGAGATCAGAGGTAATAATATGTATATTCATTCAAGGTTTAAAGCCAGGGTATAACAGTTTAAGGACAAATGTTAGTAGCTGGAATTAAAGGCTTTACAGTGTAGATAATTTAAAAGTGAAAAGTCTGAGAGTTCTTCAGTGATAAGAGCTAAAGATTACATTGTCGAGAGCCGAGAGATGCGAGTTAACAACGCAGTTAAGAGCTAATAATAACAGAGTTCCAGAGTAGCCAGAGTTGCCAGATGCTGCATTTTTGCTCTTATCAAATCGCAGCATAGAAGGAATTCAATTTCAATTTGTAACGAGCACAAGGCGACGCGTGCCGTGCTGATTTCCAGAGGAGCAAGAGGAGCAAGAGGAGAGAGGAGGGGAAGGCAGAGCGATGACATTGGCAAAAACAAAGCACACGATGATGATAATCATAAAGCAGCAGAGCAGCAACAAGATGAGCAAGCAATAACAACAAGCAAACAAACAACACAGACAGAGGGGGTCTGGAGAATAGGGCGAGGGGTGGGGCAGGGGGGAGGGGCAGCGACAAGGGGAAGGTTATAAAAACATGTGTAACTAGACGGCTTACAAGGATCACGCACTCACTGACACTTAATGCCAACGCCAACGCCAACGACGGCAGCGGCAGAGGCAGCGGCAGAGGCAGATGCAGAGCAAATGTCACACACAAGAGCAGGACCTGCTGACACAGTGAGCGAGGGGAGAGGGGCAGGTGGAGGCTGGGGGAGGGGCTAGAGACTGGGCTAAAGGCAGATAGACAGACAAACGCAATTAGCTTTTAGCCATCATAACATTATGAACGGCAACTGACAGCAGACGGCGATGGCGACGTCGACAGCGACTGCTAAATGCACTGGGAGAAACCCGTACTACATTCTCTATAGTATTGAATTAAATTTATATAAATAATAAATAAATATTTTAAAGCTTTGATAAAATGTACACTCTTCGTCCAACCCAAACTCTCAATATGTTCTTTGAAGATTAAATGTTTTCTCAGCTCGAACTTGTTACCGATTGAACACTAAGTACGTGCATGCGTCATATTCCCCTCCAACAAATTGTCTGATACATATCTTTGATGTTTCTTATCCGATCATTGTTTGAGAATGTCATAGGTCTAATTACAAGTGTGATTTTGTTGTTGTGAAGAGAGGAAGGTATCAAAAATCGTAAACAAACTTGATCTGCTTACCACATGGGATATCCTGGTTGGGAATAGACTTAACTTGGTTTTTCTGAGTGTACTAACTGCTAATGATGGAGCAGCGGCAGCAGACGATGAAGAGATGTAAACTGAAGCCGCCTCGGGCCTTTGCCTTTAGCAGCGACAGCTCTGGGCGTGTGTCAGACGGGTGTGGAGATGGAGAGGGCGGGGGAGGGGGAGGGGGCAGGCTACAGTGTTGACTTGAGGGTCTTGTGGCAGCTGCGGTTGCGACTGGGGCAAGCTTCGCTGGTTGCAAGTGTGAGTATGGGGCAAGGGGCATGGGACATGGGGCACGGTCGCTTGTCGCATGGGCGCATTATGTTGATGTGCTGAGAGGCTGAGCTCATGGGGCACGGCGCGCTGCCAACAATGCCGTTAACTTGTGTCGAGATTAAAATAAGGACACTCGCAAAATAGCAGTCAAAGCCATGCAGCGTGCAAAGCACAGCTAGCAGATACCCTGTAAAATATAAATTTATAATAAATATAAAATGTAAAAGAGGCATAATCAGTAGAGAACCTGATTTAAATTTTCAGTTGCTGCAAATACGTACAAAATACTTGGTTTATCTAAAATCGAACTATAATATTGTGGGACTCTATTTCCTGGAAAATATTTAAATTTTGACATAAATAATTAGTAAGGACGAATCCGATCCTGAACCCTATATTTAAGTTAATTATGGCAATATTATAATTCGAAATAATTATGATAATATTATATGAAACGCAGTAAGAGAGCGAACATGGTTCATTTAGCAATAATGTTTCTTTAATATCTTCTGTGTTTTCTAACCGATTTCAATGGGCTTTTTAGGATACATCAATACAATAGTAGAATATATGTAGTCTAAATGCCGATAAATTCTATGTTAAGTAGTACGCTTGTTATTCGTTATTTTGTCAATAAGGGCAAATAGGGGCGTGGCATTCAATACATGAAATAAACTTAATCTGTGAATGGTAAACACCTACCGACATACCGAAAACTGCTCTTGCAAGCTCGCGAGTGATTAGAATTTACTGCATAGTCTGCTAACAATATGCCCATTGAGTTTTGTCAGTGTACAGGGTATCAGGCAAGCGACCGTGTGCCGACTCAGGGGCAAAACTAGCAACAGCAATGGACGTGGAACGTGCCACACTCGTCGAGTTGCAAGTTGTGACTCGCATGAGTTGCGAGCTGAAGCTTTGTTTATTATGTCAAAATGTGGCATAGATAGAGAGCGAGGGGGTTGGGGAAAGAGGGGTAAGAAGGGAAGAGGAGAAGGGAGACGAAGAGCCAAAAGCAGACAGACTTTGGCAGAGGACAAGAGCTCAACATGAGCTACTGGAACTTGATGACTGTTGCTCTCTATGTGACAGATAGCAAACGTTAAGGGCACAGAGCACACAAAAAGATAGAGCTATAGAAAGAGACAGAGAGAGAGAGAGAGAGAGGGGAACAGCGAGAGAGAGGGAGATAGTGAGAGCTGAGAGCTGGCCAGATGGGCGATATCATAGCAAGCTTGGCTTCTAAAAATTACTGCGTAAATGATGATATGAGATTTAGAGCATTTCTGCGGTGTCATTTGGCTGCGCCGGAAACGGAAATAGTAGCATGAGGCGACATGAATGAACTGCCGACGCCAGGCGAAGGAGAGGGAGAGAGCGAGAGAAGGAGAGAGTGAGCGATAGACAGCGGAAGAGGTGAACAGAGCGCGGTTTGGTTGAGGCAGGAAGCTGTCAACCGGTGGAAGGAACCGGAAGGAAGTTATTTAACACATACCCACACAGACAGACAGACACAGAGCAAGAGAGAGAGAGAGAGAGAGGGCAAAAGAGAGAGAGAGAGAAGAGCAGAGCAAAGTGGGGGAGTGGAGATTATGTGGCACGATAATCATATTACGATTATGTCGCGTAAAATTTTTGCTTTACCCCGCACTGCAGACAGAGATGGCGACAGAGACAGAGAGAGAGAGAGAGGGAGAGAGAGAGAGCGAAAAGAAATGGCAACAGTAAAATATCAAATAATATTGTACTAAAAATACTACAGTGTACAGACTATGGAGGGGACGGGGCCAAAGGGGTTCATCCCAGCCAAGTGCACCCCAACGGGGGCTTCGAGTGCGAAATGTTTGCACCGCTTATCAGGGGCAACACCTGAATTCAGCATGTGACAATTCAGCAGCGAGTCCCACTGGGTCAGCAAATTCATTAAAATGTTTTACTTGATGTTTTTGCAACTTTTTCGCAGCATTCTCTCTGTTTTCTCTCGGCTTTTTTGTTGCCACTTTTATTATTTATTTAAGTTTAGCGGATTTGAGAGCTGCTTAATGGTAGGAAATGCCGTTGCCAGCAGAATGGCTTTATACAAAATGCTGCAAACATGTTTTCATAATTTTCGTGCTCTGTTTAAGTGCGGGATTTGTTTTGCCGAGCTGCACAATTAGTTGGCATAATAAACAGACTTTTCTATTATCGCATGCGGAGCTTTAGTTTGGCTTGGAATATATACGAATGGATTGAAATGGTTGAAAATAACCTTATCTAGAATGTATTTTGATGTATTTCTATTTAGAATTTTAGCTAACCATCAATATATTTTACAATACAGTAAGGGATGTGATTGAATTTTGAATAGAGTTCAATGTGTAATCTACCAATTCGATAATACCAATAATACTTAGGTCATTTCTGGCTTGTAAAAATAGTGTTCTATTCACTAAAGCTATAGACTATATAAAAACTTAGTCGTAATATCCTAATGTTATCCCAATGTTATGTCATACATTAAAAGCGTTGTGAATGCTTAAGGTCATATCGGTTTCAACAATTAGGTCACCTTTTCATTTTCAAGAATAAGGTCATATTTTTATTGGATCACGAAGTATTAAACACAAGTTTAGTTTATATTATTTTTGTATATGGTAAACAAACTCAAAAGAGTGAATTTGTTCACGCTTTCATCCACAATAACACCGGACGATTATAGCTCAATTTGCCCAAAATTCATGTTGTCTCATTATATTTCGTGCAGTGTATCAGCATTTGGGAGCTTTTGCGCAATTTGTTGTAATTTTTTTTGTGTCATTTTTATAGATTTTTTGATGCTCATCTTGTTCAGCTGCTGCGCTTAATGCCACTTCATTTTCATGTTCATTTCGCTCGTTTCGTATTTTTATAATTGTTTAAATGTTATTCCATTGAATGGCGCCCACTGTCACAGTCAGCGTCAACTGAGTGAGAGTGGGGAGGGGGAAAGGGGGGGATGGAAAAGCGGGGGAGCCGTAAGCGAATCGCTTAGCGTTAATATCTTTCATTTATTGTCATTGTTGTTAATGTTTTTTGTGTGCGTGAGAAAAAAGCATTTGCATTTAAAAAAGGGGGAAAGCGACGGAGAGCAGCAAAAGAGACAGAAGAGAAGAGAGTAGAGAGGAGAGGTGTGAGGAGCTGGCAGTTGAGGGGTGGGAGTTGAGGGGGGGAACTGCCTGGTTACGCGGTTAGCGCAGAGATTTTGCTTCAATGATTTTTATTGCTCGTTTGTAGTAAATTTGCTGTGTAATTAGGCAAAGAGAGAACCATGAGCAGAAAGAAGCAGAAAAGTGGAAGAAAGAGAAAGAGAGAGAGAGAGAGAGAGGGCACAGAGAGAGGGAGATAAGCATTATTATGAGTGTGTGCGAGAATGTGGAGTATGTAAAGCGACACTAAGTATGTACTTTAAATATGTTATTATAATACCTACAAATTCCGCTAAAATGCTTGACTTTAGGAGCTCTTGCTGCAAGCAGTGCAAGCAGTTCAAGCAGTATCACTTTTATAGCCAAATTGCACATTAATATTTGAGAGATAAGTTATAATAACTTTGGTGTTTATTGCGCCATTCGAATGAAATTTGAGACAAAGCTACAGAGTCAAATATCAAACAACAATGCGGCCAAAATTATGTTAATAAAAGCTGTTTTAAAAAACAAAGCGTTTAAGTGTAAATTAAAGATATTGTGAATGAAATGAATGATTATAAACTGAATTCAACTTGATAAAATTTGTATATTTGGATTCACTTCAGTTTAATTTATATTTACCATATGGACAATAGGTTTTAGAAAATAAATATATATGAGTTTTTTGTAGAATGTTAAAACAGCCTCAATTTACAGCCACAAAGCTCTCATTGCCTGTGAAAATTGAGCTCAGCTTGTACCGGAGATTCGAGCATTAAACCAAAAGGAAATCCTCGCTGCAAGCGATCGAAAGCGAAAAACACAAATATTTCGCGTGGCATGCAGAAAATGCCAAATGTGAGAAGCGTATGGTCTTGTTTGATATGCCACTGCACCACATTGCGTATACGTAATGGAGACGAGAGAAAAGCGCATGAGGTTTTGGACGCTGGGGGCAAGCCAAGGGGCAGAGGGCAAGGGCGTGGGTCAACAGACCAGATGAGAATGATAAGTAGCTGTTGCAGTACTTACGATAAACGCTGCAGTCGCACAACATCCCTGCGCATACCCTGTAAATAGCAACGATTTGGGGTATAAACGTATATCAAGCTCAAAGTGCAGACATTCAGAAAAAGGTCTTACTAGATCATAAAAATTCGTTAAACTAAGTACTAATCGTACTTAATTTAAAAATTATATAATAATTATAATAATAATATATTGCAACAAGAGAAACCCTATTATTCAAAGTTCTGGAGCATGTCTTTAATATTAGGAGGAAGATAAGAATAGTTAAATAATACAATTTAAAAATAGAAAACTAATAATGCGACACCTAGAATAACGTATTATTAAAAAAAATTTTTTTTTAAATTTTTAATTACGCATCTTACGTATTTAATAACAAATATGTTGATTTACTTCAAATTCAGATGTGATGCAAAAACTTTGATTACATCCAAAACGCAATAAATTTAATAAAAAAACCCTTCTGGACTGAAGAATTTTCTGCTCAAATTTATGAAATGTCAATTTAATTTGGTTAAAACAGATTAGATTAGATAAGATAGCTTGGATTAAGTACGAATTTCGTTGGATTTCTCGGTGTGTAAGTTTTTTGAATATGAAATTTTTTCTACGCAATTACAGGGTATCTTTGTAGCAGCTCAGGCTGCGTCATTTGCTTGCTTGAAGAAATAAACTCGTTATATCAAATGTAACTGCCGGTTGCATGGGGTTAAGCCGGGGGCAACTACCAACTACCGACCGCCGACTTCCAAGTGGCAAGTGGCAAGTGGCATGCGGCAAGTAGCGTCAAGGCAGGGTCATTGCTTGTGGCATGTTTTTTATTTCCAGTGCGCTGTGTTTGTGGCCTGCTGACGCCTCGCTTAAAGTCAAAATGCGAATGCAGCTGCTATAAAAATTGAATTCGTCCTTAGACAGAGCTGCAAGTGGCAACGCCAGAGTTGCCACAGTTGGCGTTACGTGACTGCCAAAAATGAAGTGCAAATTAAAGCCAGCAACGTTGCCTAAAAAGAAATCAAATAGCCCAAAATACGCTTAAAAAATGATTTAATTTCACACATTGGCGTAATCACAACCAACTGCTATGAAAGCTAAACAAATTGAATTTTAAAGCGTTCACCATAGAGCGCTCAGTAAAATTTTCATAAAAAATAGTTTTGTATCCTCTAGCAAAATTCATTAATTTTGCAATGTTTTTTTGTGGTTTTTTATTCTTTAAAAATATCTATTTATTTATAATTATAATTTATATAAATAGATCTCTTCTTTCAGCTCTTATCATTTGTTCTGGGTGCTAAAGTCAGTCGTCGGTCAGTCAGAACAAATAGTTTATATAAATTCTGACATGTGCATTTTTTACATTAAATAATTTTTGTTGAATCAAGCAGCCTCAGCTAATCATGCTCGACAAATACACAAAGTAAAATATAGTATTTCCATAAATACCCAACCAAACGCAGAGTCGTAGTTGGCGCAAAAATAATATAGAAAACAGACATTTTAAAATAATTGGCACTGTGCAACAAAATGTCATTGGACGGGACGCAGCCAGCAGTTGCCGCATGCCACATGTCGCAGGAGTTGCAGCAGCCGAATCCCTCTTCCTCCCCCCAGCCTAGCAGCGAGTGGAGCAGCGACAGCGATGGCAGCGATTGTAAGTCCTAACGGAAATTCCCATGTTTCCATATTCCCATGTGATCTAATTTGGGCTCTTCGATTACCGTTCGATTGCCTTTCGCCCTCACAGCTTACAGCGATTCGGATGTGTGCCGATATCTAATCGAATCGGAGTACAGCTATAGACTACTCGACGGCGACTCGGATGAGGATATGGATCTGGACTACCTCGATGACGAGTCGATTTCACTGCTGGCACACGAAATGCTCTGCTGTGATGGCGACTCCGATATGGACATGGAGATGGATGCGGAAACGGAAACGGACACCGACACAAACGAAGATACCGACACAGACACAGATACCGAAATCGGTAGCGATGATGCAGAAACTGATCAGCTATACAGCTATACACTGCTCAAGAGCAGCGAAGACGATGCGAATCAAGATGAAGATCAGATTGTAAACAAACAGCCAGCGATCGAGAAACTCAAACAAGATTAGGATCAATGCACAATTAACAAAATCTGACAACAAACATACCTAAAACACTTCTGCAGGGGCAAAATGTCGGCTTCTTTAGGTTTAAAATATGTATTTAAAAATGTCCGCTTGTTTAGTTTTTAAATATATATTATAAACAAAATTCAATAAGAGCAACAATTATAATTTCATCAGCGTTTATTTGATCGGAACTTTTTTCAGATGGTGATGATAAGTAATTTCTTATCTCGATATATTGCATCACTAATTTATTTAAAGTGCTTGAAATCTTAATACTAACAAACTTTCCAAAATATTAAAAAAAGCCAAAATTTCATGTTCTTCCAGTATTACCATGCAAATAAATGAAATTAGTTTCATAAGGTTAAATATTAATTCAATTTTTATTGTTTTGGACGCTGCCGGACCTTTTTCTGGAAATGTCAAACAACAAAATGGAAAATTAAATAATAATTAATAATTGTCAATAGTTTAACAATTTTTACTAAAATAAAATCATAATAGAATTTTGTGCGTGCTAATCGTAAAAATATACAACTGTAAACAAAATCACCAGCCTAACTCTAAAAACTATGCTATAGTTTATTTGTGTTCTTAGCCTCTACTCCAAAAAGTATGCTATATTTTGTAATGGTGTTTTTAGACAAATTGGTTTCGATAACTCGACAATTTCTATAGAATTCGTACAAAATTCTTAAATTAATTTAATTGTTTTAGTTCATATTAATGTTTATTTTTAATTTATATTTACAGCCTATTAATTTTTATATTTTTTCGGTTGGTTGGGCGTATCCTATATGAACATGTCAACTACATTTTTTTGAGAGTATTAAACTTATATTAATTTTCCTAAATTAAAATTGAATAAATTTACTAAAAAAAATTCCAATTAGGCTTCATTTTGTGGAAATCCAGTTACGAAGAAAGCCAAGAGGATTTTTCAGTGTTTTTGCTGAAAAACCAAAAATAAAAATAAAATTTAATGTGTTTTCTGTAGTTTAACATATAAAAACAACATTTTGAAAAGTTTCTTTGAAACGAAGTTTTATATAAATTAACAATATTTGATAAACAAATGAACTGCTTTCTGAGAATATTAAGTTTAAGTTAATTTGTTTAATTAAAAGTGGTTTTTTCTATGCTGAAGAATAACGAAATTCTTTGCAAATTTAGCAGTTAAACAATTTTGTAAAAATTGCATAAATTTGCGAATAAAAGCTATTTTGATTTACGCAGAGAATTAAGCAGAAATTTGGTGGCCATAAATCTGTGGCAAGGCACACGTTGCCACCTGAAGTGGCAGGAACTACTTGTGCTGAGACTTCACTGACTCTGAGCAAAACTCTCTCAAGTGGCACTCGATGCGCTTTTCACTTTTCACTTTTCACATTGCCACTTTGGCAGCAAATGACTGCGATTTCCGCTGCTACCTATATCTATATCTATATCTATAGCTATAGCTATAGCTATAGCTATAGCTATATATCTGTATAGTTGCTGTGTATGGGAGACACTCGGAGTTAAGTCTTTGCGGTCTCGGCGAAACTCACCTGTGCGCACATTGGACACTTGCAACTGCAGGTACAACTAGCGCTTGTGGCACGTGGATGCAAATGTTGCAAGCTCCTTGGGGGGCCCGGGCGTTGAGTGGGCGTGGCAATATTAAATTGGCAATTTGCAGCTGTCATTTGCACTTGCCGCAGGCATATTTTTCAAGCGCTTACTATTTTCGTTGAATTTATTTAATTGACTTGAATTTAATTTTCATGATTTTTCCAAGTCTTTCTGCGAGCTTTGTTTACAAAAATTAGACAAATTTTATTGTAAATGTTTGGCATTTATTTTTTGCGCAGTGTTGCTGCTGCTGCTGCTGCCGCTGATTGCCACCGCTGCTTGTATTGAGCTGGCAAATTGGCCGGCAACCGCAGCAAAGCGACCGCAGTAGCTAGCTAAACAGCGCCAATTTTTTTTAAGTTGCTGTTGGCCGCAAACAGCAGCAGCAGCAGCAGCAACGGCAGCAATTGATGCAACAAAGTGCTTAATCAGCCGGCAAAAATCACTCGAACGCAACGCAGCAAGCACACACACACACACGCAAACACACACACAGCCAGTGGCACGTGGCAACAGAAACAAAAAACAAAAAATATACAAAACGGCAGCAACAGCAACATCATCAGCAGCAACTGCTGCTGTTCAAAATACATTTTCAAAAAAATCCAAAAAATATTGCAGCTGCAACAATTAGTCAAACTGCAGCAATTGCTGTTGCCACTGCTACTGTTGTTGCTACTGATGCTGTTGCTGCTGTTGCTGTTGCTGCCGTGAATGTTGCTGCTGTCGTCGTTTTCGAACGCCAGCACGTGTCTCTCGACATCCGCATCCGCATCCGGTTCGCGCTGTACCGTTGTCAACAAGCTACCACACGCAACTAATTCAAGAAATCCCAGCGAACGGATTACGTGCAACATTTCTGCTGCTGCTGCCAGCGTCGACGTCGACGTCAACGCCGCTGCTAAGCCAGGCACAGCCGAAGCTGCCACTGCTTCGTGTTTGCACACGATCACGCCTCGTCTCACACTTCGTGCGCCTCGGCCACTTCGGCTGCCTTCGACAGCCTTCGGCTTCTTCGGCGGCCTTCGGCTCTGCTTGCCGTTAATCGTCGCTGTGCCGTCGTCGCCCGTCGTCTACCCCTCGTGTTCGCGTCGGCTGCGGCTCGTGCGTTCGCGGCGTTTCGGGCTCAGTCGTGGGCCTGCGACGGCGACGTTCGCACGTGCCACGGCTGCCAGCCAGGCTCTGTGTGTGTCCGTGCGCTTTCCAGTGCTGCCAATCCTTTCGTCACAAAAAAAGCTAAATTTACCCGAAAATAAGCATGGAGAAAGGGAAGAATTCAAGACTATGTCTGTTGCATATTTTTGCTGTTTCTTATTCGATCGTAATGCAATTTACAGCATCAGTAGAGCATGCTTAAGGCTACATAGCTGCGCTAATTTCAAGCCTGAAGCTTTAAAATTGTGGCTTCAATGGCTTTTTATGGTTAGCGAAAGCAGGGAAAGAGTTATTTATAATTGAAAAAAAAAACTTGGGAGATCTAGGTGTTTATAGTGACGAACATCGAAAAGACGGATATGTCTATATCTAATCAGCTTGTCGTTCTGATCAAGAATATATATATATATATACCTTGTGATGTATAAATGATGCAATATTGTTTATTTATTAAATTTGGACTTACTTACCGATTTTAACCCGCATTCGGTATCGGTAAAAATTTTGTTTTAATAATAAATATCTATTTTGAAAAACAAACTTCTACAATCTTTAATATTACGATTGTTGTTCGGTTGTTAGGGCGTAACATTTGAAACATAAATGGACATTCTGAATTTGACTGCTCTATCTCTCACAAAGTTATAATAATAATTAAATAATATGTATAATAATATATTAAACAAAAAACCGTTTTTCTGTTTTACAATTTTTCTCCAGCTTAAAACAATCAAGTCTGTCCAAAAAAAGCTAATATGGCAACACTGGTGCGTACGTACGGTATTATTTAAAAAGGCAGCTTAACCTGCTTTTGTGACCTTTTCCCCAGATTTGTCCATTTGCATCGATGTGTGGACCCAAAAAACCTGATGGTAAACCAGCTGCACTCAATACACTCTCACGTGTATGTCTGTGTGTGTGTGTCTGTGTGTGTTGATAAATGAGTTTTTATTTAGATTTTATTCACTGTTTACCTTGGCACTTTTTGCATATATCAACTGTAATTTTTTGCCCGCCCTCTCACTCTCTCTCTCTATCCAGTCTGTACCCCCTCTCCCACTCCTCTCTACAGTTTTCCCAAAAAATACCCAAATGGTTTTCAATTTATTAGCAATCACTGCAGATAACATTTGAAAACAATAACCATTGAGACAGACACTCACATGCTTGAGATACATTCATAGCTTACGCTTGGCTCTATTTATTTATTTATTTTTTTGTACAGGGTTGTCACCTCTCAATTATTGCCTGTCAAGTTAATCAAATGCACGTTTGTTTTACTAAAAACAGGGTATAACAACATGAATTGTGCCATTTAAAAAAGAGGAAAAATGCTGGAATATATATCATATTATTTTTCAATATTTACGAACTTTAAAACACAAAATACAGGCGTTATTTTCTGTAAAGAAAATTTAAAATTATTGAATTAATTTAAATTAAAACGATTATATTTAGATCTAAAAATAAAACTGCAAAATATATTCTCAACAAAATTTGTTTTAAGCTAACTCAACTCTTAAAGAATATAATGTATTTCAAAAACTAAATTTTGGAAGTGTTAATATAGTATTAAAATAATTGATAATAACAATAAATCGTAACATTGGAAATATCTCAATTCAAAGTACTCGTTTCTACTATATATTAGTGTAAAGTTATTATATTTTCAAATATTTCTACTTAGTAAATTAGCCATTGGTAAAGAATTTATTTTGGTTCAATATTGAAAGTTACAGAGCTGAAATTCTTTTGCGAAATATTGCCCACAAATTGCACTTCTTATTGCATTGCATAAGAGACAAGCCTATCGTCATTTGCTAAGAAATTTCACAATCATGCACATCTCTGTCGCTTGCCCCTTGCCCCTTGCCACCTTCTAGCTTCAGCTGGCTGCAGATGCCACATGCTGTCACATTCATTTCATGCAGCCTAAAGGCAAACTATCAAATCATCGATGCCAAAAAGGCAGCACCTTCTGCAAAAGTTCAAACCGGTTAGGTGCCATTTAAACCCCTCCTCACACTCCCGATGCCATAGGCTTCTGTCCCTCTGGCTTTGGTTTCTGGCCTGTTTAAAGATCGGTTGATGTGTTCAACCACTTTCTGCCCTGTCCTGGCATTTCCTTTTTTTATTGCCTTTTTTCGGTCATAATTCGCTCAACATCCGATATGACCACAAAACGGCAAATTGGTCAAGTCGCCTGTGCCTTACCACACAGGCGTTTCACAAGCAATTGTTTTACACTCCTCGAAAGGCGAGAAAAACCTAAATACAATTTGTCTGCTTCGCAAAATTGCTTAACCATGTTTAAGAAACAGCTACAAACTATTTGTAATACTTATATGTTTTGTACATATCAAACAGAACAATAAAATTAAAAAAATGAAATTAGATTCAAAGCTTATTTCTTGACTATTTAATTTATTAAAAAGCCTTTAAACATTATAAATATAAAAATTATAAAAATAAAAAATAGTTTAATAGGATTTGGATTGGAATATATTTCCAGAGTTTTTATGTTTTCTTACATTTAATTAAATTAATAAAATCCAACAAAACTGTTTGTGAAAAAAAGAGCATGTAATTTCTTAGCTCTTTGAAATCGATTAGAAATATTTTAATATGTTTGCAGAAATCGAAGAACAATTTCAATGAATGTCAAAAAAGTGTGCATTATACTATTTTGTCAATTCATTTTTTTTTTCGTGATGAACATCAATTGCAATTCTTCTGCGTGTTGAAATATTTAATTAAATAATATAATCCTAAATAAAACATAGTTTTTTCTAAGCATTTTTTATATTCTGTTGCTCATTAGCACAACTTTATGACATATTCAGAAAACATTGATTATGTGTAATTGCAGCTAGTTTCAAAATATTTATTTCATAAGATAATAATAATATTAAAAAGTTTGTAGTGAATTTATGTTAAGTTTTGATGCTTGTCATTAGAATTAGAAAAGCGGAATGCAAACATTCTCTTAATTACTAAAAATTATTTATAATCGGTAAAGAAAATCATTAAAATCTATATACCGCAATGCCATGATTTTTTAAAATAAAAGCTGTATGGCGATTTATGTATTGCAGGCGTATTAAACTACACTGAGAGACATTTCAGGAGTATTTCTGCTTGATTCAAATAAGCGCAAAATACTTGATTTTAAAACAAACGGTCTCCATGAACTTTGAAGAAGAATAGAAAATACGTTATGATTCGTGCTTAATTTAATTATTTATTTATTTGATGTCAACTAATTACAGTCGGCAAGTAATTCAAAAAATGTATTAAAATATAAACGTGAAATTAAAAGTTACAGTGTAAATCTTGTTTGAAAGTAAATGTAAATGTAAATCGTTATTTGGCTTTAAGCTCATTTTGTGCTTTAATTATCATGAATTCGTGGACGATACTTTTCCGTTTTAGATTAGATTTGTAGAACAAAACAAGATACATTTAAGAACTTCAAATTCACGAAGTGAGAGACGAGAAGAAGGCTCAACAGAATTCATCCAAATGATCTCACGACCAAAAGAGTATAACCCCTTATAATTTAGATGTATATGCATATTTTTTGTGAAAATATTGAAACACCCTATGGTAAGAATTATTATAAATAATAACTGCAAAAATAGCAACAAAATTAAAATAAATTATTTTCAATTGAAAAATACAATTTAAGAGCATTATTTGGTAGGACAAATCGTTCATTGTTTTTCAGAGTGTAGGAGCTGTAGCTTCAGGCTTCAACTGCTGCTGCTGCTGCTGCTGATGCAGTGTCGATACTGCTGCTGTTGCTGCTGCTGCTGCTGCTGCTGCTGCTGCTGCTGCTGCTAATGCAAATGGCAGGAAATGCGTGATAACGAGCAGCGACGTCGACGACACTCACACACACAGAGACACACGCCAGGCTGCTCTGAAGGTCTGATAGTCTGATGCTCTGATGGGCTCTGGCGATGTTGTGAAAGTGTCGACAACAGTTTCTGGCCAGGCCAAAACACATGCCACATGCCACATGGCACTTGCCACTTGCCACTTGGCAGGCCAGAGGCAGAACCCTATGCAGAAATCGCGTCTGTATGTGAAGAAGCGAGCATAAAGAACCGCAAAATCATGAAATTGAAATGCAATAATGAAGGCTTCATGGTCGATCGCTCAAATACACACACACACACACACACACACACACACACACACATGCAGACAGACAGTGGGACAGACAGTGGGATTATGAGCGATATCACATCAGAAAAAGCAACCGCATACTTTGTCATATTGTTTCTTTAATAGCCTTGGTGTTTGTTTACCGATTTATGGGCGCATTTCAGAATAGTTGAAAATAATACTAGATAGTGGGTTTATCGATGGTTCTCAAGTTTGATGTTTCAAAACCTCGATGCTTAAGAAAACAAATTTTATGGTATATTTCATAAAAAAAATTTCTCTTTTTTAACAAAAATATTGTTTTAAAGTTAAAAAAAATTACGCAGGTAAGAGGTTAAGAGTTAAGGTTAAGGATAAGGGTTCTATTGACTTGTAGACCCTGCTAAGTTTTATTAATACTGCCATCCCTACGAAATTGACTCGTACATAGGCCGATGCCTATAATATTATCAGTGTGTAAAATTATTTTTTCTGAATTTGAAGCATTTCGCTCTAACTACAATTGTGTTAGCCCTACATTTTCTTATGCAGATCATATTAAATAAATTTGTTCCAACATTTATGAAACCTTAAAAAATAATATTAATTAAGCTACTATTTACTTAAGTCTAATTATAATATTGTAATTGTATTGTATTAGCAGCTAATCGCTAAATACAAATAAATAAATAAATATTGGATTCATTAGGGGAATTATCACTGAAACAAAAACGCAGCGAAATTTTTTTGGGGGGGGGGGGGGAACATCGAAGTGGGAAAATAAAAACAGCGACAATATTGAATTGAATGACACTAAAATATTTGCAAATAAAAGTAATAATAATTTTGGCTTGGTAATGTTCAGTTTCGGTCACTGTGCGACGTGCAATCGACACGAGCTGCAAGTCTGGCTTGCTTTGTGTGTGTGTGTGTGTGTGTGTGTGTGTGTATGTGTGTGTATGTGTGTGTGTGTGTGTCGACACCACAAAGTTGCCATATTTAAAGCATAAAAGCAACATTTCCGTTTGTCGCATGCCAACGCAGAGCAAGATGCAGCAGGCTCCAAGGGCAAAGGGGAGCAAGCAACTAAGCTGAGGCCTATGCAGCTATATAAATGTGTGTGTGTGTGTGTGTGTTTGTATGTGTGTGTGTGCGTGTTGCAGTCATGTACAACATGCAACAAACGTGAGAAACTGAAATGAGTGCAATTTGTATGCGACGTTTAAGGCCAAGGCGAGCAAGGGGCAGCTGGAACCCGCAGACAAGCAAGACATCAGGCTAAGAGAGAGATAGAGAAAGGCATAGAGAGAGTGAGAGAGAGTGAAAGAGAGAGAGATAGAGAGAGAGAGAGAGAGAGAGAGTAAGAGTGACCCACTGAAAAGGCGCTTTAGAGGTGGGCATGGCCTAGCCAGCAAAATGTTCATCAACAGCCACTGCGCATCTTTGCATTCTTTTTGCACAGAAATTCAGTTTTTGCATCAATTCTCGCATAAATTATACAGATTAACACACACATACATACAGCCACATATGGCACATTATCAAATTAAATTTGTGGCAATTGTTAAAAATACACAAGAGCAATAAAAACAAAAAACAAAAATGTGAACGAATTGTAATGCCCTGTAAGAGAAACGGAAAACATTAGAAATAACTTTTACACGACACGAACAATCTAAATTTTGATTCCCTGTACTTAAGAGCAGTACAAAAAGGATCTGTTACGTTAGTGCAAATGTGAAATGTGTTTATATATTCATATATATTCTTGATCAGGACGACAAGCTAAGTCGATCTAGCCATGTCCGGCAGGTCGTCTATCCCACTGTTAGTCTGTCCTTCCGTATAAATCACTAAATCTCTTAAGCTATAAGAGCTAGAGACACAATTTTTGGAGTATAGGTTTTCCCAAGCTAAACGCTAGACGAATTTGTTTTAGAACTTTGATAACTCCTTTTATACCCAGCTAACTGCCAAAAACCTCAACACACCACAATTTTAAATCTTCATTCTTGTAATTGAGCATGTACGTAGCCTATAACATAATTCATCGTTGCTGTGAACTGCATTACGATAGAACAGGAAACAGCGAAGATATGCAACAAACATTTCGCTCGATTAGTCATACGTGTGTTGCGGTTTGTACATAGATTGCTTCTGTGTGTTAAGCCGTGGTGCAGTAATTATGGAAACACAAAGTTTCTAGTATATAGTTATACCTGTGATATCCAACATACTTCACACAATTACAGGGTATTTTTTGGCCCTGTTATACCATTTAAATACTGCTCCTTGTGTCCTGTGGTGCAGGTCAGTTCGGAGGCTGCTGTTGCTGCCAGTACGTTCATGTGTCCCGGTAATTGTTTAAAGTAACTGCCACAAAATTGAAGGAGAGCAGGGAGAAATGGAGACAGACAGAGCGAAAGAGAAAGAGAACGAGAAAGAGAAAGAGAAGGAGAGGGAGAGGAAAACCGTTCAGCAGCTGCATTGCAATTGAAGTCGCAGTTGGAGCTGAAGACAGCGTCAAGAGATATGAGAAAGGAAAACGATAATTATGCTGGCATTTTTAAGTGCACAACGTGAATGGAGAACCGGAGAACGGAGTTGGAGAAATGAGAATGCTGTGGAGAAAGTTATGAGAGAGAAACGAGAGTTGAAGCTGGGCAACTGGCAATAATTTGGTTGCATTGTTTTGTGTCTGTTGCATCTGCATCTCCAGTTAAATGCAAAATGTCCTTTAATTTTAGGGACAATCGCGTGTCAGAGGGCTTATAAACCTGCAACAATCTTGCCTCCTGCCCTTCAATAGGGTCTCTGTGCATAGGGGCAGCTGTTGAATGGATGCAAAGAGTTCCGTTCCCCTCAGTTCAGCTCCCTTCTCTTCGGTTCTCCTCAGTTCTCCTCAGCTCTCCTCAGCTCTCTCCAGTTCTGTGCGTGTGCAATGTGAGCGCCGCGTACTCAAGTTATTTAGGCAAAGGGTTCCAGATGGATTTGAAGAGTGGGGACTGGGAACGGAGGCAGGGAGGGAGGGAGAGAGAGGGAGGGACGGAGGGGCATGCTACATGCAACTACAACGCTAATGGCAAATGGGCTGATGGGTTAGGCATCCTCGCTGACATACACAAAACCAAAATCTAATTTAGTTTGTCAAGAGGGAACGCGCAGCAGCCAATGCACTGAGAAAAATATTAAATACGCATGCGATTGCAATCAGCTTAATAAATATATATCGATGATTATCGACGAACCAAAATAAATCATTAAGGTACAGTTGATTTGCATAAATCATAATATTAGGGCTGAAGAACAATGGATAGGGGGTACATCGATAATTTTCAAGAAACATCGATATATTGCTATACCATCGAACAAATATATTTCATTAATTTTATGCAGTGACACATCGTTGCTGAATATTAAACATCTATATATCGGGCAGTTCTAAAAGCATCGATAATATCGAATTTGACATCAATAGTTTTGTAGCTCCCAAAAAATATGTTCCAAGGTTTTTTTAATGATAACTGCTTATAAATGAAGTTGAAAGTACAAATAAATTTACCAAAAGAAATTACGATATGTTTTCTTGCAGTGTATCTGCAGGTGCTCAGTTTTCGGTTCGGGTTCTCAGTGCGCTCAGTGTGCCCAGAGCTCAGAGTTCTTTGTGATGCGTGGCAATGCAAGTTGTAGTTGTAGTGGATGCCGGCAGATGATGGCGCCCGAGCAGGGACCGCATGCAACGCTGCGGATGTTGAGTGCGGAATCGGATGTGGATGTGGATGCGGATGCGGATGCGGATGCGGTTGGTGGCTCAACTGTCTCGTCACACGATGATACTTTAAGCTGCATGCGATAGACAAACCAACAGAGAGCAGAGGCGAAAGAGGCAAAGGTAAGGGGGTTTGGCGGTAGGGGCAGAGGCGGAGGCGGAAGCGGAGGCGGAGGCGGAGCTTTGGGTGCCATAATTAAGGTGTCGCCTGCAACTCTGGCCTCCTTTGTCGCATTGCCCTCTTAGCACCCGCTGGGAAATTGATGTTCTAATGCATTTAGCCCCGGGTCCGGTTCAATTGCGGACTGCAGCAGCTGCAGTTGAGCTCGATTCGGATACGGATTCGGATACGGATTCGGAGTCGGAGTCGGAGTCGGAGTCAGAGTCGGGCTCGTAGATTACGCTGTCGCCTGCCTGCGACTGTGAAAATGCCTGACAGCCTCCGCCGTAGTCGAAATGCCGAAATTGCCAAGCAAAATGTGAATTTGAAGTACATGAAGTTGTCGGAGGTGTGGAGTGTGGAGTGTGGAGCGTGGAGTGTGGAACGGGTTGCGACCCTCACTCTATTTGCCTGCTCCGACTTGCTTCGGTTCGTGTTGCAAAAATATACTAAATATAAATGCACATAAAAATTCAATTTCTCTAAAGTGTAGCTAAGCATGTAATTGAATTTGTAATGGCGAATATCGTTGGCATCATCTTCACATCTCCGTCTCCACCTCCAGCTACCGCTACGGCTCTACCTATAACACATGCCACTGCCCCTACTCCTGCCCCTGTCCCTGCCCCTGTCCCACTCAATTCTACACAGCCAGAAAAACCCGAATTCCTTTCTTGATGGAGTGAAGTAGCCACAAAAAATTTAAACCATAAACGTAGTTGATGCCATCGATAAGGGAAACCGAAGATATGTAACAGACAATTTGCTCGACTTGGCAGAGGGGGAATGTGTCACATGAAAATTAAATTACTTTGTAATGATTATTGAAATACTACAGGGTACAGTACATAGCCTCCTACCGTCGGTTACGCCCGACTGTAGCCTTTCGTCTAAACGATCTGCCCTGTGATAACTGTTTAAATTTAAATCTTTAACTTCTAGAAGATTTCAATAAGATGGCAACTGCTCAAATTGGGTTCACTCGAATTTTTAATTTGGCACGTCATTTTTCTCCCAGTGTACCCCTTGCCATTACCTACCATTCTGTCGCGAGTAAAACGTCTCCATTGAGTGACTGACGGACAGCGAGACCTACAGACAGACTGTCGCATGCATAGATCCATTTCCCTCTCTCTTTTTCTCCCTCTCTATCTCTGTCTCCCTCTCTCTTTCTCTCTCTGTGTGTGCGAATGAGTCACCAGTAATGTCTCTCTCATGTGTGTGTGCAAGTTGACTCCAATTTCAATTCCGATTCCATTTCCCGACTCCACATATTATGCCTGTCTGACATTTTCAGTATTTTTTCGTCTTCTTCTCTCTCTTCTCTCTCCTTTCTCCGTTCTCTTTTTTGTGTGCTGCAACAACATGCTCTGCCTTGTTGAAGGGAATAAAATGCAAACCAAACACAGCCACAGGCAGGCTCGTTTGCCGGAATTGTGTTTCTAATAAGGACTCACACACATACTTACACTCTCACACACCCTCACACACACACTCACACTCACACACACACACATGCCTTTGCAGCCGTGACTTTTGTCAGTTTCAACTCTTTGCTATCAATCATAACATCATTTACATATAAATTTGTGTACTTAATGCCAAATTTTATTTGGATTGACAATTGCCACAAATTATGTAAAAATATCTTGAAAAACTCTACCGAAGATTGCCAGAGATTCCAGTTAATTTTACAATTTCCCTATGTTCAGTGCTTTTTGTTAATGCTCAATCAAAATCAAAATGGGATCAATCAAAATTCCATGAATAGCATAAGTAACACAAAAAACGAACACAATCAATTATTTTAGAGCAAAAAATTACTGAATTTAATTCAACCAACAAGTTTTTATCTGTTGATTATTTAAAATATATAAATATTTTGTTTTCATGGAAAAGTAGAACAGCATCTTAAAAAATAATGTTTTAGATTTTTTTCTTTTTGAATTTTTTTTTTGGCTTTGTTTTAACTTTCCTACTCCTTATTATTTATCATCTTTATTAGTTTCTATAAAGAAAATATTAAATCCACAAATTAAATTTATATCATCTGCGCAATATAGACATTCGAAATACAAATAAAATTATTATCAAACTCTGTTAATAATATCAGTTCCGTAACGTGAGTTGTTTTTCATAAAAGAAAAATATTAGAACTAAGTTTAAATGTGTATAATTCGGTTAAAAATTGTATAAATTAGTTTAGCCTAATCTCAACTATTTTAATTTAAAAACTCCATAAAACACATTTACCTAAAATGTCTTGTTTAATTATCTGAATTTATGTGTTTTTGTACTGTAATCCTAGATCCCATTTATGTCATTTATATCTTTTAGGTCCTAATTTCGAAAGATATTTATTGTAAATATTTATTTGATTTTAGTTGTCAATGTCCACATGCACTTTTAGTTTTTGACCTCTCACGCCCATTGTCTCGCATTGTGGCTGATGCAATTGTCCGTCAATCACTCGGTCAATCACTCGGTTAATCGCACAATCACAATCAATTAACGCGCAGCGATCGGTTAACCCACAGCTGTCGTTATCACTCAGACATCCTGCCAAAAGCAGAAGGCCGAGTGAATGAAATTAAGAGGTAGGACCCAATGATGTGCACCAGTCAAGGACACGGATACGTCCTCAGACTGTCCGCCTGACTTACTTCACATGTGAATTTCAGCACGAGCCATCGAGGAAGCAATTATTCTGAAGCAATGGGGCAGACAGAATGCCAGAATGCCCGAGATACAGATGCAGATGGAGCTGCAGAAAGTGGCAGAATGTGCACAAATTAATGCAGATTCAGATTCAGTCATATGGAAAGGAATATTCAGATGCAGATAGAGATACATATAAAATACAAATATGGATGGAAAAAAAATATGGACAAATATGGATGAAGGTAATGGTTAATGATACACAAATATAAATCGGAATTGGTATAGGAATTTGAATAGGAATAGAAAAAGCAGTAGATACAAGAATGAAAATGGGAATAGGAATTGGAATTGGAATTGGAATAGGAATAGGAATAGGAATAGGAATAGGAATAGGAATAGGAATAGGAATAGGAATAGGAATAGGAATAGGAATAGGAATAGGAATAGGAATAGGAATAGGAATAGGAATAGGAATAGGAATAGGAATAGGAATTGGAATAGGAATAGGAATAGGAATAGGAATAGGAATAGGAATAGGAATAGGAATAGGAATAGGAATAGGAATAGGAATAGGAATAGGAATAGGAATAGGAATAGGAATAGGAATAGGAATAGGAATAGGAATAGGAATAGGTATAGGAATAGGAATAGGAATAGGAATAGGAATAGGAATAGGAATAGGAATAGGTATAGGAATAGGAATAGGAATTGGAATTGGAATTGGAATTGGAATTGGAATTGGAATTGGAATTGGAATTGGAATTGGAATTGGAATTGGAATTGGAATTGGAATTGGAATTGGAATAGGAATTGGAATTGGAATAGAAATAGGTATAGGAATAGGAATAGGAATAGGAATATGAATAGGAATAGGAATTAGAATAGGAATTAGCATAGGAATTGGAATAGGAATTGGAAGAGGCATAAAAATAAGAAAAGGAATAGGAATTCGAATATAAATTAGTTTCAAAAAATCAGTTGGAATTAGAAAGGGGATAAAAATAAGAATTGTAATTCTAATAGGAATTGTAATTGGAATAGAATTCAAAACTGGAATAGATATTAGAATATATATGTAAATACTTAGGAATAGCAACTGAAATTGGAAAAGGAGTAAGATAATAAATAAGGAAAGAATCAAGATTGTTAAAAGGAATAAATGTGGAAATACGCATTAAGATATAGATAAGGACACAAACATGATACCAATAATAATATAGATGCAGATTTAGATATAGATTACGTTGCTCGTATAGATATCAGTTACTACAGATAAAACTGTACACGCAGATCCAAACGGAGCTACATAGATGTGCGACATTGCGACACGTTCGCACAATAAGGTGGCAGAGGCAGGACTGGGCGTGGCAGAAGGGGGCGTTGCGCCCGGGCACTTTACAAAATAAATAAATGAAAATTTGCTACTTCCGGCCTTTATGCAGCGTCACACGACTTCGTTGACTGTCTCCCTCTCTCTCTTTCTCTCTCGCTCTCTCTGTCTCTCTTTCTTTATGCGCGCCGCCTCGCATGTGGGAGTGTGTCCATATCCGTATCCGTATCCGTGGGCATGTCCGTGCACCCCTTTCCCTACGTGCTGCTTTCTTTTCAACATAATTTTAAATGGGACGCAACGAGACGTAAAGCGAGAAAGTGAGAGAGAGAGGGCGAGAGAGAGAGAAAGTGAGAAAGTGAGAAGGCTGCATTGGCAGCATCGACGCCAACTAACTGTTAACAGCTCGGCTCGTGGCATGGCAAATGCGTGCGTGCGGCTAGGGACTCCCCTCCCCCTCTCCCACTCCCACTCCCTCGCCATCACCCATTCCCTATTCCCCCCTAACCAACATGCCTTTATCATGCTCCCATTCCTACTTCTCTTAGCAGACAGTTTTTTTTCTGCTCTAGTCTACTATTCATGCCTTCCTCTCTCTTCTCTCTCCCTCCGTCTCCCTCTCCCTCTCTGTCTGTTCGTGTGTGTGCGTGCGAATGCAAATGATGCTATCTGTGCCTGCCCCCCACCGCCTGTACCCCTATCAGCTGCCCCACCCCCCCTGCCCCTCTTCACTCTCCACCCCTTGACACTCGTTCTTTGCTTTCCTCTGCTGCTGCTGCTTGACATTCCGCGGCCGTAGAAAACTTTTCATTGCCGTTAAGAAATTGATCAAGTGAAAAGGTGAAAATTGATTTTGCGACATGTGTCGTTGCTTTCCTCCCCTCCCCCCACCCCTGCGCCACAATTCCCCCTCGCCTGGCCCAAGCCTTAAGTCAATTGTTTATCAGGTGGCACTTGCAAAAAAATATATATAGGAGCCAAGCCATGCCCGACTAGCGAATACTCTGTAATATTCAAGTAAATAGATTTTGCACTTCTGAAATTTTTGCTCTCGGATTTTCCGATTATTTATATTATTATTTATACTTTTAAAATATTGGAACATTCTATGGTATAAGTTATATCAACAACAAACCATAACAAGAAGTACATCTATTAGAAGAATAATAAACAATCATCAGTTTCGTATTTCATTTCCCTTGCAGAAAACATTGATGGGTTTTCCTTGGCACAGCAGATTTTTCTGTTTGCCATCGCTAACAAAATACCCTTTAAAGCATTTTATTTGCTTACAGGGTATTTGAAAGCAAGCAGCAAAAGAATAGAATAGGCACTCGTGTGAGTTTAACACACACCTTTGGTGACTTTTAGCGACTTAGTTCGTTTAACTCGCCCCCTCTCCCCGCTCTCTCTCCTTTCTCTCCTCTCTCTCTCCCTTTCACGTCATCTTTCTCTCTGTTTAGTGAGTGACTCGCTGAGTGAGTGACTGAGAGACAGAGACTGGCATATGGCGTGTCATTCGATTACGTTAATCAAATGATGCACAAGCACAAACACGCGACCTAATCTACCCGCTCCCTCCCGCAGTTCCCCCTCCATCTGCCCCCCTCTCCCCCTTCTCCGGGGGTTCTCTTGTGTCCCAGTTCTTTCAAGACCCCAGCTCCAAAATACCTCCTCTATGTGTTAAGCTAATGTCAAGGACTGCGGCTGCTGTGCCTACTTTGTTGATTTTTGTTTAAGAGCACAACAAAAGATACACTTACACACACACACACTCACTCACACACACACACACACACACACACACACGCACACACGCACAGCTTGTTATAATACCCAACGGAGGAACAATTCGAGTGGCACCAGCTAAAGAAATTGGCATTGGAAAAGCCTGTTAAAAGAAGTTGCCAAACTTTTAATTTCTCCAAGTGAAAAGAAGTAAAACGAAACGAAATACAGCACAAATGAAAGCGAAGGTGTATAAAATAAATATAAAAATGCAAACAAAAAGTATCAAAATAAGTAAATATAAAAAATATATGTATACAAAATTAATGAAAATAAAATGTAAAAAATGCAACAAATTTAAAAACATGAGAAATACAAATATTATCAAGTTCATGAAAATCAACTACTTGATTATAAAATACAAAAAAAAACATTTATATAGTATTCTAAGTTCTAGGATGATATGATTTTGTTCTATGCAAATTGAATATGTTTTAAAAAATAGAACAAATAGTAAAAATATAACATTTATAGAATATTTTTGAAGGAAGTTTTGCCTTACTTTTCAATCCATTTAACTGATTAATATCACAAAAATCATTTGAATGTCATAAGATGCAAAAAAAAGTAGAATACTGGAAAAAAAGAATATTTACTTAATTCTAAATTATATGCCTGGAAGGTTGTGGGTTTCATAGAAATATTAATTACCTCAATGATAATGATATATGTATTTTTAGTTTCTTAATTGAGAAAAGACAATACCAAAATTAAAAAATTAAAAAAAAAAACAAATAAAATAAAAGTTGCATAGCCAACAAATTGTTGATTCGTGTTCAAAGCCTTTTTCTGACAGTTGCCAGTTGGCACAAAAGAAACAGTTAAGTTGTTGGGGGAAGAGGGGGAGGGGGTAGGGAAAGTGCGAGGGAAAACCCAATGGACATTTTGTAATCCAACGGATGCATAGTTTAGTTGGCAAATCTGAAATCGGATGCTCAAAAGCAGAGCCCACGAAATGGCCCAGATCCGTAGGAGCAGCCAGCAACTGCAGGACAGTCGGAGAGGGAAGCAGAAAGAAAAGATAAAGAGAGATAGAGAAAGAGAGAGAGAGAGCGATGGAGAGATAGGCAAGACTATGGCATTGGAATAAATACATAACTGAATATGACACGTTCGCCGCAAAGTAAAAAACAACAATACGACAAAGTGTCATAAAAGTTGTATACACAACTTCAAAGTAGCTGCAACAGCAACAGTGCCAACAATAACTACAACAACAACAGCAACAACCACAACAACAACAACAACAGCAACAACAACAGGCAGAAGAGCCACAACAATTACCAACTGTGAACACCCCACAGCAACAACAACAACAACACAACAACAACAACACAACAACAACAACACAACAACAACAATCAACTCGAAACCGGGCACTAAGCACTTTGAAAATGACATAGGCAACTGAAACTATTGCAATTTGACTCGCTCTCTCATTCTTACACTCTCTCTTCCTCTCTCTCTCTCTCACTCTCTCTTCTGCCTACACTCAGAAAAATAAAGAATGGTTCGTTCTACAAGAAAGAGCTCTGAAATGATGCTTATCCTGTACCAAAATTCAAATCAAATCGGAATCGAGTTGTGTGTAAATTCAGATTAGTCTGACGAAAGGCTACAGTCGGACGAAACTTACAATAGCAGCCCCTGTACTTTGAATATATGTTTATACACACACACAGGTAAATACACAAGACTATGCGCATATGCAAATATTGCATATCTTCACTGTTTCTATTCGATCGAAAACACTTGACTATTTTGTCAGTGTAGCTGCTGCACTCTGTTTTGCTTGCAACATGCAGCTCTCTGGCTATCTGCTGCTCATTGTTATACCCTGTAAAAAATTGAATGCTTGCAAAATAAGTTGTACACATTCACAATTCACATTTTAAAAGTCTTAAAATAGGGACTATCATTTTTAAACATATAGAAATATTGAGGAGAAGGTTTTAAAAATATGAGAGAATTTTGCATAAGCTTCAGAATTTTAATTTTTATAATTTTTGTATATTATTCATAAATAAGATATGAAATATATATGATACGTAGCTGCTCCAGCTGGCGTAGACATTACTTACAGAGTATTTAGCTAGTCCATCATGTGGAAAAACCGATTTGTTGCTGCTGCTGCTATTGCAAAAATAATAAGAAAGTGAACTTAAAATGATTACACGATAAAGTTTTTGGCCCTGCAATTTGCGGAGCTACGAACAAACAACAAGTGAAGCAACAACAATAAAAACAACAACATCAATTACAGCAACAACAATTACAACAACAACAACTACAGCAACAATTACAACAATTACAAAAAGAATAACAACAAAGCTGGCAAAACTGTTTTTTGAACTTTGCATTTAAAGCTGCGTCGTTGATTCGAGTGCCCAGTTCAAGTGCATTGCAATTGATGAAAATTGCCCCCCCCCCCCCCTTCCTTCCCCTTCCCCCTTCCACTCCACTCATTAGTTATCCTGCAATTTTACAGTTTGTAGCTGCAGCTGCCACGCCCCCCACTCACACGCTGTGGCAGTTGCTTGAGCAGGTCATAAAGGCACCTCCTCAAGTTGCTCTCAAACATTCTTGTGGGCAAAGCGAGGGTCACATGAGTGGCATGGTAATTAAATAAACAGTGCACGACGAGCAGATACCCTCACTTAAGAGATGGCAGCGTGAGAAACCAATTTTAACTAAAAAAAATAAAATTGAAAAAATATATACAAATATAATTGAAACCCCCAATAACCCCATTTAATAGCACTTATAAAATTATTATATTTTGCTATGGTAGAAGTTGCTACATACAGTAATGGTATAACTTAAAAAAAACATAAATAAATAAATTTATATAATATTTAAAAAAAAATAAGAATAATTAACAAAAAAATGTTTTCCCACAATATATTTATAATTTAATAATAGCTTATGCAATAATAAATAATATCAGGCTCAGTGCATGCCATACAGAATCAACGCGCTTGGTGTTGTCATCTCTTTTACAAAAGAGGCAAAACTTTGATGCATCATATCTCTCCTAATTCGGAATACATTTCATACAACTTTCAAAATAAACTTGATCTGCATATGACAGACAGCTTATCTACATTCCGAAAATGGCTGTTCTAGCTCTTGTACTACTTTCTAAAATATTATCTCATAGTGATCAAGAATTTATATACTTTGTAAGATCTGCCGCTATTACTTCTGAATGTTACTCACATATCTTGTTAGCTTAATAGACCGTTTTGTACCTTTTAAAGTACAGAGTCGAAAAAGTATAAAAATGAAATTAGGTTCCACTTTTTAATTTGCTTTTGTCACTCTATCTGCCAGTATTACAGGGTATACCACAACCCATCATACTCCAGGTAGAGGTATTGAATTTCCCTGGACTTTTATCAGCAAGTATACAAAACACACGATAAGAGTGCATCAAATGAAACTTTATTCCAGATACATATTTTCAGGCAAAAGACAGTTGTATCTTTAACAAAATACTTGGCAACTTGCCTTCTGCCTTCTGCCTTTTTCCTTTTGCCTTCTGCATTTCGCATTTTGCTCTTTACTATTACTGCTATTTTATTACAAAAATGAAAGCGATATATTTCTGGCAAATTGTACTTCCCAGGAAGCTATAAACTGCAGCTAGTATTCTATTTAATAAGTTTGACAAGTTGTTGCTTAGTCCCAGGAATAAACAAATAACCCTGTCTAATTGACGATTGTATTACAATATGCTCAGTTCTTATTGCTAATATTTAGACCCTGCACTTCAAAAAAGTAAAAGGGTCTATTAATTTAGTGCAACTGACAGCTGTGTCAGTCGGTTGCGTCCGACTGTAGCTCCGTTCTTACTGGTTTTATCTGAAGCAGACAATAGAAATTTAGATGAGTACTTCAAACAATCTCTGCAGAAAACAATTCAAACAATCAATTATTAATTCATCGGCAGCATGATACAGACCAAAAAGTAAGAAGCATTACTGTTGCTCTTCATAGTATTTTTTAATTGAATTCGAATTGAAAGGTTACACGGTATTTTACAGTCGAGCACGTCCGACTGATCGTTTCCTCTCATTCGGGTTTCATGTTGAATAGGAGTATTCCAATATAAAGCTCTGTAATTCGTTGCTTACATATACATTTGAGCATCAATACCCTGCAGTACCCTCAGTAAACGCATTCTCTATTCCCTCCAACCCTGCAGTACCCAATACCCTGCAGTGCCTTTAGTTAACGTATTCTCTATTCCCTCCTACCCTGCAGTACCCTCGGGTAACGCATTCTCTATTCCCTCCTACCCTGCAGTACCCAATACCCTGCAGTACCCTCAGTTAACGCATTCTCTATTCTCTCCTACCCTGCAGTACCCAATACCCTGCAGTACCCTTAGCTAACGCATTCTCTACTCACTTCCACCATAAAAATAGTCGCATGCCAGGGGTGCCAACAGATTTCTTCCATTTAAATAATTAACACAGCCGGCAGTTGAATCGTGATTAACACTGAGCAAAATACCCTGTAATAGTTCGTTTTCTGCTACATATCCCTTTCCTTTGCTTTCTTTACTTTTCACCTATTCGAGTTGCAACATTTAAAGCTCTGGTCTGACAACTGTCAGTCTGATCTCTGGGTCAGAGTTGAACAAGTACCAGAGTATTGGACTTACTTTACACCATGCTTGGCCTGCGATTTTCGAGTGTGCGATAAGGTAACGAAAATCCCGCGCAGTCGGTTGTCAGTGTTGCCAAATGCGCTTGTTTCCCGCCATAACTGGCTGGTTTTTCAAGGGCCTTTGCTAGATAAATTGTGAAACTACGGCCATCGGCTTTTTTCAAAAGCAATTATACTTTATTTTAAATGCATGCTATATAAGCAATATAATCAACAATTATAGATCTGTTGTCATTATTTTGATCGATATAAATCATTAATTATTAATAAACAATATCATCTGTAAAAAGAAAATTCGTAGGGCTGCTTTATCTTCTCATGGCATTGCACATTTTTGCTGTCAATTAAACTGTTGATTATGATAGGGAAACTATTTTTGGAGTAACACAATTTTGCAATTAAACAATTTAAAATGCAGTAAGAACGCAGCCGATCAGTCGGACGTACTTGGCTATAGAATGCACTGTAAAGCAGAACATGAACAGTTTTTTTCCGTTCTCATTTTCGGCCTTTACTACAGAAAACATAATTTTTTAAAATTTATGTGTCATTCACGTTTAATAGAAATTAGCTTAAGGAAAAATTTTATAGAGATTTCTGTGTCTAATACAGTCAAAAAATTATCTAATAGATATTATGATATTGTGGTAAAAATTGTTGGAAATTCATCATGATAACTGTTTTCTAGCATTTTTCGCGCGCTTTCAGCTTTATTTTCGCGTGGGTCCCGACAAAAACAGTTTTTTCGCTCAATAAAAAGCTATCAACACTGGTCGCTGTCGCCGTCGCTGTCGCCGTCGCTGTCGCAGTCGACGTCGACGTCGCCGTCAGTGTCAGCGTCAACGTCACAGTAAGTGCTTGAAAGTCAATTTTGAATTTAAAATACACCACGTAACGCAATATGTTGATCTTTTGAATACGAATGCGAAATCCACGACGCTACAATTGAGATGAAGAGCAGAGAGGGAGATGGGGGTAGGAGGTGGTGATAAGGGTTGGCGGTTGGGGGTAGGGAGCCTGGCATATAGGCAAAGCTGAATGTGAAATGTGAATGGCGAACGCAAAATGGCAGCACAAGCCAAAATCCACACAGCAAGCAGCTAGGCTACAGTCGCGGTTGCTCAACTGGCTGCCACTTAAAACTACCGTATCAATTTAAGTTAAAAACTAATAAAACTTAATTCGAAACGTTTAAGATATAAAATTAAAACAGAAATATAATAAAAATCAATTTAACGGAAAACATTTTATTGTATCAAGTGTAGGGCATCAAGTTGCAAATCAATTCTATATCAGCTTATAAATTAGAATTAAAATAAATTAAATTATATTATACAAAATATATATATTAAAAAAAAAACCAATTAAAATTTAATTATTCAACAAAATTAAAATAAAATTTTTAAAATACATAGTATATAAGGTATCCAATGTAGGGCATTAAACAGCAGTTTAGATCTACAATATTCAATGAACTTAAAAATTCTAATTACATTTATATACCGTATTAGTTTAATATGTTTAATAAACATTAAGTTGAAATATATGTTGTATGTGAATTAAAACATTTTATAATATTACAATATTTTATGAATCTAATATAATTATGTAAAATAACACAATTTCAATTGTTTAAAATTAATTAAATTAAATTTAAAATAAAGTACAGTGTATAAAAACTAAATGTTGTCAAGTGTAGGACATCAAAATGCAGCTTGAATCGATAATATTTTATGAACTTTATATTGAATTTAAATTTATATAAAATTTATTTTTAAATTACCTAAAATTATAGAAATTTAAATTGTGTTATAAAAATTTAAATATGTAATTTGAAAATAAAATGCAGAGTTTAAAAACTATATGTTGTCAAGTGTAGGGCATCAAATTGCAGCTCAAAGCCTCAGCCGCAGAGCAACAAATTTAAATAAACTTTACTAATAAAATGTCGTTTACAAGTGGCAAGTGTCGACGGCGACGGTGACAGGTCCTGAACCTGCAGCTAAAGCTGATCGGAGACAGAGACAGAGTGAGAGAGAGAGATAGAGAAAGGGAGAGGCTGAGACTTTTGGCTTTGACTGAATGTCAGAACGACAGACAGACGTTGCCTTGCGTATTGGAAGGGTATACCTATACCCAGCAGTGGCTAAGAGAGGGCTTAACATGAGCCGTGTGGAGGGAGGGTAGGGGGTAGAGGTTGGTCGGAGGGAGAGGGGTACCAGCCGACGCATGAGTTGATGCCCGATGCCAACAACGTATTAATTTTGTGTATCAAAATAAACTTATTCTTGCAAGGTAGCGACGGTTGGAGAACTGCTTCAGTTCGGTTGAGATAAAGCTGACATCGAAGGGGAGTGTTGGTTGAGGGAAGGAGAGGCAGGGGGGAGAAGGGAAGGAGTCCGGGGGATTCAGAGCTACAGCTCAGTTTACAGTTTTCGGCTGTGGGATGGCGCAGGCATGTATAAATATCTACATCACGTTCCGAGCTCGGAATGCCAATGTAAATATTTTCAAACTTTGATGAAATAATCAAGGTAAACAGTAAATGTCGTTCTCGTTGTCGTCGTCGTCGTCGTCGTTGTCGTCGTTGTCCTCATTCTTGTGCTTCTTCTACTTATGCTACTTCTGTTTCTTCCATTCCTCCTTTCCCTTTTCTTTTCCCCTTTCCCCATCATTTTCTTCACCAAAATTTGCTGCGACAAGCAGCGGCAACTGCAGTTCAGCTCAAGTCGAAAGTCTGGCAACGCCTGTCTCTGCCCCAGCCTCTCTCTCTCTCTCTCTCCCTTACTCTCTCTTTCTCTCTCTCTCTGTCTCTCTCTTTTGCTGTGTGCAGCAGATACAGTTACATCTACAGTTTTGGCCAATGTTTTTGTAGCCTGTTTGTTTGTGCGGCCATCTGTCTGTCTGTACCTTCCTCTCTCCCCTCTCTCTCACTCTCCCTCTCCCCTCTCTCTCTGCCTCTCTCTCTCTCTATCCCTCTGTCTCTGTTTCGTGCTCTCTGCCTATAGCTGCTCTTCTAACTGTTTGCTTGGGCACACATAAATGTTTAACTGCAGCCAAACCAAGTGCTCAGTTCTCGTTACGTTGCTGCTGCATTCGAGAAGACCTGGTCACACTTAAAGCACTAACAGCATACTTCCCCTAACAATTTGGCAGCCATCTTATTAATCTTTATTACCTTTAACCTCTGCTGCTGTCCATGTGGAATTGTTGCCACTGGCGCCGTTTAAAGACCTGCAACAGTTGCATGCAAAGTGTGACCACACTCCAAAACTCACACAAACACACACAGCGCAAAAAACTCATGCATATCTTACTTCAAACGAAAATTTAAATTATTTAAACAAATTCAATGCAATTCAATTCAAAGCTGACAATAAAATTATAACTGCATTACGATCGAATAAGAAACAGCGAAGATATGCAACAGACAATTTACTCAATTATTGAATTATACTGAGAGGGTTTTCCTACTGTCGGTTACGTCTTACTGTAGAATTTCGTTTTTCTGGTTTTTTACTATATTTAAGTGTTTGTAGCTATTGTGTGCTTACCAATTTACTTATAAATCGGCAGTTTTCTCGCCGTGTACGAGGCAGGAACCCATGTCCAAGCGATGCCCAGATCATCAATCACGTATGGATTCAGGCTGTTCCACGGCAGAGATTTAGTCGTTGCGGGGATTCCCCATTTCGGCTTGTGATGCCGTCTCCGCATCCCTATAGCTGCTGTCTCAGTCACACGCCGCTGGATAATGATGAGCCGAAGGTTGTACGAGGACGGAGGTGAACGTGGATGGGTTATAGGTGAAGGATGAAGAGCTAAGGCGAAGTCTGGGGTCAGCAGCTGTTTAGTCAGGCATAAGATCATCAAGGCAGCAGCTGATAACCTTTGAACTCCCACACAAGTGTAGCAAATAGTTGTGTCTGTGTGCCAAGGGGTATGTCAAGTCGGTCAAGGCCAGCAAACACATGAAAAACTAGTTCTTACCGAACATATTATATCATTCTGAATTAAAATTTTTATGCTCCATAATGTACTTTTTATTTGGCATAAAACCTATTTGTATCGATTTGGCAAAATTGAAATGGGACAAAACAGGATTCATCGTATCTTTCACAATTATGGACCGATTTTGATTAAATTTACAGAATCTGTAGATATTAATGATCTCTAACAACTGCTTAAAAATAAATTTACTTATGTAAATTTGTATCTTTTGTATATTTCACATGTATCATCCATTTATACCATCGCATCTAAGATTTGAAATAAACTGCATATGCGTATGGTAAACACCTAAAAACGGCTTCTATAGCTTTTATAGTTTTAGAATTCTCAGCGTTCATACAGACAGTGCTTAATCGACTCAGCCGTCGTCCTGATCAAGGGTTTGCCACGCCTCCTTTTGATTGTTACATACATTCTCACAGAGTATTTAACCCTGTTTTTACCCACTTTCAGGGGGAACAGAGTACAAAAATGCACGAACACGCAATTGCAGAGTATTACAGCTAATCATAATTTACAGGGTATACGCAAGCCTGGCAGCGTTGCTCTGCAGAGCCATTTGCACAGGTGCCAAGGGCTGCCATGGCGATTGTCACTTTGCCGCCTGCCGCAGTCCAACACCTGTGCTTCCTCTTCCTTTCCCTTTCCCATATCCTCACCTGCTCGCTCTGTCTCGCTCTATTTCTCCCACTCCTTCTCTCTCGCTCTCTCTAAACGCTAGTCAATGCACACGGAGCGGAGAGCGAGGAGCACAGGGAGACAGCCAAGTGCACTGAGATAAACCACCATAAATCTGTTGCCATCATTTTAAAGCGATTACTACAAATGGATGTGCACACGGCGACGCCGCTGCCTCTGCCACTGTCACAGTCGCCGTCGACGTCGCTGGTTACGTTGACAACGGGTTAACAGTGAAAAAAATGGCTAAGTATATAAAAAAGCGTGTGAAAATAAAAAAAGGCAACGCTGAAAAAAATGGGAATACAAACGAGGCAAACATATGAATAGCAAACCCAATGCCAAATTCAACTTTATCCAGACTTTCGAGACTCTGCCTTGGACTAGGCCAGCGCCCTGCCCCTCCCCCTTCCCTTATCCCTTCCCCCACCAACGTTCCCGGACCAGCTCACGCTCCAATCTCATCCCCTTCATCCCCCTGCCTTTGGCCAGTATGAAAGCCTGGGCTAAACGTACGTAGCCTGTAAGCAGACTGCAGTCGGGTGTGCTCGTTTTAAGTGAAAGCATGCCTGTACTTTTATTGGATAACGCTCGCTAGCCAGTTATACCCCTTGCCACCTGCCCGGCTGGGGTATAAAGGTATAAAAATGGCACACGCTGGCGACAAAAACAAAATGCAATAAAAAAAGAAATGGCAGACAGACAAACAAAATAGAAGTAGTAAAAAATCACACACACACACACACACACTCTCTCTCTCTCTCTCTCTCTCTCTCTTTCTCTCTCTCTATCACAGCAGCCGCGGGTAAATTCTCTGGCGAACCAAATATGTGCAGCATTTGGATTGCGACTCTGCAGCTAATACAGGGTGTTTCTGGTTGAGGTTGGCCACAAATCTTTATCAAACGATAACGATAAATCGATTGAATTATTTAGAAAATGATTACTTATTATTATTATTTATTGCACCCAGAGAAAAAATTTAACGAATTCGTATTTAAAAAATTAAAATTTTTAGGCATAAACCCTATTTAAAATAAATTTGAATATGCTTTTTATTTTAATTCCAAAATTGAATAGAAGTTATTATCCATAGTCAATAACTGATTTATTATTATATATAACTCTGTATAAATTGAAAATGAATACAAATTGCTATAAGCGATTGTTTTTAAAACCGAAAGGGCCGAATTATAGAAAAACGATCTTACTTTTGTGAGGTGTGGCCTTATGCCCCAAAGCAGTAAGATTGCAAGCAACTTGAAACACCTCATTTTTGTGAAAAGTGGCCTTACTTCCTCAAATAATAATGGTATGCATGGTTTGCATAGATTACAAACAACCGAAACACCTTATTTTAGTCAAAAGTGACCTTACTGCCTCAAATAATAATGGTATGCATGGTTTGCATAGATTACAAGCAATCGAAACATCTTACTTTTGTGAGAAGTGACCTTGCTCCCTAAAACAGTAAGGGAATGTCGGGTTTTCAGATATTGCAAAGAATCGAAACACCTTATTTTTTTGGGAAGTGACCTTGCTAACTAAAACAGTAAGGATATGTCGGGTTTCATGCAGCCGGGATTGCATGCAACCGAAACACCCTGTATAGGTTGCCTGTGCTGCCCGCCTGTCACTCGACAGAGCTGCAGTGGGTTACGCTTAACCCTGGGCTGGATTTCTCGGGAGTTTCCGGTGTCTCGGATGTGCCGTCGGGCTGGCAGTGCTTATGGATGGTAGATGGTGTCAATTGATGTGTGACGCCTGCGAGCAAATGAAATTTAATGAGCCAATTTAAAGTTGCGCCATATTTGTAAACTGTAACTGAATGGCAATTAATTGCCAGTCACATCAGCTCTTAACTATTTGCCTGCTGCACACACAAGATACGAGCGATGCTGCAACGATTATCGAACAGTTCAATTAAACGGCACAAGTTTGCAGCTTTCGGTTTTCAGCTTTCAGTTTTCAGTTGGGCTGGTGGCAATTGAATGGCAACCATGCTTGGATCCTTAGATGCTATATAGTATGAATATGCATCTGGCCATTCGAATAGTTTGAGGACTCTGCTCAAAGGATTACCACAAAAATGTGACGCTCATTTCGTATGCTCGTTTATCTGAGCGCATTCCCAATTTGCTACAAATGAATGCGCCCCATTCAAATGGATGACGAATGCTCCATGCTCTTAGCTCCCAACTCCCAGCTCCCATCTCCCAGCTCCATGCTCCAGAGACGAAATCAACGGCAGCACCAACAACAACAAGTCTATATGCTGCCAAAAACAGAGCATAACTAGCTGGAAAAATTTGGACAGGGCAGATCTGTCGGACGGGACAGATCAGTCGGACGGGCCCGACTGTAGAATACCCTGTGCCTTTTATTTTATATAAAATTTTATAAAACTGTCACACTAAGCATATCAGCAGTACTTCCTCTTCTTCACTTTTTACGTGCGCCAGCTGCGCTGCTGGGCTGCGCTGCCAATTGCGTAGCTTTTATCTACGTTGTTTATTGACCGATTTCAATGCGCTTTTCAGGATAGTTAAATTAAATAGAAGAGTGTATAAGTATATACCAAATAACAGCATTCTATGATTAATATTACGCTTGTGTTTGAACTTTTAAGTTCAACTATTGTGAAGCTTATATCTCCTGTGTTTCTTAACCGATTTCACTGCGCTTTTCAGGATAGTTAAATATAATACAAGAGAGCTTATGTTCCAAATAACAATCTTCTATGTTTAATATTACGTTTGTTATTCAACTTTTTATGGTAAAAAACACGAGGTTGTGTGAGTTTTATTGATTTTTGGGCGTAAAGGGGCGTGCCTGTTACATACATTCGCAAAGTTATTAACCCTGTTTTTCCCATTTTTCAAATGGGCACAGGGTATAAAAAGGCGAAAAGGGAATGCTCTATTAGCTTAGAAATATTCGGGGTATTTTATATTACATCCAATAGGAAATATCCGCATACACCTGTATACACCTTAAAAAATAGAATACCGATTCCTAATTTTAAAACGTAGATAAACAGTCCACGATGTCATATTTACTACATTTGCCGCCATACCTCTAAAACAATAATTAACCCACAATACTACACTCTATGTAGATGATATTTGTAGCAATGCTTTGTTCTATGTTCAGTAGGGAAGTTCAAATTCGGAATATACAGAATTGAGATCCAAGAAAACCTATAGATTCACAAAAATTCGAAGTATTCGGAATTGAGATCAAAGAAAACCCACAAATTGAAGAAAATCCTGAATACTCGGAATTGTTATCTATGTTATATTAAATATCAACTAACTTATCTTACAAATTTCAAACCAATTTTTTAAATCAACAACTGTGAATAAACTAAAGACAAGAGAAGAGAGAATGACGTACAAGCACCTGACATAATATAGAGTGAAAACACGATGGTATGGTAACAGATTTCCCAGATACCAGCTCCTACTAACCCTAATACTAACTAGGAGCGAAAAGCTCAAGCTTAACACGGTGCAAGCTGCAAAGCGTAGTTGCCATGCCACGGCCAGTACTGACCAGGGCAACATCATCAGCATCCGAATTATCATTATCATTATGAACACGATGATGCTCAGCATCATTATCACCTTCTCCTTCTCCTTTCCCATCGCCATCGCCGTTGTCATCATCGCTATCACAGTGAGCATCAAATTGATTCAATGCAACAAAGTGTCCAATGTGGTTACAGTTACTACAACTACACCGAGAAAAAATTTAATATAAAATTTAGTTAAAACGAATTTTTTCCACTTCGTTCGTGAATACGCAAAATATGGTTTGTTCGGAAATTCTTAAATTTAGCAGGTATTTATTTTAAAATTTAGAAAGGCCGTTTTTAAATATGAAATCGAGAATGAATTTATTTAATTTAAGTTAAATAATATTGTTATAAAAATTAAAAACAAAGAAAAATAGAGCATTACTAACAAAATAATTTTAAATAATTCTTATAATGCGAATATTATGAACTTGAAACAACAATTTTTCATTTCCATTTAGTTCCGAAATTTATTTATTTAAAGCCCATAAAGGCCATAGCTCTTTTATTATTTTAAGTCCGAAACGTGCTTAAATCAAACTTAATTTAATCAACCAATCACAATTGACTTAAGAACTTGCTGATACATTTCAGGAAAGCCCAGTACAGTTGAAATTTAAGCTTGTGAGTTTAGTATAAATTTTTTTTTGAGTGTACGACTACAACTGAAGCCAGCATAATGTGCTTGAGGGTGGGGATGGGATTGGGGTTCGGACTGGGGTCGGAATTGCCTGAGACAGCAGGCGGGTCAGGCGTTCGCTGCAGTTTCGCCGGGCCCCAACGCCAGGTGGCGCACTTCCCAGGCAGCCAAAGGAAAACGCTTCTGCAGCGCTGAGCGTGGAGCGTGGAGCTTGAAACTTGGAGCGCGCGTTGTCTTCGTATCCTGGTGTGCCTGTTTCTGGTGGGTTTCCCTTTTTTTTTTTTTTGATTTGGTTTGGGTTTGGTTTGGTTTTGGTATTTGGTATTTGGGCAGCCCGCTTTGTGCACTGGTTCGTCTGTCCGCTGTTCGCCGTCCGCTGTCCGCTGTGTCTTTGACACGGTGGCAACTCTGGCAGCTTGGGCAGTGCTTATGTTTGCATTCCTTTTTGGCATTTTTGCACTTGAATAACTTTGAAATATGGGATTAAATCGTCTCTTACGGGATTTTCTCGATTACAGCTATCATGGCGCACGGCGCAATGGACAAGCGCATGAAACAGGGCAGCAGGGGAGTTGCAGAGGGGGTGTTCAAGAGGGGAGCTGCAGAGGGCGAGTGGCAGTTAGCCGGAGATGGGGGATGGGGCATAAGGTCAGGTCTACCGGCAGCGTCTTTGAGTTAGAGCGACGCGAGGGTCGCCACTGAACCTGAACTCTCCAGTTTGCCACTGTCTCTGTCTGTCTGTGTGTCTGTCTGTATAGGTATGTGTGTGTGTGTGCAAAAGTGTGGCCAGCTCAGAGTCACGTCTTTGCACTTGCCCTGGACAAAAATCGGACAGCTAAGCAGTAAAACAAAGCGCTGAACTAAGCTCACATACACATACAATGCTCATACGTACTGCTCTCATTCTCTTTCTCTACCTCTCTCCCTCACCCCATCACACTCTCACTCTCTCCTACCTTCTTTCTGAGCTCTTTGTAAAGCATTTCTAAATCTGCACACAAACAAATCGCGCAACAAACTCGCAGTGACATTTGCACCTGCTAGAGACAAAAAGCATCAGGGCTGCAAACCGGTTTTGCACCGAACCGGTTCCGCATCGGAAATCCGAAAAAGTTTTACTATGAAATTAACCTTTGTTCTGCTTCTAATTAACAATTGAATAACTTAACCCGAAACCGGTTCAACAAATTTTAAATTTATAGATTAATTATTTTATTTAATATACGCGAACTCACTTTTACATATAATGTTTTATATAATTTCTTATTTAAAAAATTTTAATAATATTTATTCAATAAATATATTACCGAGCAAATCGGAGATTCTAAAAATGCTATGCAGAACTAAAACCATTCATGTAGCATTGCCATTACAAAGAATCTGCAATAAAACTTCTGCGATTCGCAGCCCTGATAAGAATAACTGAGAAACAGAGAGGATGAGAGAATGAGATAGAGTAGTTGATAAAGCGAGAGCGTGACAGAAAGAGTCAGCTACAGGGACAGCTTTAAGCTGTCAGCCGCATTGATGCAGTTATTGAAACGTTAAGAGCAACAGCAACAGCAGCAACATTACACACACACACACACACATATACACACTTACATGCGAACGTTTATGCTTATGATGTGCTGCTGCTGCAGTTGACAGCGACGCTGACCGCGCTCTGAAAAGTAGGCAACAGTTTTATGCGCTTGCAAGCACAATGGGCATAAAACTCAACATTGCCACCATTTTTGAATGTAGACAATTGAAATTCGGTCAACAGAGGCAACGAGTTTTAAGCTTTAAGAAAGCAAATTAAAAAAATCTTGTTGTTATGTATAAAACATAGATATTCTCTACCAAATTCAAGCAAATTTGTTGCTTTTACAGAGTCCAAAAAACAGAGTCTATTTTAAAATTTTAAAATATAAAAGACGTTACTGTTATTTGTATAGTAACGTCAAGGTTTACTTTTGATCATTTCTTGAAATTGTGATTGGATTTTATTTGCCTTTTTTGACTTTTTGCTTTATTTTGATGCAGTTCTCAGCTGTTTTGAAGCACTGTAAAGGCAATAGCTCAGCTGCCAGGCAACTTAAAGCTGTGCGTTGCCACTGCCAATGCCTGTTCTGGACATACTCAACGCATAGTGAGTGTCTCTATTGCTGCTTACTCTCTCTCTCTCTCTCTTTCTCACTCTTTGTCTCTTTCTCTGTCGCTGGCTCTCATAGTCAGTCAGTGCCTGCGGCGGCAATGAAAATAAATTTGCAACAACATGACGACCATGAGGCTAGACACAGCACAAAGTGCCACATGCAACGCTCTCATATGTTGCACTCTATACATGTATGTGTGTGTGTGTGCGTGTGTGTGTGCATTTGCCATTTTGGTGTCCGTTTTATGCGCCAACGTTAAGTCAACACAATTTCACAATTTAGTTTTTATTGAAGATTGTCTGAGCTTGCCTTCGCCATACGTTCGACCTGTTTGTGCTTGTCCCGACATGTCTGTGCTTGTCAACTTCTATCAACTACTTGACTGCTTTTTGCTTTCGCATACTAGTTCCATTTGTGTTTTTTTTTTGTTTTCAATTTGTAAATCGTTGGCCGCAGCAATTACCATTTGATCTCAACCCTCCTCGCGCTTTGCGATTTGCCGCTGTTCAAGCTCCCCCAGGGCCACTTCATAAACTGTTGATGCTTTCCGTTAACCGTTCCCGGTTCCCGTTGCACGTTACCCGTTACCCGTTACCGCTAACCCCATATCCCTTGCCCGTTTTCCGTTACTCGCCTTCTTGGCTGAAGCCAAGCGCCAGGCAATAATTAAGCTCAGTCCCACAGCAAGTGCGAACACGACACACACACACACAAGCCTAAGCGCGCACTGAGAGAAAATGTATGAAGTATTGCGTGCTGGAACTTAGAATTCTCGAACTCGTTTTAGCATAAAATAAAGCAGATACTACATTATAGAATTTGTTAAAGACTTCTATTTTTAACCATAAATTATGAACTAAAAAAAATACAAAATAGCATTCTTTAAATTATGATTTTGATATTCATTTTCAGAACATGTATTATTCTTTTTGTGAGACAAACATTTTAATTTTTAGAATTTACTTACCGATTTCCTGGAATTAATATTTAAATTGTGTTAATCAATATATTTTTTATTTATTCAGATACAAACAAATTCATTGGATTTACTTTAAATTGCTTTAAAGTTCATTCAAAAACAAATCCAGTTTGTTCAGACACGGATATCATGAATTTGTGCATAGATTTACGTAGTATTCAAAATATTTTTAATTATCATAGGAATCGCAAAATATTATTAACTTTTGTGTTCACAAATATGTTATTATTTTATTTGTGAATATTTTAATCTTAAAGTTTAATTGTGATTTAATGAATGTTATTACCTAAGAAGGAGATTGGTGGATGGAAAAGCAAGTCAGACTTTTTTCTCGCTGTGTAACTTCGAATGGTGCTCGACTTAATGAATCCATGTGCAGAGGCGTCAATCTGCATGGGGGCAGACCCCTTCCTGCTCAATTCGGCTCAGTAGAACCCATTCCACATGCCACATTCCCCATTCACCGCTCCCCCTTCCCCTTTCCCCATTTCGTCAAACACTGCAAATATTTATGCCGTGGCGCGACGCGGCGTAGCATCAAAATGCAAATGGGCGCAGAGCCTAAACGTTTGGCAGGACGCGTCAGGATGCGAGAACGTGCTGCCTGTCCTTGCTGATTGCATACGAAGCCCACATTCCTCGACACTTCCCCGCTTCCCCGCTCAGCCACTCACCCACTTGCTGGCCCCCCTTCTTCAACCACTGCTCCGCTCAGTCGAGTGTTGAATTGCAAATGTGTCAATTGTCAACTTTCTGACTGCCAAACGGAATCTGCATCAGTCTAAATCCCCCTTCTCTCCCCTCTTCCCCTCTCTCCTGCTACGCCTCTGCTTTGCCATTTGGGGGGCTTCCCCGCTTATGTGCGCATGCTAAAAATGTCACGAGGGAACATGTTTTGTTCCATTTGCTGCAATTTCTTGGCACTTTTCTTATTCTTTTGTATGCAATTAACGCTGCAATTTGTTCAAGCCGTTGCTGCTCCCCTCCATCCTCATAAATCACGCACTTACAGCCAGCTCTTCCAGTAAGTACGAGTAGATAGTGCTACCGGGGGAGAGGGTGGGCAGAGGGAGAGAGAGCTGAAACAGAGTTAAGCACTTGACAAGATTTGAATTCGGGTTTGCAGCCATTTGACAACAATTACACGACATTTGCTTGCCGCTTTTTATGCTCGCTACGCTTCTGATACCCTGTAATTATAGGGCACTTGAACTCGGTAGTTTCTTTACATTAAATTAAACGCAAAAACTTAAAAAGTTCTTGAATTAATTATTTAATAAATATATTTTCGAAGGTAAGACATTTAATAAGCAATTTAAGCTCAATTTTAATTGTGTATAGTAAATGTATCCCCTAGGGTATGCAACAATAATATTCCTTAAGCATATTTGCTTGAAAATCTAAATTATTGTTCAAATACAGCTAATAATGACAACTTTAAATGAAATGTTTTGATAAGAATAAGAAATCAAAGCGTATTAATAAAGTATTTATGCAAGTTTTACAACTTGAATCGTTGAAGTTCTCGATTGGAATTTATTATGTCTAAAGATATTTTTACTGCATTTCATTTTCCAGAACACTCCTTCAACTCAAGCTCACTTTGATTGCAGTTGGTATCTCATAGTCTTGTTTGTCGTCTCTCATTTGTCGCTTATTTGTTGCTTTTTCCGCAATTTTTTCTTTGCTGTCAGAGTGAATACGATGATGACAATGATGACAACGACGATGACGATGACCGAGCGTAGGTCATCACTTAAAAAGCAAAAACTATCCAGAACAGAGGCGAAGGAGGAACTACGGCCAGTTGCCATAGTTGAGCTGAGGCTAAAGCCAAAGCAAAAGTCGCCTGGACAGAGATTAAAGTGAAGCTCTTGCCTACACACAACACACATGTTGCATGCACCCACTCTAAGCACTCTCCTCTTCTGCTACTCTCCCGCCCCATCAACGCACTTATTGCTACTGCTTGCCACTCAACAAGCAACAAAAAAAAAAAACAGAGAAAAACAGGAAAAAACGAGAAAAGTATTCATAAAAAAAAAGCAAGATTTGAGGAGCTGATGCGCAACAAAATAAAGTACTCCTTAAATATTTACGTTCCATGGATTCAATATATGTGGTAGCCCTGCCTGAGGCAACAACACACCCGCACACACACATACACATATGTCAGGAGTCGGCTCGGACGGTCGTCCGGTGGTCCGGTGGTCCAATCAAGTCAAAGGGCACTCGAGAGGCCGAGCTTAGCTGCTCGTTCTCCATTTCATTTATATCCCGGTTAAGTTCAATGCACGCACAGTCTACAGATTAGTCGAGTCGGACAGCTGGAACGTACGGTTTTCATGCAAACAACAAACAGGAAAAATTCAAACAGAAACCAGTGAGGACGGAGCAGATCAGTCGGACCAAAGGCTACAGTCGGATGTACCCGACAGTAGTAGACCCCGTACTTTATGTTTCATTAATTACCGCAATACCGCTTCACATCCTCTGCCCAATCAAGTAAATTATCTGTCATATATCTTCGCTGTTTCCTAACCTAAAATATTGCTGTTTTGTATTTATGGTGGATAACGGAGGAAGTGGCGGAGGTATCAATATGTTAAAACAAACATAGGAGATCCTAAATGGTATCTCTAGCTTTCATAGTTTGCGAAATCTAGATATTCATATGGACGGACAGACAGACAGACATGACTACATCGACTCAGATCGTCATCATTTACAAGAGTATTTTTGCTTTGTGGGGTTTTTACGCCTCGATCTGGGCGCTACACACATTTCAAATTTGCACTAACTAAATAGACCATCTTGTACTTCTTTTATAGTACAGGGTCTAAACAGAAAAAAACAAGAAGAAAGTCAAAGAAAAACAATAAGCAGAGATAACTCCCCCAGACACAATGAAGTTAGCTTCAGCCTCCGACCGAACCGAAATGAACTCGATGCAAAGCAGCGCAAATGCGCCAAACCCAGCCACAAAGTGTGTTGCATGCAACACATTCCTCTCGGCAATGTGTGTGGCATGTTGATGGATATGAATTTCAATTTGAGTGTAGCTCGTGTGGAATTCAAATAGTATTTATTCATCAGCAAATTCCCGGGAGCTGCTTAACGTGTGGAAAACGTGTGAAATGTGATTAATTTGTATTAATACCTTTGTTAATAGGTTCAGAAACTGTGTAATTATCTGGGGAATCAATGTCGGTTGTGCACGTTGGGCGCCATGGCGGAAAAAATCTCTGTGTATTTAAGCCGTGTAATTGCAGCTTGTAAACTATCGCAAGCTAAACTGCAGTAAAAATACAAATTAAATGCTATCATGTGTTTTGGCGCCCAACGTGACGGAAATGTGCATCTAAAATGTTGTGAATTTGCTGATAAGCTTTAACAAATTGCCATTAATTATCCAGATTATCGTTGGGTGCCAATGAGCTCTACGTCATAAGATTCCTTGTATATTTAAAACGTTTAAATGTAACTTGCAAAATAAAATAAACCTTACAGATGTAACATTACAAATTAAATTCGTACATCTAAACTGGCGCCCAACGTGCTGTCTAAGGAGTCGTAAATTCGCAGATATGTATAACGCAATTGTCAATAAACTAGATGCAGTTAAAATCAACATAAATTAGCAGTGCTTTATGACGCCGCATATTATCAGCAGAGCTCACGTTGGGCGCCATAACGACTGAATGCTGCCAGCGTAAAAGAGATCAGAGAATTTATTGTAATATATTCATTTAATTGTGAGTTCGCCACAAAATATACCATAAATCGATGAATGCGATGAATTGACGACGATATCGATAACCATACAGGCTCAACAGACAGTTGAATACCTTTGACAACAACTGACAGACTGACGGACCTACGGAATGTTGCGCCCTTAATCGTCGTGAGAGCCATCATATCAAATGGACAATTCGTACAGCAATAATATAACACAGCGAACAAAATTTATGCTTTAAAATTCGTTTTTCGAAGAGCTCCAGAAATTATATAAAGTAGCTCATATTAAGAATAAAATCTCTTAAAAGATGTATTTTTAGAATTCTTAATTTGCAATTAAAACACCTCTATTTTACTCAAAATAGGAATGAAAGGAAATGTAATAAAAATACACAGAAGAAATGATATTTTTTACATTCTTTTATTAATTATTTTTGATGTTTTGAAGTTTAAGTTTATGAATCTAGAAATTTTGTCGTTCAACTTATAATAACTTTAACATTCTTAGTAATATATCAAGTCTGAAGCGCGTGGTTTTTATTAAAAGTTGTAAACTTTTTTCTCTGTGTAAGACCGCACACAATGGTATTCAATTTGTTGTTCTTGTCGCTGTCGTTCTGCATTGGTTCATTGCAATAATTGTAAAAAGATTAAAGGGCATTTTAATTAAAAATTATATTTATTTGATTTAATTTTTATTGGCGCTTTTTCAAAAGCCATTTAACGAGCAACAATGCACACACACACACACACACACAGAACGAAAGAGATAGGAAGGGAATGGAGAGAGAGGAGAGAGAGTAATCGCAGTGTGTGTTTGCTGTTAAGGTAGCAGGGCCTTTGAGAGGGGCTTGAGCGATGTGAGTGTGAATTCAACAACGCAAGGAAATTAATCTTAAGCCGCAGACAGCGAAAAGCCAAAAATAAATCAACAATGCAATAATTTATCAGAAAATATGTGTGTCCGTTGCAAGTGCAATGGCACGCTCGGTACTCTCGCTCCCTCCAACGCCCGCAGCGAGGCAGGAAACGAGACAACGCACAAAAGTATGCAACAGTGTTTGCGTTTGAATTTGGAGCGTCAGCAGAATGAGTCGCCTGCATATATCACAGAGACAGAGACAGAAACAGAGAGAGAGAGAGCGAGAGGCAGATTGAGAGTGAGAGTGAGCACAAAAGTATGAGAGGCAGAGAGAAGGCGAGGAAGGCGAGGAAAGCAGGCAGTCAGCACTTAAGTCTCTGTAAAATCCAGTGTCATGGCAACGCCAGTTCAACAGCAAAAAGAGCATCCATGAGCAGCTGCACAAGCAGAGTTTCCTCCCCTCCCCCTGCCATTCACAGTCGCCGTTCTCAGGCCACGTTTGTGGACAACGAAATATGAGCTAAAGCATCAAACACACACACACTTGGGCGAGAGAAACCCTATGTTTGTATGTGTGTGATAGAGCGGCTCAGGTTCAGGTTGGTCGCCAAGCTCGTTGTCAGTTCATGAATCAGTACGGCGACCACGTCAGTTAATCATTCCGTCACTGCGTCACTCAGTCAGTGCATCATTTGGTCAGCGCGTCAATCAGTCAGTCACTACACAGAGAATATAATTAGTCTCTAAAATTCAACTCAAATTAAACTCAACCTAAGAATTTGCAAAGCTTCAGAAGCAAGAATCTTTTAGGATCTATTGTATTGAGTTGGGTTATGCTTTGGTATAATAGTAGTTAGTTATAAAATGGTTTTGAATTATAATCATAGTAACTATGATTAACCAATATTATAATATTAACATATACAAAATATGCACATGTTGAAAATATAATTTTTGTTGTATTTTTGCAAATTGGCTCTTAGTCAGATATCAAAATCGAACTGCATGGTTTCATAAACGAAACAAGAATACGGCATTTCTTTATTTTTCTTTCAGTGTACGTCACTCGTTCAGTTGGTCCCTTCGTCAGTCCCTCAGTCGATTTGGTTGTCTCTACTGCCCCAACAATCAACACCAACACAAAATGCCAGGCCCCCTTACAACGCCCATTACGAAGTAGTATCTCCGTTGTACAGCTTACGCTCCCACTTACACACATACACACACACATCGCTCTGCGTGTTTGCCTGGTTAAAATGTTGCTGCTTCATTATCCGTACGCAGTGTCCAGGCAGCAGGCAACAACATGGCTCGCAGTCAAATGCAATAATGTGGGTGCATTTCACACCTTACCAAATCCAGCCTACAGGCGCTCCCCTCTCGCCCTCCCGCCCTTCCGTTCTATCTCTCTGTGCGTCTATGTTCGTACTCCACTCAAACCCCGCCTACCACCTCCCGCCCCCCACCTCCCGCCTCCCGCCTGCTGCCTTGGCGTGCTGTCCAATCTCTTGCCTGACGCTGTCATCGTTCAGCGTCATCGTCATCGTCATGGCCGTTGCCGTTGCCGTTGCTGTTGCAGTTGCACAAATTGCTTAAATTATGCAAAATATGCGCGCCACCAAACCAAAAGCACAATCCGACCTCCCATCCACGCCCAGTTAGTTCCCTTTGCTCCCCGCTCACCGCTGATCCTATGCCTTTCACCAGACCCCTCCCCCCATCTACACTGCAGGGTACAGTGTACACTCAAAAAAAAAATGCATTAATAAGATTCAATAACGCGTATTGCCAGAAAAGAACTTTGAATTAAATACAAAATACTTCATTTGACTCGAAACATGTTGTAACGTGTTCAAACAAGTAAGGACGGAGCTGATCAATTGGACCCATCCGACTAATATTTATACAGTAAAAACTTTCGTGTTTATCCCGATTTCAAAATAGTGAAACACAATGGGATAGAATATATATTTCAAATAACAGTATTTTAGGTTCACTTTTACGCTTTTAATGCCTTTTAAAATTATAGAAGCACAATTAACATTATTCTACAATGTTGTCTTTCGTTTTATAAATAAATATATATTAATCAAAAGGCCTGTGCCCATTTTTAAAGTCACGCTTTATTAATTTAATTTAACAACTTCAATATTTTATTAAAGGATAAAAGAGTACATTTTATGTGTTGGAAAGTAAAATTTTTAAAGAAAAAAGAATTAAGAAACTTAAAACAATTAAACAATTAAAAGCAAAATATTTTTATTATTATTATTATTTTTTGCCCAGTGTAGGCAGAAATTGTGGGAATAAGGGCGGGGAATGGACAGAGCAAACATGTTGCCATCCATTGGCCAGGCCTAGGCCCCGTTGTCAACGTGCATTGACGACAGCTACAACAACAACAACACTTTCAAAATCATTTTCAAATTGATGAAAGTTGCGTATATGTCTGTGCGTGTGTGTGCCCGTTCATAGGGAAACTGAACACATCCGGGGTATATGGGTGTGGAGAGCGGCCTGCACTTTGAAGTTGTTAAAGGGATCGATGGGCATGGTCAGGGCATAACCAAACTGCGGGACTTACGACAGATACAATTCGTTCGCACTCCCAGTGTTTCAGTCTATAGTCTGTGCCTATTTCTGTCTCTGTCTCTATCCCTATCCCTATCTCTGTCGGTCTCCGCCTGTGCTTTGTATTCACAAATCCAATCCAATTTAAGAGTGTAATTACATCAATTAAACTTAATCAAACTGTTTCAAAGCGCGCGCCACGAAAAACGCAACTTCAACTTTTAAGGCAAATCTCTCCATCGCACAGTGGTATAAAATTGCCGAACATTAAAATGAAACTGCAAATACATTTTTAAAATTTTTGATGTTTTCGTGAGGCTTTAGAGCAATGTCTTCTATTAATTTGGGATGCTATTAAATAAAAGCTTAGGAATTTATGTCAAATTGGACTGTATCTGTAAATGCGCTTCAAGCTGAAATTGTTTTAAAGTAAATAAAGTATTCAAAGAAAGTTTTTCAGTGATAACTCCTTACGTAGTGCGTATGAAGTAAATATAATATATATGTGCATGGCGCCCAACGTGAAGCTCGTACAAAAAGAAATTCACCACATTAAAAATGATAACAGATATTCAAAATTCAATTTAGAAATGAAGCAGAGGCAAATTAAGTTGTGTATACAGATTAAAGATCACAGTTTGTTTTGATAGAGACGGCACACTGTGCAGACCTTCACGTTTATCTGCTTTCTCTGTCTGTCTGTCTGTCTGTCTGTCTGTTTCTCTTGGTCTCTTTTGCACACACTTGTGAAAATTCACGTGCTCAAAATTCGCGCACACTAATTAAGTGCTGCCAAGTAAGAAGTAAGTAAGTTGCCTCATGATGAGCAGGAAAATGCCGCCTGGCACATCCAGCTGCTTGCCTTTCACCAACGGAAAGCCCCCGCCCCGCCCACCGTCCCTCCGCCCATGCACTTCAGCAACACCTCGGGTTGTGGCATCAACTTCATCTTGGGCCTTTGCTTCATATAATTTATGTTACATTTGCTGGCTGGCTGGCATAACTTTGCCTTTGCCTTTGCGTTTGCCTTTGCCCTCCACTTGGCATTTGGCCTGCCCCCACTGTCCGTTTGTCCACATGTCTGTCTGTCTGTCTGTCCCACCGTCTCACAGTTAGTCAGTCAGTCAGTCAGTCAGTCACTTTGAGCTCCAAATCAAGTCAGGCAGGTGGCAGGTACTGCTCGCTTTACCTAAGGCTCTGGGCTTGGATGTGGAGGAGAATGTGGCACGTGACTTAAATAAATTGCAAAAATCTTTCTCGCTTTGCTTGCGTACAAGTATTTCGCATAGTTGGCAACACCTGCCCCTCAGCCCCCTCTGCCCCTGTACTTGCCACCCAACTGTGAACTGCCAACTTTAGGGTCTGCAGCTTTTGCCTCTGCTTAAGGTGTATCAAAACGAAAGTATTTATGTGTCTGTGTGTTCAGCATGACTTTATTAGCAGCCAGAAGTTGAGTGAGCGCCACCTGTCGGCGAAACTTCGCCACACATAATCAACACCTAATCAAAGTAATAGAAACTTATTGAATTAATCGAAGCATTGAATTTCTATTTGTTACTTGCACTGATTGGCCACCAATCCGCCTCCAACCTTCAAGAAGGTCCGAAGCTAAGATAATCCTCCCGGCGTCAATCCGTTGGCTAATTATTAGCACTCGGCGTACTAATCATCGAAATTGGCAAATCTCTGCCCAGCGATGACAGCTGTCAACATCTTCTCCATCAATTTCGATTAGTTGACTCGTATTCCCCCTTCGATTGCAGAATACGGAATGAGAAGCGATTGTGTCCATCGTACTTGGTAGAGCACAGCAGGCAAGCTGAAGTGATAATCGTGAGGAGTATGGAGGAGTGTGGCGGAAAGGTGGGGTGGGGGAGTGAGGCGTTGGGTATTCGGAACGTGTCAATAACTCAAATTATACCAATGAACAAATCATCAAAATCAAGCAAATCGTGTGCAGATTCGCACGGCTTGGCATACATTACAAATGGCTGCAACTCTTGAAATTGAGTCTTATTAAAGTTATCGATAGTTAGCTAGACATCACATAATTTTAAACCATAAACAGGTGACATGACACAATTTATTTTTAAGATTTCACAACTGTAGAAGTTATTTTCGATAAGGCGAACAAGTAGAAAAAATGTAAAAACAGCTCGCAATATTTTCTTTTTTTGTTCAGTTTTGAAAAGATCATTTTCCTCCAACTGAGGTGCGTATTCATATTGGAATAATATCAAATGGCGCCCAACGTTGGTATATATTTAAAAATCATGGTGTCAGACTCTTCGGGCTCAAATTTGTAAAGGCGAAATTAAAGTAAAGGTAATGAATAGGAAGAAAAGAAAAGTAATCTGCTTTACTTATGGCGCCCAACGTGATACACTTTCGCTTTTAACCAAGCATATGTTTTAAATTTATACGCTTGGAATCCTCAATCTTTAATTGCCCTGTAATAAGTAAAGTACCATTAAGTTAGAGTAATTAGTTTCAGTTAAGGCGCCCAACGTGACGCTCATCTACTACTATGGCAAGTATTGATAGTAGTACAAGCTAAACTAACTGGTAACTGTTTTTGGTTAACAAAAAGCACTGCAAACTTCCAAACTAACACCAGGAAATGAAGTTCAAGAGACGAAGCAAGCCAGAGAGATGTCGAAAGAGCTAGGCGAAGATGGCGACAGAGCTGGAGATGAAGTTGACGATGGAGTTGGATATGGAGATGGAGATGGAGACGAAGTCATTTGTCTGTCATCTGTCGTCTGTCGTCTGCCGTCTGCATCTTTATCGTTGACGCAAATTAAAAATTTATACGTACTATATACGGATATAAGGATATTTAGAGCGGGGCCATAATTATACAAATTGGGAATGCAATTAAATTTAATTGTTCCAGTGTTGCCAGCACTCGTGAGAAGACGGCAACTGTTTTCCTATCTCTTATATCCTTGTGGGTATGTGTGTGCGACAGAGACAGAGAAAGAGGGCGAAAAAGAGAGGGAGGGAGAGTATGTGTGCGGTGTGTTTCTTTTGCCCTGGCGCCCAGTCAATGAAATGTAAAAACGTTTTGAGCACGAACTTTGTCTCCCTGGCACCGCACAGCCTCCCCTCATTCTCACCCACACTTTCCACTACTCCATTTCTCCCCATCGCTGTCTCCTGTCCCCCTTCTGGGGACACCCATGCTGCTAGTAAGAGTGGAAGTGCGAGTAAGTACCGTAAATAAAACAAGCAGAAATTATAACTGTCGAGCAACAGAGAATAACTAAAGAAGATTCTCTCTCTCTATCCCTCTCTCTCTCTCTCTCTCTCTCTCTCTCTCTCTCCGATTCCCGCTCTCTCTCTGTCGATGCTTATGAAAATTGTAGCCTAGTGCATCCTGCTGGCAAAAAGCATCTTTTAATGATACATCGTTCTGTTGCTGGACAGCAATGGCATAGAAATGCACAAATAATGAGGCACAGAATGTGAGGCGATGCGAAACAAGAACCGAAAACGAGAAACGACAACACGAAACAAAGCAAATCGGAAGAAATGAGCCATACACAAAAACAATAAAGCATTCTGCGGATAAAGGGAGGGGCTGAGGAAGGTGCAGGCGAAGCAGGGGAAGCAATGACAATTCACCAAGTACTGCAACAATTTGCATGAAGCATCCGCTGACCTTCATTGGGAAAGCGAGAGGCGGACAGCGCACCGGATGTGGCAACGGAGACGGAAGTGTTGCGGCCACATCTTGAAATGGGGCACAAGAAAAACAAAAAAGAAACACCCAAAAGGGTGAACGGTAAATGGGTAGCACAAACACGTGCCCGGTGCCCGATAAAGCGCTTCGCCAGGTGGTCATGAATACGAAACAAGGCGCATGCCGAACCAAATCACACTGGTCAACATGGCAAGCGAATTCCTTTGGTCTGAATACAGAGGGATAGATAAAAACCAGTAAGGACGGAGCAGATCAGTCGGTATATTTTTGTAGCCACTGTACTTTTAAAAAGTACACAGGGTCTATTAAGAGGAAATGTGTGTAACACCCAGAATGAGGCGTTGCAGACCCCACAAAGTATATAAATTCTTAAACAGGACGACAAGCCGAATCGATATAGCCATGTACGTTTGTCCGTCTGCCTGTCTGTCCGTCTGTATGAATACCTAGATCTTTGCAACCATAAGAGCTAGCTTAATATAATTTATATATATTATTATTAATATCAAATATTGTATTCCACAATTTGATAATTATAATAAATAGCAAATAAATTGGTTATAATCTAGGTCAATCAATCAATAAATCGATTTTGACTAATTTTACAGAATTATTAGATATAAAAGATCTCCACCAACTACCGAGTGTAGAATTTATATCGATAGATTTCTCTCTCTCTCTCTCTTGAATTGTTCATTCTATTCTATTTATGTTGATTGTGGGCAGAAGCGGCGTGGCATCGATGATTTTAAATAAACTTGATCTGCGTATGGTGTTCACCTACCTATACCTGTAATTGAGCCACGATGCGAACCATGTAGCAGAGTGTAAATATGTTGTGCGAGTGCAAAAGTGCCGCCCCCTGCATTTAGTAGCCTATTCAGAACTGACAGTTTGCTCTCTTATCGCGCTTTGTTTACGCGCCGTTGCACTGTTGCGCCCCTTCCCCCGCTCCAAGGCCCCTCCCTATTCGCCCATCCCCAAATGCTAGACACAGCCCCAACTGCGGCGTTTGTGCCTTTACGAAGACACTCAAGGGGTGGGGCAACAAGACGCTTCGGGCGGCAAATAAAGCGAACCATAACAACTCTGTTTATGTCTGTGTGTGGATGTAGATATGCGTGTGTGTGTGTGTGTGTGTAGATGTCTAGGGGTAGATGTAGGTGTGGCAAGAGTGGCAAGTGTGTCAAGTGTAGCTAGTACATAATATCTTAATTATTTCTTTACATGTGTTTTAATTTTTAGTAAGCTGCCGGCTGCTGCCTCCTTTGAGGCGCCACCCGCACACACACACACACTCACACACACACACACACAGACAGACAACACTTGGCATTTGAGTCACGTGCTGCAACTAATGCGCCACGCCCACTCTGCCGCCTTCACATGAGTAGTGTGAAGCAGCGCGAGTTTATGCCTCAGTACTATGGGCCAAAACAAGAATTCTCTAATAATAAAAAATTTTACCAATTTGCTGAAATTTACAAATTAATTTAAATGCACACTAGGTGGCGCAAACAGTAAACCGCAAATTTTTTTAATTTTATTTTTCAATTTTAACTCTAAAATATTCTAGTAATTACCTTTAACTAATCAACCTGAAAAATGTTTCATAATATTTCTATTATTTTTATTACAAAACGAATTAGAAGCAAAGACCATATAAACAAAACATGAGACACTAAAATATAATTCAAATGTATTCAATGAAAAATTTGCAAACTTATTTATTAACAATGAATTTTGATTCTTATCTTATAACAAAATAGATTATTATTTTATTTATATTTATATTTTTACAAACGGCAATAAGCTTAATATTTATTGTATATTTCAAAAAGAAATAATTATTTAAATTATTTATAACCATAAACCATATAACCATAAACCATACAAATAATTCCATTAATATTTATCATTTTATTAGTTATTTATTTTAAATTTAGCATATGCTTGAATCTAGAATAAGTTTTGTCTACCTATCGAATTCGAAATTCAGAATTCCAAATATGAAATTCTTCTTCTTTTTGTCTCTACACATGTACTTGGCTTCAAGTAAAATTACCCAAATAAAAATGCATTTGCTCCACAGTGCACTGGCAGCTTCAACAGCTGTACTTGCGGCTGGCACTGTGGGTGTTGTTGCTCTTGTTGTCGTTGTCGTTGGCGTTGTTGAATGTGAGTAAAGGTAAATGTTAAAGTAACTAACTAAATGTGCAGCAGTTGGTGTGGCATGTGGCATGCGGCATGTGGCATGCGGCATGTGGCATGTGGCAGGCAGTCAACTAACCAACTCATTTGCAGCCTCCGCTCGCTGCCTCGGCTGACGCACGCAATGCCAGCGGCATTTTGGCCAGGCCAACAGCACTTGCTGCCAAGTTTTCTCAATTACTTGACTCCGCAGTCTTCGCTCTGTGTCTCACCTAGTGCCCACTGTCATACCTTGCCCCCCACCCTCCCCTTCCTTCACCCCCTCCCATTCTCCGCTCTCGTAATGCTCCCGGCTGCATGTTGATTAAACGAAAAGAAGAATAGAAACTATGAAATTTTAGTTGATTCAGCCAACGTCTCGGTCTCAGTTTCGCTGTCTCTGACTTTGACTAGCTGCTTCTCCCTCTTCTCCTCTCTCACTCACTTTCTCTCTCTCTCTCTCTCTCTCTCTCTTTCTCTCTTTTACTAAAATAACAAGCCATCTCTCCCCCCTCGGCTCGTGTCTCTGTCTGTGTATTAATCCAACATAATTAAGAAATTTAATTAAAGTGCAGCGCGCGCTGAATGTTGAATGTATTTGTCTCTCTCTACATATATGTGTGTCTGTGTGTGTGTTCCAGTGTGTGCGTGTGTGCGAGTGTGTGTGTGTGTGTGGGTGTGCTTAAAGCAACTATGTCTCCTTTCCAGCTTAGGACCCTGGTCAAGCTGTTCAAATGAGCTCATACCTTCTAGCCTAGTCTTTAACTTGACACACTGAAAAGTGTGGCTGCAATTACATAAACAGTGTGACCAGCTGGCAAAAACTTTCAAATTTTGTTTGTTTGTATTGTGGCTATTGTGTCACTAAAAACCATTAAAGTCAGAAAATAAATAAATGAAAAGAATAAAAATTAATTGGTTCGAATAAATTTTTTCGATTTTGAAACAAAGTTATTTTAATTTTTATGATTCTAAAACAACATTATTTTAAGGGGAAAAACCAAAAAATTTTCGGCAAACATTTAAAATTATTTTCTTGTCGAAAAACTATATCGCTTCAACATCGATTAAGTTTTGGTAAAGCTATATGCATTCAAAGTTCAACAACATTGGCTTTTGTCTTTTAAGAAGTGATAATCCCCTCATGATATCTCATATTTCTGTTTTGAGCATCGAACATCAAGAAAGTGCGCTATTATCTGAAACTTTGATTTTGAATTTCAAACTGAAAGTACTTTAAGGTTTACTTGTTAAGTTCTAAATTTTTGATAAGAAAGAAGATACATTTATATTTTCCATAACTTTCTGGCTATTTTCAGCACCATTAATTTTTAGGTTTTAATTTTTAGCGATTTTTGTTCCATATATTTTAGAGTAACTAATAGATTATAGTTTATGAATATGCAAAAAACCATAACTATATATTTGTATAATACATACTATAGCTATCTTGATAGCCTTTTGTAGTCCTCCAGCTCGCTGCAATTTTGTAATGGGTCAAATGTCCAAAGGTGCGGTCAAAGCCTGGGCCAAGTGTTTGCTCAGCGGTCTCATTGTGCGTCCGTCAATCAGTCAATCAGCCCGTCAATCAGTCAATCACTCAGTCCGACGCGCCTGGCACCCAAAAATCGAATCTGGCTTCTCTGTTGCACAGCCAGATCGCTTCAATCAGTTTCTGTTTTCGCTGCATACTTTGCTTTAATTTTTATCATTTTTTTTTTTATTTTATTTTGTTATTGTTTTTGTGTTCTCATGCAATGCAATTTTCATGACACTTCAGCACTTCAACGAATGGCCTCAGCACCATACGGCGGAGTGGCGATTGCCGCGGGGACAGGAGGGGCAGGGGGTATGAATGGGTAAAAGGTCACTGCGGCGGCATCAAATAAAAAATGCAGTGGCCATCGGACTGCGTCAAATTGCTTGACTAACAGTTGACCTGTAATTGGCCTCAAATTTTCATTTCATTTAAATCAATTGAAAATTTAGGCACTTTCCTAAAAATACTAAAACAACAATCCCTGCTGGGGTTATCCTAAATTCAAAAAAAAACTAGCTAAAAAATGTTTCGAATTAAGTTTTATTTTTTTAAATTTGATATTATTATCAGTTTCAATTAAACGTCGGGTATTTTTTGAAAATCACTTTTTGTCTATATTAAAAGCTTTTAAATATATTCAAATTGTATATGAGATTGTGACTCTATCAAAAATACATTTATAGTTTTAGAACTTATAATAATTATTATTAGAGATATCAATAAGCTTTAATTTGACTTTCTCGATTAATAACCAAAATTAAATTGAAAAAAATATATAATTAAATTGAACACTTAAAAGTCATGCCCGATAGGATAGATTATGTAGGGTATAACCGAAAGAGCGAGAGAAAGCGCAGTGCGTAGAAAAGGAGAGCAAACGAGCCGAATTTGTTGCCGGCATTTTTGCACAAAATATGCATAATACATAAATAAAAGACTGTTTTTTACACACATACACACACACACACACACACACACACACACTGACAGACACACATTGTTTTTTTTCGCTATGAACATTTTTGATTTTTGCGGTCGTTTGAGGCTTTCAATAATTTCAGCCGGTGTCTGTATGTGTGTGTATATTGGGTGTATATTGGGTGTGTGTGTGTGTATGTAGTATTTGTGTGTGTATGTATGTGTGTGTGTGCTTTTTTTAGACCCTTTACTTTAAAAAAGTAAAAAGGGTCTATTAGTTTAGTGCAAAGAGGAAATGTGTGTAACACCCAGAAGGAGGCGTGGCAGACCCCATAAAGTATATATATTCTTGATCAGGACGACAAGCCGAGTCGATATAGCCATGTCCGTCTGTCCGTCTGTCTGTCTGTCTGTCTGTCTGTCTGTCTGTCTGTCTGTCTGTCTGTCTGTCTGTCTGTCTGTCTGTCTGTCCGTCCGTCTGTATGAACACCTAGATCTCAGCAACTATAAGAGCTAGAGACACCATATTTGGGATTTAGGTTCTCCTAATCAGTAAGCAGCACGAGTTTGTTTTAGATTTTGGATACCTCCTCCCCTTTCCCCGCAAACCGCAAAAAGCTACTGCAGCCACAGCTTTAAAGATATTGATTTGTAATTTGGTATGTAACTAGCTTATGACATTCTCTATCGACGCTGTGAATTTTGTTTCGATCGGATAAGAAACAGCGAACATATGGCACAGACAATTTGCCGCACTAGGCAGAGGGGGGGTGGTGTGCCTTGCATACGCGGGTACTTAGTGTGTGTGCGTCAGATTGTGTTTGTATGTACATATACTCAAAGTAAAGGGTCTTCTACGGTCGGTTACGTCCGACTGTAGACTCCGTCCCACTGATCTGCCCCGTCCCTATATTTTGTTGCTGTTTTTGTGCATTTGAGCCAAACTGTTTGCCCGTTTGCATTAAAGTTGCGCACTTTTCTCGCTGTTATTGTTGTTCTGATTGTTGTTGTGGTTATTGTTGTTGTCGCTGTTATTGTTGTTGTTGTGCTCATTGTTGCTGTTGCTCCCATTGTTGTTGCTGCATTTCAAGTGCACAATAAACGCGGATTCTCTATCAATATTTGCCAGCAATCATTTTGCCTCCGTCTGCCCTTGCCTTTGACGTCAATTCATCCGTCCGACCGTCCCTTCGTCATCTCTCCTTCTGTCTCCTCTTCTTTCCCTCCGACTGTCAGCCTGTCTGTCTGTCGGTTTGTTTGTCCGTCCGTCTGTCCGTCTGTCTGTCGTTTTGTTTCTGCCCCTGCTTCACTCCCCTCCCATCACTTTTGCTCTCCCTCGTACCTTGCAGACAAACCCTTCAGCTCTTGCTTACACTGCACAAAATTGCTCGAAATCCACTTTAAACTAGGCAATAAAACGAATTATCCGAATGTTCAGGTTCTCCTATGCAGTAAGCATAGTGTGTGTTATATATTTTCGATATACCCCTTACCCCCGCTTACCACTAAAAACCGTAGCAGAAACAATTTTGCGTAATATTCTCCATCGACGCTGCGAATTACATAACGCTCGGATAAGAAACAGCGAAGATATGCAACAGATAATTTGCTTGACTGTGCAGATTGAAGCACAAAGTACAGGATCTCCGACTGTAGACTTGCGCCCGACTGATCTGCCCGGTCCTTACTTGTTTTCTTTGCTAAAAGAGGAATATTTTAAATTCCGCTCTGTTTAAAGTAAACCCAATCGAACCCAACCAAACCGAACCGTATTCAAGTAAATGGCGTGAAACGGGCCTACTGGACCTACTTTCGCTCAGTGTAGCGATTGTACTATGTGTGCGGCTATCTAGTTGTTGCAGGGAAGGGGGAAGGGAAAGGAGTGAGGTAGACCAATAAACCGTATAACGCCAACAATAATAACAACAACAGCAACAGTCGCTGAAGCAGCAATAAAGCCGCATCAAACGTTGTTGACGTGGCCAACGCACACACACACGCGCACACAAACACACACACACACACACACACAAAGGCCTTAACGTACACCGTCTGCTGCAACTACACACACTGTGTGTGCTTGTGTGTCTGTGTGCGTCTCAATCGAGACAATTGGTCTGAGCGCCGCAAGCGCCTCACACATTCCATTTATGACCCGCAGAACGTCACCTAACACACATTGGCCCCGCCCCCCTCTCGCCGCTGACTCCTTGCCACACGCCCCCTGACCCCCTGCCACATATTCCCTCCTCGCAGTCGCCCAGCAAGCCCTGACACTGCTGCCTTGGCCCTTTTTTTAGTTGCTTGTTGCTTGTTGCTTTTTGATTTCATTTTCTCTCTCTTTCTTTATCTGTCTCCATCTCTTTCTCCGTTTCGCTGTGTTGTCCTTTTCAGTACATTTTCATGCGTTCACCGAGTTTTGACCCCAAAAATCTTTAGTTCCGTTTTTTATAAGCTTCAGCTAGATTTTCCATCTGTAAGCGTGTAAGGACTTTGTCCAACTAAATGTTGCAACAAAATAACAATATTTTCAGTATTGTCAAAAATTATTAAAAAAAAAAAATTATGCGCTATATCAAAATTATTTATTAATATATAGATCTTTGCTTCAATATAGTATAATGTCCCTTAGTATGGTAGAAAAAAAAGGTTCAATCCTAAAAATCGCATCAAAACTCGATATTTTTTAAATCTAACAAATATATTTTTTGTACGGTTAAAATTCCTCTTAGATAATTTTTTCCTAAAAATCTATTTTTTGTTTAATAACAAATACAGCTTTATTTTATTTTAATAGAATTAATTGTGGCATACAAATTAGTTAAGATCAATAACAGATAAATATATATTTTTTGGAAATTTGTTTGGCCTACTTTTTGTCCTAAATTCTAAAATTTTAAACCAAATACAGGGCAAAATAAAATATTTATGGAGAAAACGCATATACACATATATTTTATAATCCCAATTTGTTTTCCAAATATACCGAATATTTCTGATTTTTTAAAAAAATTTAGAGCTTCCAAAAGTTGTACAAAAAAAAAAGTAAATTTAATTGGCATCTTAAAGCTTTCGTAAGCTTTAAAATACGCTATATTTTGTTTAGCACTGGCAATCATAGATTTGGGCTGTCTAGGCTGTGAGACTCTTCACAGCTCTCCACCCGTTGTCTAGGCTTACTTCCGTTCACCCTTTTCAAAAAGGAAAAACAAAAGTAAAAAACATAAAACAGAGCAAAAAAAAATGCAATAGAGTGTCGCTAAAACAAAAGCGATAACTAACTAAATAAATAACATAAATTAACAAAATTTGTAGACAATTTTGTCTGTTAAGTGTGAAACTTTGTAGCTGATTTCGCTTTCGTTATACTTTTGGCTTTGTCATACCCTGTAAATATGAAAAGGCAGATGGTAGGCGCGCTTGAAAAATGTTTGAATACAGTGAATGTTTATAAATATAATAAATTTTTTCAAATAATTTTTAATCTACAAATTTAAGCATTTCTCAATATTTTACAAAATAAGCCTTATTGCAAAAATTGTAACTCATAAAAACGTAAATTCTATTAAATTTCAGGCTTCCATGGAAATATGGCTCTTAGGGTATGCAACAAAAATATGGGTATCGCGTATCTACTGTAGTATCTAAACTTTTTGTTCAAAATCAGATATATTTGTTGTTTTGAATAGCTAAGAAATAAATCAATATTACCCCTATTCTTACCCATTTTTAAATATAAATATATAAAAAAGGTATACCATTATTCTGACGCACTAGGAATTAAAGTACGTATTTGTGCATATACGATCTAAGGAAATCAAACATATCTCCCATGTTTTGTTAGTGAAAATAATTTAAAAGTTATAGTACAGGGTAGTAGCTAGACGAGCAGAGTGAAAATTACGGATGATTTTTTTTAGATTCACCGCTAAGCAAAAAGGTGGCTAGAAAAACTGAATGAATAGGATAGCGGGAGGAGGGTGCAAAATACAACTATGGGATATGGCGGGTCTAGCGGGTCTCGACTTGGTGCAGAAATGTTTACGCTTGGATCGACTTGTATCGTCGTCGTTGTCGTCGTTGCAAATGGGCAATGGCAATGGCAATATAAAAGCATATGGAGGCCACACACACACACACACACACACACACACAGAGACATGTCTAGAAACACGCTTGTAACAAGCAGCATAGCGCTTAGAAGGCGTGGCATGGGGCAATGTTGTGACATCAAATGTTCATGTTAACAACTTTTCTAAAACTCAATGAGCTGTTGTTTGTGTTGTTTGCCGTTTCTGCACTCCAACAGCAACAAATAGAGAGAGACACGCAGAGAAAGAGGAAGAGAGAGAGAGAAAGAGAGAGAGAAGGGACGAGAGACGCAGGCAGCCAGGCGCAACACGAGTCGAGTGTTTTGTAGCAAATAATTTTACACAAAGTTCTCGCCTTAACGATTTGAACACATGTTAACATGAAGACTAACAACAACAGCAACAACAATAGCAACAACAGCAGCAACAACAGCCACAGCCACAACAACATACGGCATAAGAAGAAGCATAACACTTCGACATGATAATAAATATGCTGAAGGGCGCGACCAGAGAGACAAGCGACTTGGCAGACAGGAGAGGCAAGAACTGCAGTTGTGATAGGGCGAAGCAGCTATTCAACAGGCAGCCTAACTAGCTTAAATACCCTGTAAAATTATGAGAATATTCTTAGCTGGAGAGCATTCAATAACACTTTGTAACAGCCAGTTCCGAGATCAGTTTTAGCATCGAAAACCCATTAAATGGGTGAGTATGACTGAAATTAGGTAATGAAAAAACTCGGCTGCTTCAATAAAACTGCTTCGCATGTTGCCCGACATTCTCATCAGTGAACTTAGCATTTAAAAATATGTATCGTAGATAATGCCCATTGCCCGGTATTTTATAGGGTGTTGACGAATAAATATAATTGATGTAGTTGGCATTAGTTTATGCATAAGTAATTTGAGTGTTTTGTTCATTGCTGCTAAATGCAATTTGGCAAGAAAAGGCTTCGAGCATAAATATACAAATCATATTTCATTCAAACAATATTATTATAATTTAGGCTTAGCAAGAATAGCTCCAACCAGAGCCAATTAAGCCGCCGCAAATAAAGAAAATGCAAGAAATCATAGTATACTTATGTGCGTTTTTTTACGGCAAGCTCTTAAATTATTGGCCTTAAATTCGTCAATACAAAAATTGGTTAACATAAGATATGTAAATACAATCGGGTTTAAGTATACAAATGTTTTAATTTTAAATGCCTCTACTCAAATAAAAGCAGTGCCTATAAGGTAGGCACAAAAGAATACTTGATAAATAACTTTAACATTAGAACATATGGACGGGCCAGATCAGATGGACTGAAGGCCACAGTCGGACGCAACCAACAGTGGGCTACCCTTTACTTTGCACACACACTACGCTACCCGCGTATGCAAGGTACACCACGCCCCTCCCCCCTGTTTCTGATCCGTTTAAAACGATATTCACAGCGTTGCTTTAATCCCGTTAAATACCAAATTACAAATCAATAGCTTGCAAACCGTATCTACAGTAGTTTTTTGCGATTTGCGGGGGAAGGCGGGGAGGTATCCAAAATCAAAAACAAACTCGTGCTTCTTACTGAATAGGGGAACCTAAGTACCGAATATGGTGTCTCTAGCTCGTATAGCTGCTGAGATCTAGGTGTTCATACAGAAGGACAGACAGACGGATGGACGAACGGACGGACATGGCTATATCAACTCGGCTTGTCGTCCTGATCAAGAATATACATATCGCTCGTTTACCAGAAGAGTGTCATAACTCAAAAAAGTGCGTTTCGAGATAAACGCGTTTAAAGTTTTCAAGTACCGTGTATCTCCATACAAGGTGGAGCGACATATTCTCTACTCTCACTGTGTGTATTGAAAATAGGATTATGAAATTTTGACACAAGATAGATTAATATACAACGATACAACGAACATTACTCCATCATTATCTCAAAAATCGTGTTATTTGAGTTATGAAACTCTAATAGTAAACGAGCGATATATGGGCATTTCCACAGTCGCGCACAGTACATTCGTACGCGTTTAAAGTAAAATAACTGTAAAAAGGAAGCGATTTTTTTTTTTTAAAGACTTAACATATATCATTTAATTAGCTCTTTCATTTTGATTGATTTTGGGTAACTTTTCATTTTTAAGAAAATTGAAAAATTCAAGTCATTTGTCATCGGACGAAAATGGTAGTGGCATTTGAGGTCAACCAATTCAATCGCCAATTTCAGCGAAACCAGTGGCAATATTTTGATGCAACAAATTTTAAACTCTTGTGCATGGATGCCTCTTCAAAATGGTTATGATTTTTTTCAAAGATTACTTGCATTTTTTTTTTAATTCAATTTAAAAAAAATGTAACGGGACTTTTGGCACAGGACCATTTTTATGTATGTTTTTGTTATTGTTGTTGTTTGAAAGTATTTAAGGAACAAATGGTTAAAATGTTTTTAAATTGACAAAAATAATTGGAATTATTTATTTTTACATAACAGGAGTGATTTTGAAAACAAATGACAGAGCATGATGCTTCTGTTTGAGAAGCTGTTTTCAAAAAAAAAAATGCCCTAAAAAACGTCAAAAAATGCGTTTTCGCGACTTTGCATTCGAATTTTTTGAAAACTATAATAGATTATAATAGATATTTTCAAATCTGTTAAATTTTAATATTTCTTAATGTTAAAAATGTTAAAAATATCATTTTTAAGAAATTTTAATTTTTTGGCCGCGGTGGACCTTTCTGTGGAAATGCCCATATACTTTGTGGGGTCTGCCACGCCTCCTTCTAGGTGTAAGACACATTTCCTCTTGGCACTAACTTAAGAGCCTTTTTACTTATTTAAAGTAAAGGGTCTAAACATTTAGAAATTTGAAATTTAACATAAGAATCAGAATAATTCATAATTTCCAAAATTTCTTCATCGTATGCCCACCAATACATATTCTCCATTTTTTATAGACAATTCTTCAGATAGGCAAATATCGTGTGGTTCACATTATGAGCAATAAAACAGGTAACTGAAATTATTTTTATTCGTATGCAACGAACGAATTGCCAGTGCTGCCCATTTCGCATACCAAATGCAACCTTTCCCTTATTTTTTTTTTTTTTGTTTTTTTTTTGCTGGGCGTGGGCGTTTTTTGGGCTATGGTGGAAGGGGGCGTGTCAAGTGCGGGCATATTGCGTATTTGGAACACGTTTAAGCAGCTGCTGCAAATGCATAAAAAGCAATAATGCAAAAAAGGAATTCGAAGCGTGGTACAAAGAAAAGACACAGACACAGGCGCAAAGCGAAGCGTGACCGAAGAAAGAGTATATGGCCAAGAGAAAGAGTTAACGGCTGCTATCAGGGAAGTACGGCTAACTCTAGTCTGTTCACTCTATCAAATTTATAGATTTATAAATAGAACCGCAGAAATATAAAATATCGGTTAGAAAATGTATCGAAGAATAGAAATTGAAATTGAATTGAAATCGAACTTTGGTCCATAAGATATCGATATTTAACAAAATGTTTACAACCGTAAGTTTTTCATACTTTGGTAAACATTTGAAAAAGCAAGGCATAAGAAATCCAATTTGATTAGCAGATAAATTTCAGGACGTTTTCAAGTATTATACACGTGGAATAAGTAGTTAGTACCGTCCATTCGTATAGGGTAGCTATGTTCACTCTATCGAATTTGTTCAAAATCTGAAAACCTTTTTTATACCACAAATCCCTTTGAAAGAGAAACTACATTTTTGGACGTTCCCATGCATTACACATTCGATGTTAAATAGGTGATACCTTTCCTTTTCATAGGGTAGCCACGGAAACGTAGGGTGTTGCTGCGTACAAATTATGCTTAGTTGTCGGACAGATTGAGTTAGAGCTGTCGATGCTGCTTTGTGGCCATAACGAAGTAACCCAGCTAGCCGCATCAATGGATCGCCAACGTTGGGGCAATCAGCAGCGGATCAGCAGCAGCAGCTGTGGCAACCCTGGCAGCTGTAGCCAACTGCTTGGCATGCAAAGTAGCGACACCCACAGCGTCTGACAAGACGGTGCGATGGCATTTGCAATGATTTTATTCGATGCACTTTTCGCTACCCTGCATTCTAAGACAATGCTCAAGACGGGTATGATGAAAATGCTTTCAAGACAACATAGACGTAATTCGTTGTAATAAATGATATGGGTTATAATTACACAGAGACAAATTATTAAGAATTTTGTTTCTGAAATCTTACGTTTTGAACTTAATATCTGTCCAAAAAGTTCAAATAATATCAGAAATACATATTATTTTCTTACAAATTTTTCAAAATATTCCAATTGATTATTTATGTATTATTATGATGTAAATGAGTATTTATTTTGCATTAGATTTTTACAGAGTTGTCATTCTTATTTAAAGAGCAAATTGTTATTTCTCCTTTAAAGATTTCTAATATTTGTTTCAAAAATGATACTATAGTTTTAAGAATTTTCATTTCATTTTAGGATTTGTATAATATGGTTATTTATGTTGCAAATACAGCTTATTGTCGAGTGCATCCGACTGTGGCGGCACCACTTCGGTGTGACTTGAGGCGATGCCTTAAATATTTGAAGCAATAGCCGTGAGACAATGCTGCAATGTGGTATGTGTCTGCGGCGTGAAGTTGCCATCTGTTGCAAGTGTGTTGCAAGTGGATAAGCTGCCGCTAAGCTAACCTGCTTACAACTATACGAACACACACACACACCCATATATACACACACACACACACACACATAGGACGCTCTCTCATGCGATTTGTGCATATGTCAGGAGCAGCCTTAACAAGTTGCCCAGCTGCACGTGTGAAGAGATTTGACAGCTGCAGCAGCAGCCAGGCAGTCTCTGCCCCTGTCACTGCCCCTTCCCCACCCCTTGCCTGCCATGCCACACCTGCTGTGGCAGAGACTGAATCATGGCTGCATCTTTTGTCTTTGGCGCCAAGCGCAGCGGTGCAGGGGCAGCGAGAACCGTTGTTGGTTTTACTTATTTTCCCTCTCCTCCCTTTCTCTCTCTCTCTCTCTCTCTTTCTCGCTATTGCTGTCTCTGTCTGTCGATGCTGCGTGGCGCTTTTATTATTATAAAATACGCATGAGTTAGTGTGCATATTTCATGGATTTTGTGTGTAAAGGGATAAAAATGCAATCAGTCGCAAAAACCAGCAAAGTGAAACAGACAAAAGACAAAAAACGAATGGACAGAGCGTGAAAGAGACAGCAATGTAGAAAGAGAGAGAGCGAGAGAGAAAAGAGAGAGATGAGATGGGGGCGGGGGAGAGGCAAATGTTCACGCGATAAGCCTGACCCGCAGCCTCAATCAGTTATACAAATTGCACTTACAACTTCATTTCCATGCCACACACTTTGTGGCAAGTGTTGGAGGCGCTCGCTGGCGAGGGTTGCCAGATAACTTGCTAGCGGTTACCAACTTAAGCACAATTATTCAACCAACCAAAGTACGGGAGTACAATAGATCTACTAGGTCGCAACGTTGATAAAAAAGCACGGATTAATTTAATATATACACTTAAAACCTAAGGTTGAATTTATCAAAAATATAGCACTACAATTTAAAAATGTCCTTATTTACCATATAAATGTCGAACATATTAAATAATTTGATCTATTCGCATTCCGAAAATAGCTGCTCTATCTCTAAAAGTTTTCAAGATCATAGCGATCATACCAACAATTACATATTGTAGTTTTTTTTATACTTGAGCTTGAATAAAATAAAATTAATGAATGAAAAATATATTATTGTAATAAATTAGTAAAAAAAAATGTATAAATATTAATACCAAAATATTAAAAAAAAATTTGGACGGGGCAGATCAGTCGGACGTTCCCGACTGCAAAATACCCTGTACCCTATATTCAAAATATAATTCTATGAAACTGTCACACGAAGCATATCACCAATATTTAATGGGATTAAATAAATACACTTGTATACATGTAATGAAATTATAATATGTCACTATGGTAGAAATTACTACATACATAGTAATAGTAAACCATACAAAAAATAAAATCAACAATTTTTTTTTGTTTTAAATAAGCAATACTTATTGTTCTTACTTTTTTATGTGTGCCAGATTTAGCGGCAGCTTAATACCGCTCAAATCAAACTCTTGTCAATGTCACACTCTAGATCCACAAACAAATGGCTTTGAAATTATAATAAACACATATTTATTATAATAATCACACTCGCCACTCCACTGAAGCGCCTTTGACACGACCTACCCACTTGACCACAAACACTACACTGTGATCAGCAGCACTGCAACAGTTCTCGAAAATAAGAAAGAGAAAGAGCCAAAAATACTCACCCACTAATCTGCAGCTGTGGTGAGAGAACACATCGACCGCTCTCTGTGTGTAAGCTGCAAAGCAGCGCTTAGCCGCTCTCCTTGGTGGCTCTCCAAGCATACCTCCTGCATTACAAGTAATGCAGCGGGTAGCCAGCTCGCCTATAAAGAACATATCGACCGCTCTCTATGCATAGCTCCGGGGCAGCGCTTATCTGCTCTCCTTGCTGGCTCTCCAAGCATACCTCCTGCATTACAAGTAATGCAGCGGGTAGCCGGCTCGCCTATAAAGAACATATCGACCGCTCTCTAAGCATAAGCTCCGAGACAGCGCTTAGCCGCTCTCCTTGCTGGCTCTCCAAGCATATCTCCTGCATTACAAGTAATGCAGCGGGTAGCCGGCTCGCCTATAAAGAACATATCGACCGCTCTCTAAGCATAAGCTCCGAGGCAGCGCTTAGCCGCTCTCCTTGCTGGCTCTCCAAGCATATCTCCTGCATTACAAGTAATGCAGCGGGTAGCCGGCTCGCCTATAAAGAACATATCGACCGCTCTCTAAGCATAAGCTCCGAGGCAGCGCTTAGCCGCTCTCTTTGGTGGCTCACCAAGCATACTTCCTGCATTACAAGTAATGCAGCGGGTAGCCGGCTCGCCTATAAAGAACATATCGACCGGTCACTAAGCATAAGCTCCGAGGCAGCGCTTAGCCACTCTCCTTGGTGGCTCTCCGAGGCAGCGCTTAGCCGCTCTCCTTGGTGGCTCTCCAAGCATACCTCCTGCATTACAAGTAATGCAGCGGGTAGCCGGCTCGCCTATAAAGAATATATAGGCCGCTCTGTGTGCATAAGCCCCGAGGCAGCGCTTAGCCGCTCTCCTTGGTGGCTCTCCAAGCATACCTCCTGCATTACAAGTAATGCAGCGGGTAGCCGGCTCGCCTATAAAGAATATATAGGCCGCTCTCTATGCATAAGCTCCGAGGCAGCGCTTAGCCGCTCTCCTTGCTGGCTCTCCAAGCATATCTCCTGCATTACAAGTAATGCATCGGGTAGCCGGCACACCTATAAAGAACATATTGACCGCTCTCTATACAAAAACTCCGGGACAGCGCTTATCTGCTCTCCTTGCTGGCGTTCCATTTCAAGTAATGCAGCGGGTAGCCGGATCGCCTATAAAGAATATATAGGCCGCTCTCTGTGCATAAGCTCCGAGGCAGCGCTTAGCCGCTCTCCTTGCTGGCTCTCCAAGCATACCTCCTGCATTACAAGTAATGCAGCGGGTAGCCGGCTCGCCTATAAAGAACACAACGACCGCTCTCTATACAAAAACTCCGGAGCAGCAATTATCTGCTCTCCTTGCTGGCATTCCAAGCATACCTCCTGCATTACAAGTAATGCAGCGGGTAGCCGGCTCGCCTATAAAGAACATATCGACCGGTCACTAAGCATAAGCTCCGAGGCAGCGCTTAGCCACTCTCCTTGGTGGCTCTCCGAGGCAGCGCTTAGCCGCTCTCCTTGGTGGCTCTCCAAGCATACCTCCTGCATTACAAGTAATGCAGCGGGTAGCCGGCTCGCCTATAAAGAATATATAGGCCGCTCTGTGTGCATAAGCCCCGAGGCAGCGCTTAGCCGCTCTCCTTGGTGGCTCTCCAAGCATACCTCCTGCATTACAAGTAATGCAGCGGGTAGCCGGCTCGCCTATAAAGAATATATAGGCCGCTCTCTATGCATAAGCTCCGAGGCAGCGCTTAGCCGCTCTCCTTGCTGGCTCTCCAAGCATATCTCCTGCATTACAAGTAATGCATCGGGTAGCCGGCACACCTATAAAGAACATATTGACCGCTCTCTATACAAAAACTGCGGGACAGCGCTTATCTGCTCTCCTTGCTGGCGTTCCATTTCAAGTAATGCAGCGGGTAGCCGGATCGCCTATAAAGAATATATAGGCCGCTCTCTGTGCATAAGCTCCGAGGCAGCGCTTAGCCGCTCTCCTTGCTGGCTCTCCAAGCATACCTCCTGCATTACAAGTAATGCAGCGGGTAGCCGGCTCGCCTATAAAGAACATATCGACCGCTCTCTGTGCATAAGCTCCGAGGCAGCGCTTAGCTGCTCTCTTTGCTGGCTCTCCAAGCATACCTCCTGCATTACAAGTAATGCAGCGGGTAGCTGGCTCGTCTATAAAGAATATATAGGCCGCTCTCTGTGCATAAGCTCCGAGGCAGCGCTTAGCCGCTCTCTTTGCTGGCTCTCCAAGCATACCTCCTGCATTACAAGTAATGCAGCGGGTAGCTGGCTCGCCTATAAAGAATATATAGGCCGCTCTCTGTGCATAAGCTCCGAGGCAGCGCTTAGCCGCTCTCCTTGGTGGCTCTTCAAGCAAACTTTTATGTTTAATATTACGCTTGTTATTCAACTTTTTATGTTAAAAAATACGAGGTTGTTTGGGTTCTATTGTTTTTTGGGCGTAAATGGGGCGTGGCATCCAATTTTCGAAATAAACTTGATATGCGTAAGATAACTACCTAGCTATAGCAACCAAAACGGCATCTCTAACTTTTGTAGTTGCTGAGATCGACGCGTTCATCCAAACAGACGGAAAGACAGACAGACGGACGGACATCGGTAAATCGACTCAGCTCGTATCCCTGATCAAGAATATATACTTTGTGGGGTCTGCCACGCTTCCTTCTGCCTGTTACATACATTCTGACAAAGTTATTAACCCTGTTTTTCCCATTTTTGGACCCTTTACTTTAAAAAAGTAAAAAGGGTCTATTAGTTTAGTGCAAAGAGGAAATGTGTGTAACACCCAGAAGGAGGCGTGGCAGACCCCATAAAGTATATATATTCTTGATCAGGACGACAAGACGAGTCGATATAGCCATGTCCGTCTGTCCGTCTGTCTGTCTGTCTGTCTGTCTGTCTGTCTGTCTGTCTGTCCGTCCGTATGAACACCTAGATCTCAGCAACTATAAGAGCTAGAGACACCATATTCGGGATTTAGATTCTCCTATTTCGCGAGCAGCACGAGTTTGTTTTAGATTTTGGATACCTCCCCCCCTTTCCCCGCAAACCGCAAAAAGCTACTGCAGCCACAGCTTTAAAGTTATTGTCTTGTAATTTGGTACGTAACTAGCTTATGATATTCTCTATTGACCCTGTGAATTTCGTTTCGATCGGATAAGAAACAGCGAAAATATGGAACGGACAATTCGCCGCACTAGGCAGAGGGGGGGTGGTGTGCCTTGCATACGCGGGTAGCGTAGTGTGTGAGCCTCTGATTGTGTTTGTATGTACATATATTAGTAGTAGTAGTAAAGTAAAGGGTCTCCTACTGTCGGTTACGTCCGACTGTTTTCCATATAATTTTTTAAATGGGCACAGGGTATAAAAAGTTTATTTTAAGCCAAGAGGTGTTGAGTTTTACTGAAGTCCCGACTGATTTCAATTTTGAATTATTAAATAAAATGAATTTAATTATTTTATTATATTTAATAAAATGGAATTCCTTGTTATGTTGGCCAATAAAACAACTTCAAATTTACTGAATTTATTTCTAACCGAAGATTTAATTTATTTTTACATCAACTAAAAACAAATCAGAAACAACAATGTATAGAAAATATGAAAAAAAGTGTAAAGTGTTAACAATAAACTGTATTAAAATTTTTGATTAAAAAACTAATTAGAAAGGCTTCAAACACAATGAACTAAAAACTAACAATAAATCCAAACCAGAGCACGTTTTACAGAAGGTTGCATAGCAAAGGGTGGAGGATGGTGGAAAGGTGGATAGGTGGAAGTGGAAAGGTGGAGGTGGATAGAGCAGGTATGGCAGGTGTTGAATGCCTTAACGCCTTTAACGTAAGTGCCGCGCATTGCCAATTTCTCAATAGAATGAATGACACCCAAATGCCCAATGAGCTGCCAAGCGCCATGCTAGAGAGAGAGAGAGAGAGAGAGAGAGAGGAAGAGAGAGTGGGAGAAAGAGAGAGACAGAGAGAGAGAGAGAGAGAGATAGAGAGAGAGAGAGGGAGAGAGTAGGAGAAGGCAGCAGGTGACCTCAAGCGCCAGCAAATGAGCAGCTGCAGGCTGTGTTGTCAACTCCGCTGTTTTCCCGTCAAATCTGCATGTGTTTGAAGAGCATTTTCTAAAAGAACTGCGAAAAGCCCGAATTCTAGCTTTATTTTTGGACCCTTTACTTTAAAAAAGTAAAAAGGGTCTATTAGTTTAGTGCAAAGAGGAAATGTGTGTAACACCCAGAAGGAGGCGTGGCAGACCCCATAAAGTATATATATTCTTGATCAGGACGACAAGACGAGTCGATATAGCCATGTCCGTCTGTCCGTCTGTCTGTCTGTCTGTCTGTCTGTCTGTCTGTCTGTCCGTCCGTATGAACACCTAGATCTCAGCAACTATAAGAGCTAGAGACACCATATTCGGGATTTAGATTCTCCTATTTCGCGAGCAGCACGAGTTTGTTTTAGATTTTGGATACCTCCCCCCCTTTCCCCGCAAACCGCAAAAAGCTACTGCAGCCACAGCTTTAAAGTTATTGTCTTGTAATTTGGTACGTAACTAGCTTATGATATTCTCTATTGACCCTGTGAATTTCGTTTCGATCGGATAAGAAACAGCGAAAATATGGAACGGACAATTCGCCGCACTAGGCAGAGGGGGGGTGGTGTGCCTTGCATACGCGGGTAGCGTAGTGTGTGAGCCTCTGATTGTGTTTGTATGTACATATATTAGTAGTAGTAGTAAAGTAAAGGGTCTCCTACTGTCGGTTACGTCCGACTGTTTTCCATATTTCAAAAATAATAAAGCTATTTTCTAATTTTTCTTTATTGTAAAATTTGCATGCATTGTTATTTGCATAAAGAAAAATATTTTAACTGATATGCAATTGAGGAATTTAAAATCTATCCAATAACCCTACTTAATACTAAAACTAAATATACACTATAACATATAACATATACATACATATGTAATAATATTATGATACTAGTTACTAGTAATAGTTATCCATAAGACAAAACAAATAACAAATTTTACATTATTATCGGTAGTTCCGAAAAATTTGTTCTCTTAAAATTCTATGTTATCAACTTCTTAGTTTAACAGATTTTAAAACCGGCTCAAGCCGAAATCCAAAAAGGTTTTTGTAAAATACTTCTAAAAAATGATATAAGCACAAAACAAAATTTGGAAAATATCTTGCCAGGCGTATAAGATTAAGTTAATAGAATAAAATAATAAATAAAATTTTTATTGAAAATCTTAGCTATTTTCTGGCTTTATTACGTGTTATTCAAGTGTGCTTACCGTCAAAAGCAGCTTTTTTCACGATCAAAAAAGTGTCATCACTGGCTTTTGGCTATGAGCAGCGGCTAGACAGACAGAAGGGTGGGGGGAACAGGTGCGGGTGTGCGAGTGTGCGGGTGTGGTTGTGGTTGGTCGGACGGGAGGGAGGGGAGCAGGAGGCGGCTTTTGGCTGGCAAACGGTTTGGTTGTCACACAGGAACGTAGTATGCACTCGTAGTACTTGCTACAAGTGCTCCATTGAAGAGACTCTCGCTTTCCCTCTCTCTCTCTCTCCCTTTACTTGGCTAACTTGGTCTCTCTCTCCTTCTCGCTCTATCTCGGCTTCTCGCTCTCCCTCTCTGTCAAGTGGTTGGCAAGTAAATTTCAAGAAACAATTTTCAGGAATGACTTAACTTTTGCGTTTATGTGAAAACTTTTGCAACGTGATGTTATGCGCACGGCAAACAGCGAAAGGATATGGAGTGCAAGCAGTTCAAGCAGTTCAAGCAGTGCAACGACAGAGCGAGACAGCAAGAGAGCGAGAGACAGAAACAGTGCTGCAAAATTTTTTATAAAAAAAAAACAAGCTGTTTTTGGCGGAAGGTGGAAAAAATTAACCTTAAAATATGTATGTCTAAGAAATGCAAAACAAACAAAGTTATTAACCCTGTTTTTCCCATTTTTCAAATGGGCACCTAAGATTTTGCATTATTTTTCTCAACAATTGAGATAACAGCCTTATAAATCTCAACAAATTTTTTACAAAACTTACTTTTGTAGTATATGTTAGATCATTTTTCACGCGTGTTGAACGCCGAAATTTAACTGGTTTTAAAATCTGTCAAATCACACCTTGGGTGCCATAGATATTATAGATTTTATTTTATTTTTTAATTTGTTATAGAATAAAGATCTGCTGTGCAGAATAACCGATCCCAAGTAACAGTCCTACCTGATTTTCAAATTCTTCAATTGCTTAGCAATATAATTGTTTTTACTCTAAATTTCTCCATAATATTTAATAGCTTAATTGTCAGAAACAATTTCGAATACTAACAAAAGATATAGTATAGTAATCTTATGCCTTTTTCACACTACAGATTTTTTGCTTTAAAGTAAATGCGTGATGAGCAAACATCGATCAAAATAATAACGACAGATAATATAATTGTTTCTCATTTTAAAATAAACCTAATTTAATTTGGCAGAAATCTAACAAAAAGCGTAACATAACAAAAAATTATATAACTAAATCAGCCAGATTTGACGAGAAAAAAACGAGTTGGGCAACACTGAAAGAGAGAGCGCATTAGCTGAAGCGCAATGTGAGACACCGATCGAGATCCAAGTGCCGCGTTATATAGGCCAGATCATGGCAATTGATGCGACCTTCGACGTACAGCTGCTGCTCCAGTTGCTCCTCCTGCTCCTGCTGTTCCTGCGGCTCCTGCCCCCTCTCCTGCTGCTCCCCCTCCTGTTGGGCCCCCATCAACTGCTTGAGCTTCCAGCGCATGAAGCGCAGCTGAGCGCGCGTTGCGGGCAATCGATTGAGCAGCCGCTGACACTGATTGCCATTTAGTTGGCCCTCGGCATTGGCATCGAACATGGCCATTAGGGCTGCCAGCTTGCATTCCAGGGTTGCCGTACCGCGAAATCGCGCCAAGCCGTTGACGAAATGTTGAAATCCCAGGGATGGGTAGAGGTAGCTGTCGACCAGTTCCTCGCTCAGCGGATGTCCTGCGATCGCCGGCAGTCGGAGCAGCTCACTGCGCAGCACCCGACCCTCCGCATCCCTATCTAGGGACTGGTACTGCCCCAGCAGGCAGTCGATGCGGTACGCCGAGAATCCCGACTCCTGCTCGATGTGATCGAGGGTCGCGCTGTTCAGATATCTTGAGGCAACTATACCCATTTGATTCTAGCAGGTAGCATCGGAAAAATCGTTGGAATCATGGATATCCCACCCTGTTCCGATTTTCTTGTTCCTGTTCCTGTTTTTGTTTACGTTCCTTTCCGTTTCCTGTTCCGTTTACTGTCCCGTTTCCTGTTCACGTTCTCCTTTCTGTTATCGATTTTACTCCTGTTCCTGTTCCTGTTTCGGTTTCTGTTTCCCGTCCTGTTCCCGTTTTTGCTCCTGTTTCTGTTGCTCTTCCCGTTCCTGTTGCCGTTCCTGTTCCTGTTTCCGTTCCTGACCCGTTTCCTGTCCGCGTTCCCCTTCCTGTTTGTATATTCGTTCCTGTCCCGTGCTTGGCTTCTGCTTCTAGGTCCTTTCTTTTAGCGTCTGATATTTAGTGTTATTACGGAGATCCAAAAATATATATAGTTTATTGCAAGCCGAGTCAAATTTATATTTATATATAATATAAATACACATAGAATGATTATTTAAAATTTACAATTGATAGTACATGCTAAGTACACTGAAACAAAATCAAGCAAAACAAAACTTCAATCTTGATTTTTGAAAGAAAATTTAAATCATATCTATGTTATAAGCTATTATAAATAGTAGTAAAAGTAAGCTATAAGGAAATAATAAACAAATATTTTAAAATAAGAAAAAAAAATACATTTGAAGGAAATAAATAAACAATGTTGTGTCAAGTTAAGGCAAAATTAAAAATTAAATAATTTAACTAACTTAAATCAAGTCAGTAGGGCTACAGTAGTGCGCAACCGACAGTATCAGAGAACATGTATTATGTTTTTCAATCAGAAACTGCTACAATTTCCTCTAATTCTTCTAATTCCCTCTTGAGATCTAAGCGTTTATACACATAAACAGAAAGATAAATATGGAGAAAATGCTATACCGATGCAACCCGCTGTGCTGATCAGTCGGATGCAACCGACAGTAGCATAGAACATAGCAAAATAATTCGTTTCTCCTGAGCTATAGGTGTTCAAAATAAGTCAACAGATTGACAAGGACACACAGATGCAGCTTACTGTACCGATCAGTCGAATGCAACCGACATCAGAAACGATGCCCGAGATCAAGGTGTTAAAATAGACGGATGGACACAACTTTTGTCCCTAGTCAAGGGTACAGCTTAGACTGGATTAGTCACACATTAATTCTAACAAGCAATATTTATTTACTTGATTATTAAAACAAATTTGTGTGTTTTCCTTTAGGCAAGAGCATTGGTTAGGTGGGTAGGAGATGGGGAGATCCAAAAATAAAAAATGAAATTAAGAGACACAACTGATGAGCAGCCGCAAATAATTGAATTTTTATGTAAATCTATTCTCCATTAAAATCAAAACTAAAACTCCAACAAATCCGCACACTTTTTACACAATTCTGCAGTCAAAGTACGAACTGCAATCAATCAGCGGGCACAAAGAGTCGGAAGTACGGGCTATATACTATACTACGCCCGATACCAGACAGAGCCCGCCTGCATTTATTGTGAATATGCTGGCAATAGAACAGATTGCATACCTTTCTAATGAAAAAACTTGTTCAGTTCGGCTTTGAATTTTAATTTAATAAATGCACACAAATACCAGTTACCAGCTACCAGCTAACAGTTAGCAGTTACAGTTACCAGTTACTGCAGCCGCATTCCCTGCACTTCCCGCCCCATTGCCACACCTTGGATAATACAAATCAACCCGCCCGGTATGGACCTGGACCCATCAACAGCTGAAGCCTTCACGTATTTTGGCATATGTCAAAATTAATTTCGTTGGCAACATTTTGACAGGTTTTCATGCCAAACACTTGGCCAGGCCAAAAAGCAGCCTATGCACAGATATCGCATATGTACACTCAGAAAAAAGCAGTCAGAACCTTTATTAATTTAGATTTTTTTTATGTTATGTTATATTTTTTTATGGAATCAATCTTATCAAAAAATGTCTTGAAAATTTTTAGAATATTCCTACTTAATATGCCTTGATATATCTTGAACTTGGTTACATTCGAAAACAAAAATAAACAAATATTTTTTGTTCAAGATCGAAAAAGATTAAATCAGTTCTTGACATCAAAAAATGCTGGATTACATGAGGCTTACTTGAATTAAGTAAGTGCTTACTCAGATCAATTAAATTCCGGATAACATGACTTTTGATAACAATCCGAAACGTGGTTAAAATATCCGAAACTTACTTAAAATCAAGAAATTTTGGATTCTCAGATGAAGTAAATTCTGGATAGCACGACTTTTGAGTCGCTTCTGGATTGAATGAAGTAAGAATGCATTCGTTTTTTCTCTGAGTGAATGCTATATACAGGGCGTGTTGAGTGGGATTTTGAACAGCGGGATCGGAAAATTGGGGGTACGATGGGTTGGTTCGTTGGTTCATCGGTCGGCTCGTCGGTCGGTTGGTCGGTTGGGTTTTGGAGTGCTGCTTTATTCGTTGCCTCACAGTTGAGTGGCATTGGATTTGTTTGTTTTCTGCGCAATCATCGGCTACATTTTGCCACATCAACACAAAGACACATTACCGGAGCCACAGCCGGGCCCGGTTCGATGCCTCCCACTGGTTTATCTTACATTTGATGCCATCATGCTTTAATATGAAAATCACAAATGCTGCCGAAGCCGACATTAAAAGCTTTCGCTCTGCACACCAGTTTCAATGATGTCATGCACCTTCAGCCCCCTGCTCCCTGCCCCCAGCAATACAAATTACCAAAATTAAGAGAACATTTTCTGAATAGTAGTCCAACAACTGTTCCCTGTCAGCTCCCCCTTAACCTCCACATTGCAAAGTCCAACTATGGCGGAAACTCGAAATTAGCGTGTCAAAAGAATACTCTCGAGTTATTTGTATCGGTTAATATTTAAATATCGTTCAACTCAAGATTGTCTCTTTTATTTAAATGCCAACGCATTATGATAATACGCATAAAATAATGTATATATTTTTCTGCAGCTTCTCAAAGTGAAAGAAATTATTGCAAAATAACGTCTCACTTATAAGTCAAAAGCAGAATTTTTCTAACATAATTTAATTTCATCTTTTAAATGATAAAAAAAAATGAAATAAAATACTTAATAAATAACAAATATATATTATTTTGTTGAAAATAAAAAAACCAAAAAATCTATTTTTGAGTTACTTTCTACGTCCCAAAATTATTTTAAAATATTGAGCAACAAGTTTTTTACCAATATCTCAAATTGGTTTAAAGTACTTTAATAGATATTTGCTATCTGAATGTGCATTTTTAACCACTGTGCGTTCTCACTTCAGCTCAACGCAGTTCTTCCTTCATCACGCCTCTAACTAATACTCTGATATCGACTCATCCGCCTACGACTTTTCCGCTTTTTTCACCGTACCTTCCCTTCAGTACTTCCGCCTTTTTGCCTTCTTTCTGCTCTCTTATTGTGTGTGCGTGTGTGTGTGTGTGTGTGTGCAAATTAATGAAATTAAATCGCCTTCATTTTAATAGTCGTCAGGTTGTTCCCTATCCAGGGGTAGACAGCCCAGCATCCCCAACACCCATTTCCTATCCCTTATCCCCTATGCCCATCCCGTATGCCTAACATGATGGCCACCTGGCCAGCAGGCACACCTGAATGACCACATCGGCCGGCCTTAAATGCATATCAAAGTGAGCGATCTGAACTCCCCCCAAAGGACAATGCCTAAACCGAATGCCGCCAAGCAGCTGCCAGTCGAGTATGCTCAACCGCAAGGTTACAATTGTTCAAGTTGAATTGTCAATAAAATGTTGAAATTCAAAACGTATTTTATATATTCTACAAAATTCAGCTCAATTGTAGGTTTGCATGGAAAATGTGATCCTTAAGGTATGCAACAAAAAATATAACTTCAGCATTATTGTTCGTAGATCTACAATATTTGTCCAATATCAAATCAGCCTAGTGTTTTGGATGGGTAATAAAAGTGTCTAATGATGGTTGCTACGAAGTTTTTCCGTGCAACCCATATATAAAATGTTATAACTTAATTTCCGAGATGGTTGTATGAAAATATCATCAGCTCGATATATTATCTAATATTTGGCGATTTGCTTTTATTTTTATATTTTATTTTATTATTTTTGTATTAGTTTTCTTCAGCATCAAAAACAAATTAAACCACAATCATAATACTACCAACAAAAACGCTCTATTGACACTCATTTTATTTAAATGATAATCAAATACAGTGTTTAATAAAAAAAACTTTAATATAATATAATTTTCTGACCGTCCAACTAAATTTTCTAATTTTACTCCCATTATCCTTTTATCCTTTCATTTGCTTTGCACAAAGCTGAGCTACCCCTAATATATTTAACTGTAGGGTATTGAAAACAAGCAAAGAATGCTAACTTCAATGTTTGTTAGTTTGCGCTTGTTTTTTCTTCATATGGCGAGATTTTCGTTTGTTTGATGCCAAGGAGAAGGCGAAAGAAGCCCAGGAGGGGGGCAAGGCATTGGCATTGGCATTGGCAATGGCGGTGAATGTGAATGTGACTGTGGATGTGAATGTGACTGTGACTTTGACTGTGGGCTGGGATGGGAATCTGATGTTTGTGCTCTGCTGTTTTCACTTTCGACATTGCGTTAATACGTATGAAATTGTTTGGTGATGGAATCTGGCTACGTGATGCGAATATTGTGAATTAATTGCCAGCGACGGCGCCAGCACAGGCGTAACGGCTAAAAAGAAGAGTGGTGCAGAGGGGTAGCGGAGGGAAAGGTGGAGGGGACAGAGGGACAGGAACTTAAGCTAAGCGTTAAGCTACAGCTCCCATGCCTTACTTCATTTGCCAAATGTGCACAATAAACGCCAGCTTACTCTCTCTGTCTCCGTCTCTGGCTTCCCCTCTTCTCTTCCTCTTCCTCCTTCTCACACTCTCTCCTGTCCTCCCTGGTCAGTCTGCCCACTTCCGGGCCGATTCAGGCGATAGCAAAAATTAGCAGGCAACGGAAGCTAGGTATGAGAAAGAGAAATCAGAGCAAATGCGAGTTCGAACTCTGAGTTCGGAGTTCAACTGATAAGAAATTTCCCTTCCCCTTCCCCCAACCACTTTTTCACCATCTCTTCCGATTTCGCTTTCCTGTTGGCTTATTGTTAAATGTTCTCATTATCTGCGGAAAATATCACTCAGCTATGCATCAATAGCACTTTAAACCGCAAGTCTCTTAAGGCAAATGCCGATTTCAAACTGAAATTACCTTAAATTGACAAAAGGAAAAAAATGATATTAAAAAAAAAAACTACTTTCTTAAGTTATTTTTAATGCACACCAATTATATAGCTCTATAAATACCATACCAAATATTACAGCTGAACAAATTTCGAAATTTTAGGTTAAAAACAAAAGTATGCACTAGCTGAAAATTAGGGCGAATTGGACAATTTAAGAGAGAGCATTTTTTCTATTGATTTATTAAAACATAGATACTAAGAAAATCCGAAAACTAATGAGACTTTTCATATGATTTTTTTGGGTTAACAGTTTTATTAAATATTTATTAAATATATGGTGTGTTTTTAATTCAGCCAAAAAAATATCTAACGGTAAGGGATTCACATTACCAAATTATATCATATCTCTTGAAATTATCAGAGCTTGAAAGAAATTAGATTTGTTTAATGAACAACTAGTATTTCAACTAATGATAATAATAATACCATTATTTATAAAAAAAATATATAAATTCATTGAAACAAAGCCAAAAAACAATTCTCCAAGAACAGATTAAATTCAAAACTTTTATTTTCAAGTTTCCAATTAAATTATTTGAAAGAAAATACATTTTAACAAAATGGAATAACATAGCTTTGAACACATATAGAGAATTGGGTAATATGGTATGCAATAGGTTCAATAACAACAATGGTTTTTTGTTTTTGATGCTGTTTATGCCTCCATGGAAATACTGCTTGAATCAAGCGCACTCGACTGCAGCAGTGCCGCAATCCTGCATCAGTTGCATTGTCAGTTGATTTGCCTGCCGTCAGTCAGCAGTCACTTGAAGAGGGCAAGAGAAAGGGCGGAAGATGGGAAGAGGGGAGGAGTGTGGAGAGGGGAGTAGGGAGCGGGGGCAAGGGGGAAAAGCGCTGTTGCAATTACACGAATTCCCCATGCACCGTTAAGAGTTTGGCCAACAAAGATTTTTCTTAGAAATGCACAGGCCACAGCAGAGGTCTCAGCACCTATGCACACTGGTCGAAATGACCGATTTTTTTGCATAAAATCGAAATATTGATGGATAAGAATGTTAATGTGACTTATATTTTCTCAAAGTATATTATCCAACTACATAAAATCCATAACTTTAAGTTCAATATTTACCACAGTGATTTTGTACGAGTGCCGCAAAGTTCAACAATCGATCTGCCAATTGCTTGCAGCAAATAAGCGCGAAACCGACGCCCAACTTTGATGTACTACTGGAAGTTCACTTGTGCACTAATAAATAAATAAAAATGTGAAGAGTATTGCGAAAAGTATGTAAAATATAAAAAAACAAATTATGTTAAACGGATGTGCTTCCTGTTTTTTCTGTGAATTATTTTTTTTTGTGTATTAAAATAGAAAAATGTTAACAAAAATGTTCGTCTTCTATGGATCATAACTAACAGGGAACTCCTTGGAACTAGCAAGTTAATATGGGAAAATGTTTATGTTTATAATTAGTTTATAACACAAAAGAAATTTGTTGCCCCAATCATACCCGTTTTTTTTTTATCTAATTAAAGACAACGATATTTTGTATGTACGCCATACAAATTTCAGAATTTTTTAGTTGCATACTTTAAGGTGCACATATAATAATATAATTGACTTGCTGTTTGTCGAATAAAATAACAAGGTGATGTTTTTCTACCGATTTAAATGAATCGTACCATTTTGAAAAGAAGATTGTTTAAACTTTCTACAAAAAATAATACCAAGTGCTTCAACAATTTTTTTTGACCGTCACACTCTTATCTCAATAAAAATTACTCATTTACAAAATATTCTTACATGGGCGGTGCACGTGGGCGTGGTCCGATTCACCTGAAATTTTTTCCATTTATTCTATTTGTGAATACAAGCGTTTGTACTAAATTTCAGCTTCATAGCTTTATTATTTTATTTTATTCAAAATAATTGGCCATTTCGACCAGTGTGCTATGGGAGAGGGGAAACAGAGAAAGGGAAAAGTGGAAAGTGGAAAGTGGAAAGCGGCAGGCTGCATTCCAAAGTAAATTACAAACAAAAATGTTGCTTGCAACATGAAAACCAAAGCGGAAACCGCAACTGAAAATGTAAACAGAAAAATGAGAACAAAAAAAAAATGGAAAGAAAAACCAAAACGAAACCAAGTCGGAACTACGAGTAATATCATAAATTGCCAGAATTGCCAATGCTCTTTGCTAACTTATAACTCTGAAATAAAATTAAAATTTTATTTTAAATAATTTCGTTAAAGAAATTTAAGATTAAATCTAATTTCCTTAAAATTGAAATCACTTTACTTATATTAATGACAAAAAAAATGGGTTTGATTAAAATGCAATTAAATAATATTTTTTATATTTATTAAAACAAAATTTATGAAATTAAATTCCTTAAAACAAAATTAATGTCATTACGATGAACATTATTTTTTTTAGAAAAAAATTTAATTGAAATACTTTTATTTCCATTTGCACTATTTTTATGTATTTTTTAAAGTAAAGAGTTTAAAAAAATTAAAATTTAATTAAAACCAAATTAATTTAATATTATTTTTTTTAATTATATTATTAATTCACTAAATTTTCTTTAAATAAAAATTTTTGTGAAGTTATTTATGCAATTTGTTGTATAATATATTTTTGACTGAAAATTCTTTATTTTGAAATATGTAGTTTAAAGCTCTGAAATCTAAAAAATGTTTATTAAAATATGTAAACCAGATAAACCTTTGATTTTTTGTTTAATTATTTATTTAATGTCACATGAAAAAATAAAACTACAATACAAAAGTGTGAATTAAAATTTTAATGCAATTGGACTCAAAGATTTAAATAAGTGCGAAAAAAAACTAACAAATATAATAAAATAAACAAAAATTTATTAAGTAGACCCAATAGAATATCAATTTAAATTTTAATTTCTAAAGCTCATTAATGGGTTTCATTTTGGATATTGAGGGACAAAAGCCTAGACTTTGTTGCTATTGCCCGGCATTTACAGGGTATCTGCTGCAAAGGAAAAACAGCAAATAAAATGCAGGGCAGGGCGAGTGGCAAGGCCACAAGCAGAAGCAGAAGCAGAAGCAACAGCAGAAGCAAAGGCAAAGGCAAAGGCAGCAAAGTGACTGACGGCGATGACGACGGCGTCTTCAAGTCGCCAGCTGTTGCCCTCTCGCTCGCTCGCAGTCGCTGTCTCGCTCACTCTCGGTGCCTGTGTGCCGGAGCCGCAGCGCATGCAATTTGGTGTGTGTTTCCCAAGAAACCTTTGTTGCATTATTGCCGCAATTTGCAGAAGTGGTGACGTGAGAGCCATCAGAGTGCTGCGGCCACGAATATTGGCCCAAAACAGCCCTGGCAACAGGGTTGCCACCCTGTCCCTTTCCACCCGCTGCATTCCTGCTGGACGCGCCGCGCTGCCAGACAGCCAACAAATAACAACTAAGTTGGCAATTTGGAGTCGCGCTACACAACACTAAACCAAAAACGCAACAAGACACGTGAAACTGCGGCCAAATGAAAGAGTTATTGACTATGCGATACCCTGTACTTCAAATAAATTCATACATATATAACCGTTTTTAATAGACATAAATTAATAGAAAGGTTTGTCAGTAATAGTATTATATTGAATATTCCATTGAGCTTGACGTCTAAACTAATAATAAAATAATAAATTAAGAATATTACTATAAAAGCTTTTATGTCTTAAAACTATTTTGTCAATAAATAAGCTCATTAATTGCCTGTTTAATATATATGTATATATTTTTAATTGTTTAGATTTTAAATATCTGAAACTATATATTCCTAATTATTATAAATTAAATATTTATTTCATTATAATTAAATAAGAAACGTGTTAAAAAATATATGTAAATTCAGAATATAAAGTGTTTAAGAATCTTAAAATTTGCAATTTGCTTTAATTTTAATATTGCTTATAACTTATATACCTTTATTAGAAACCTAATTAAAACAATTTTTAATCTCAAAATTCTAAAACTCAAAAGCAGCGAATATTCCTCATTGAAAATTGCCGATGTTTTTAAAATTGGCGCAACGATTGCGGCCCTTCACTTACAGGGTATCACAGCCAAAAGTAGCGAAAACTTACAGCAGAAAATGCCAAGAAACAAACACAAAACAAAAAACAAAAAATAAATAAATAAATAAAACAGAAAAAATGCGCAGCTCATCTCGAAAAGTGGTTAGCGTAGAGCTACTTGGGCACAAATGCGGACAAGTATAGGCGGAAGGGGAAGGTCCACGGGAGAAATCAGTCTGAGATACGGATTTAGTAACAGATTCGACGTAAGATTGCAAAAATATAGGGCAGCTACCACTCATAAACGAACATTGCACATGTATATCATGCCAATAACAAACGAAAACTTGATTAATTTTTTTTGTATTTTATTGCGGCTTGGCAACTCTGTACACTGCGCTATCGATATCAGCAACGAAAAGTGCCAATTACAAAAATAACAACCTTGTTTGTTTCTGCCTGGTCTAACAACTGTACGTACAGTGAACATATTATTAAGTTGCAACAAATACAAATTGCAAAATGGAAAATGGCAAATGGGCAGAGCAGAAATGTTGTAGAAACGGACACACTTACAAGGAAATCCGCAGAAGCAGTTCATCGAGTTTTTAGAATGAGGTTAGCTGGAGTCTGACAATTCCCAGTCACCATAGTCCATCGTCACGAAGTCATGGTCAGTTCAGTTCATGTGCATTTACATACCAGGTACAGCAGACACACAGTAAAGTGGACAGCGGAAATCCGAGTAAGTCATTCTAAAATGTTTTTAATAAAACCTAAAAATTCTACCTTATAGCATAATTGCTTTCAAATCGAACTAAAGGAGAATTCAACCCTGATGGTCGATACGAATGGATTTTGGAACAGGTCTGGCAACACTGGTTTAATTTTCTCTTTGAAAGTTTGCAACTATTTCTGGGTTATTTTCATCCGCTGAATTTGAATACAAACCTTGATTGCCTTTAACATCCCAACATTTAAAAAAAAAAGGTAATTCAAAAAATGTGATTTTTAATTAATAAATAATTAAATAGTTCCGAATTTTATATTATCCTACTTAACACATTAGAAATAAAAAAAAAAAAATGTGGTCAAACCACAGAGCGAAAAATCGCGTGTAATTATGTTAACATTTAGTTAATTATTGTATTTATATAATATAATATAATATAGATAATATTTTTCACCAAGCCCTTGAAATGACCTAAAAAGCTAATCATTGGTGGTGTTATCGATAAGTGCAAAACAAGCTACTTTTACCGCTTGCTGTTCACCGTAGGCGCTGAGCACTGTGGCAACTCTGCCAGCGCATAGTTGGCAACACTTTCGTAGCATACTTTTGCGGGCTGCTAGCGGCCAATTGGCAGCCCAGTGACCATTCGACTCTTAGCCAAGTTGAGCCACTGGCAGGCGTGCAGCCAAGACAACAGCCAACAGACGTGGCCATCTCTTTTAGGCCAAGTTAACTGCAGCTGAGGCCAAGGCAGCAACAGCAGCTAATCCCCCGTAACCCTCTGTTTTCGTTGTTTTTCCGTGTTTTCGTACTCTATGAAGTTTTCCAGAGTTTTCAGGGCGAAACAAGGCCAAGTACTGAAGCAACAACACGGCCAATAATATGAAACAAATTCGAATTTGGCCAGGAAGTGAGAAGGGCGGCAAGTGAAAGAGCAAAGGGTATAGACAAAAATAAGAGGCCAACGTACAAATCCGTACAAATTGAATAAGAACTCAATCTTGGCTACTGTCAAAACAACTTTAAGGTCCAAGGAATTGGTCAATCGGACGGACGCGTAGACCCATAGACGCAGGGCGAGAGCAGACAATACAGATAAAAATAGAATAGGACAAGACAGCTTTGCACGTAGCCTGTTTGGTATACCCTATCAAAATGGCTCAAGTTAAGATTTATGTACGTCCTGACTGACTGAGTGGCTTACTATCCATCCAAAACAAAACTGTAAAACATCGCATAAATTAGGAAATATGGTAAACATGTTCACTAAGCAGCGAATTTCCTAAATTCGACTCGAAATTGTTACGATATCGCGTTTTTAATGCGTTTGTCTAAGAACTAGTAAAAATGGAGCAGATCAGTGTGACGAAACCGACTGTAGTAGAAAATCTAAAACAAATTTGATCTGCTTACGGCAAAGAAAAACCTAAATACCACAAAAAAAAAAGGGAGCGTCTAGCTAGCTCTCATAGTTTGCTATAAAGCCTCAAATCGTCGTGCTGATCAAAAATATATATACATATATATACATATAATAAAACAAAAATTCGGACGGGGCAGATCAGTCAGACAGAGGCTATAATCGGACGTAACCGACAAAATGTGACCTTTTACTTTGTGTAGATGTACATACAAACAAAATCAAATTAAGCCGCAAATTGAGTGTGGCATATCTTTGCTGTTTCTTATCCGATCAGAGTCTGTGGCTTAAAGTGTGCGAGATCCATGAGGTGGGTGCGCTTTTTTGCGTTTTGTGGGGGAAGGGAAGCAAGTATCCAAAATCCAAAACAAACTCCTACTGCTTACTGAATAGTAGAACCTAAGTCCCGAATATGATGTGTCTAACTCTTACATTTGCTGAGATCTAGGTGTGCACGCCGTCGATATGAATTGATATATGTTTTAAGCCTAGACTTTACTTTTTAATCCCACTGTCCCAATACTTCTCGGCCTCTCCATTACAAGTGTTTTTTTTTTAGTTTTAAATAAAAAACTGACATATTGAATCGAAGTGGCCTGGCTATTGTTTGTGCTTCATTATAGTCATCATTAACGGGCTCGTGGTCAATGGAATTTGACATGAAGAACAATTCAACTTAAACCATCAATTAATTGTTGTAAATTCGATATATAATTTAAGGGGATAATGGTGTAATAAAACTTTATCAATTCTCTATTAGCCGCCATTAAATAACAAAAGTAATTTTCACTCTATTTTCGTTTGCTAATTTGTTTGTGGTTTGTATTTATTACTTGCATTTAATTTAAAAACCACAAAGTTTAATTGATTGATGGGCTCTGTGAAAATCTACTTAAAATTATCTGTCAATGGGCCATGAGAATGTGCGTGCATTTATTTATTTACCTCACATTGCACACATTTATTCAACTTGCAACTGACAACAATGATGAATTAACAACTTTGCCATGTTTCAATTAAATTTCTAAAATAGTCATAAAACGAGGAAACTATCTTCCAACCCTCAAATTTTAACTTATAGAAATTAAAGCCAGACAGCAACGGAACTAAATACAGAAATTAAGTGGAATTGGAATCGTCACCGATAGAGCAACAGAAATTAAATATTTCATGTAAAAAAAATGGAACACCGTTATACAATTTTTCTGTATTATTTTGAATTGTGTACACTAGAGAAAAGCGCAATAATCAACGTTCCAAAATTTCATCTAAAACAATTGGTATTTTAAAATAATACATGTTTTTCTTTTATGCCAGAAACACAATATTTGAACCATACCAAGGGTTATAAAAATGTAGGTTTTTGAGGCAAAAAAAAGTGTTTTTCGATAAATTTTGACTTTACAAAAAATCGGTACAAATATATTTGTCATAATTTGATTTCCAACGATGGTATATTGAGCCATCATTATTTATTAAAAATTAGTTGATTCTGGAATACAAATAAGGCGTGTTATTCTAAAATATTGGACTAAAACGGAACCGAAACAAATACTTTATACTATACTTCATGCAAATTTATTGTAGTATAATTCAGTGAACAAATATGATATCGATTTATCGATAACTGCCTGTAGCGCGTTGCTATCGACCAGCGGCGGAGCTTTTGCAACAGCTCGAAGAGCGAAGCGTTTGGCCAAAGCAAACAGCTTGTGTAAGCAAGCATAATGTGCAGATGACGCTCTCATTATACTCAGCTTGCGTCACTTTGCAAGCATTATGGTTGTGCGTGGATTAAGAGGGGATGATGGGGATGGTGATGGAGATGGGAATGGATATATGTAGAGATGGGGATGGGAGGGGGCTGAGGCTGTGGCTGGGGATTGTCATCGATGTCGGAGCGATCAATTGGTCGGTTGGGGCTATTGTCGTTTCGTTTGTCGTCAGAGCACGCGACGCTATTAATTATCATGTTTAAATGTAATTAATTAAAGATGTCGTCAGCGTCGGTAACGGCAACGGCAACGGCATCGACGTCGACGTCAACGTCAACGCTGGCGTTAGCGGCAGCGCCCGCACATAACTTTCAATGAAAAGTTAATAAATTACATAATTCCGAAAACGAAATTACAAACGCCATCAACGACGACAGCGACAGCCGCAGCAGCAGCAGCAACAACAACAACAACAATAATAACAACCGTTACCTGATAACAAATCAAATGAAATGTTCACTCTGCCTATTGGCAAAGCAGCGCACAGTGGAGCAAAATGGCCTAACTGTGAAGCAAAATTAATTTTTTGTTCATTACCTGCTCCTTTTGGTTTACTTTTCAAAAGCTTATAGTAATTGTGCTTTTAGACCCTGTAGTACTTAAAAAAGTACAATGGGGTCTGCCTGTCCACATGAACACTCAGATCTTACAAACTATTAGGATTATCCTAGACAGTAAGTTCGCAAAATGGGCTATAAATATATCTTATGGTTTCTTGAATAGCTCAAGTTTTCTTTTAAAAATAAACGTTTGCTGTTCCACCGTGCGTTCACATTTACCGATGCATGCGGGCGGCTGTACGTGTGCGTGGGTGTGAGTGTGAGTGTGTGTGTGTGACGTGCCCCGCATTGTCCGCATGCAAAACAAATTAATAAATAAATAATAAATAATAAATATGCGTAATAATAATGACTAAAGAAATATCAGAAACAATAAATTTTATTTGAGTAGTCGCCAAAACCGCCGACAAATGCCAAAAACAAAACGAGCAGAAACAAAAATAACAAGAAAACAGTAAGGACGAAGCGGTTTAGTCGAGCGGAAGGCTGCAGTCGGACGTAACCGACATTAGGGACCCTATAGTTTGTGTATAAGTGCATACACACACAGTAAAGGAAGGGCGAAGGTATCAAAATTCCGATCTGCTTACTTCATAGGAAAACCTAATTACCAAAATTGGAGTCTCTAGATTTTATAGATTACGAGATTTAGGTATTTATATAGACGGACAGATGGACGGATGGATAGATGGGCAGATAGACATGGCCATATCGATCTGTTTGTCTGCCACACCTCCTATCCGATGTTACCCACATTTTCCATATGCACTAACCTAATAGACCCTTTTTTCCCAAATACAGGGTCTAAAACAACAAAGTTATTAATGAGTGCCTGTGCCTAGGCCACACAAGGGTGTATTACCCAGGGATGGATACCGGGGGCTGGGGGCACCTGCATGTCATAAACGTTTATAAAAATGTAATGCGCTTAAATAAAATTTTGTAATAATATTAAAACTGATGCGTTGCGGTATATTAAATAGATGTGAAAACACAATCTCAATGAGGACGATGGTTGTAGAGCGGTACCGAGGGTGCAGGGTTGCCGCTTTAAAATAATTTATCACATATATTCACACATGTTGGCGTGGGCGACGGAGAGGGCAAGGGAGAGGGCGTGCGTGCCTTCTTCCTCCTCCTTCTCCTTCTTCTCCTCCCCTTGGCATTTCCCATTGTCATTCCCCAATGACAATTTCCCTGCTTCTACAGCCCCAGCACGCTCTCTAAGCACATTTGTAAGCGAGTCAGGCAATCGCTTGCCCAATTAAGTGCGATGAAGCACACTCACAAATACCCACACAGACACACACGAGTGTAACGGTAAATACGAGTTTATATATATGCATATGTATGTGTGTGTGTTATCACAATAGCTAATTCAGAAAGTCAAAACACTCGGATTTCAGCTCATAACCTTCTTATAAAGACACGTAGCCCAGCTTACGCAGGGTTTTCCTGTTTCCCGTCTGGCGTTGACTTTACGACTTGTTTAGAATCGTAGCACTATATCATAGAGTTTCTTAGGCTTAAATCATTCATTAAGCTCATTAAACGCAATCGCAGTGTTGTAAAGTGCCAAAAACCTATCCTAAATCAGTGTCGTAAAACCAAAAACTTTTACCTGTCTTAGAAATAAATTTATTGTTAAGGTTCAGTTTCCAGTTTTAGATTCGACTTCAAAGTTATCTGGGAATTATATACTATATTAATGAAATTAAAACTTTCTTTTTAGTTTGTTACGAGTCGGTTTGTTTCAGGTTAGAAGGAAGCAAAACTGACCTCAGAACTATTTTTTGGACTTCCTTGTAATACTATTAGTGTCTTAGGGTGAGGCTTTATGACTAACTGAAAATAAACCTAGAACTATTGGAACCCAACCGAAAGTTCTGGGTTGAAACTGGTTAGGGTTTAATAATTTTGCTAATAAGAATAAGAAACTCTTATTCAAATTCCTGATACAATTCGGATTGCGGCTCTGATAACGATAAATAGCGAGTCGCCGAAAAAAAAGGTCTTAGAACATATTGTAAATCGGTTTGATGATTCGATTTATCGGATCGCCCACCTGTGAGGAACTTGGGGGGGGATAAGAGACTTCTGCTGCGTTCCTTTTGAGAAATCATTTGACTTGTCAGCCTCACAACGAGTGCTTTCACACATACACGCTACACACACACACAACACTCACATACACACACACACACACACACACACACACACACACAATGCATTGCACGTTTATCAAACGATTTTCGAATGTTGTGTGACATTTTCGCGGGCACTGCGTTTATCATGCTCCACGCTTTTGTCAGCCTCTTTGTCCAACTCTTCTGTCATGCACTCGGAAAAATCAAGCATGATTCGTTTTGCAAAATAAAGCTCTTAAATAAAACATATTTTGTTATAGAATTCAATAGAGTCCTGAATAAATCCAGATAAATAAAAGCAAAATACGGAATCGGAATAAAACGAGTCTAAAATGTGAGCTCATTTTGTGTCATTTTGGATAACGCTCATTTGGAGATTCCACGAGCAACAGCAATGATTGATCATTTGCTTTGGATGAACTGGATAAAGTGGTTCCTCATTTGGATGAACTGGTTCGTCATAAATTTGAAGTGGTTCGACATTCGGATGAAGTGGTTCGTCATTTGGATGATAGGTCACTTTTATGCTCGTGAAAATCGGAATTTCGATGAACTAATTCGTCATTTGGATGAACTCGTTCGTCATTTGGATGAAGTGGTTCGTTATTTGGATGATAGGTCACTTTTATGCTCGTGAAAATCGGAATTTCGATGAACTAGTTCGTCATTTGGATGAACTCTTTCGTCATTTGGATGAATTGGTTCGACATTGGGATGAAGTGGCTTATTAATTGAATAAAATGGTTCGTCATTTGAATGACCTGTTTCGTCATTTGGTTAAAATGGTTCAACATTTGGATGATAGGTCACATTTGTGCTGGTAAAAATCGGCTATTAGAAAAAAAAATTTGAAGTTCTTCGTTCGAAGTTCAACAGACTCAATGCAGACTCAATGAACTTTTTAGAGACATCAGATTCTTGATTCAACTACGAGATCTCTACATTTTTCTCTCAGTGTGGCTTACCCACTCCCTTCTCACTGAACATTCCTTTGGTGCTTTTACTTTGGCATTGGCCCCCACCCCTTCCACATTCTGCGCTTCTTCAGTCAAAATCAAGCAGGAAAAAGCGCAAATCAGCCACAATTGCCGCTGACAGACGCAACCAAATGCAGAGAAATTCTCTTTGTGGTAATGTTGTTGTTGTTGTGTGTGTATGTGTGTGTGTGCAAGTGTGTGCGTATGTATCGTTGTGTGTGTGTGTGGCATTGACATTATTTGTGCTGCAAGCTGACAGATTTTCACAACGGCAGCATTAAATTGAATTTTGACATTTCTTTGCCTCAATATGCGAAATAACAGCACACACTCATACTTTCTCTCTCTCTTTCCCTTCTCTTTCTTTCTCTCTCTCTCTCTCTCTCTACCTCTTTCTCTGCACCATCTCACACACATGCACACACAAGTTGTCATAGCATTCAAGCCTTTCGCTCTGTACCGTTAAACCAAAAAAAAAAAAATTTTATTGCATATATTTGCCTTGCCATTTTCTAGTTAACCTATTCTTATCGATAAATTCGCTATCGATACTGGGCATTTTTATGCAAAAGAGAATTTATAAATCTAGAGTACATATTTAAAAGTTAAACTCGCTAAATTTAAATATATTAATTTACGGTTAATTGAATGAAAATGTATAGCCCGTAACGCCAGTTTCGTAACGTTAAATAATTTAGAACTTATATCAAAATTAACTGATAAATATCAAATAGAAAATCTGTATAACTCAAACCATAAATTACTAATGTCAACTGAGTTGAAGTTTGTTTATTGTTTTATATATGAAAACAAGAGAACTTCTTGCAAAAGTTGACGTATTAATATTTATTTTTGAACAGTCTTGCGGTCGAACGTGACGTAACGTCATTTTGGAAATGCCCAGATGCTCTTTAATTAGCTGGAATTCCCAACTGCAGCTGCAATTAAGTAATTATTCTAACACATTGCCGCATACACATGCACTGAATCCAAACTTAATGGATTCGGTTCGTACATAATTGATCGATAAAGTTTCCGACAGCATTTACGTTATTGGGAATGATGAACTAATTAAATGTCTCGCATATATCAAAAAGATTTGATGTTCATAATGCTGGACTTGTGGCAAAGTTTCGCCAGGTCCTGAACCATCTTGAAAATTAATTTCTCACGTTTAACGTACAATTATGTACGGCCGGAAGCGTATTCAATGCAACACTGGACGACTGTTGCTGCCACAACTAGTTGCAATACCCCTCGCCTCTCCCCTCTTCCCAATCCCTAAGCACCCTTCTACAACCTCAACATAAGCCATACAGCGCCATAAGTAGAAGTCGATGTTGTTCATTGTCGAGCCACTGCTGCTTCTCTAATGAACGTTTCATATTTGCTGTTTGCGCTTGATATACCCTGTAAAAGTTGGCTCCAGGCATACGGGTTTTATTGCGCACAGTTTGTTGCTCTTATCCGATATATAGGTATCCAAACTGCAAGTAAAATGTGCAACAAGTTCTGGGAATAATATAATATTATATAACAATTATGAAAATATTATGGACCGGAACGTCGAAATTTGTTACTTAAAAAAAAAAACAGAGGTGATTACAATATACTTTAAATCTGTTAATCAGCATATTTTTATCTAAAATATTTATATTAAAAGTGTTACTAAATAGAACTTTAGTATATTATATTATTTAAGAATATTGTAATTATTATACCATGTTTGGAGTAATTACAAAAAACCCAAAAGATGTACTTATATTCGTGCTTTAATAAGCCATCTTAGTCTTACAAATGTTTTGTCTCTTTGCATTCGTTTCCAGGGTATTTACATGTCGATGCCTTGAGCTGCATTTGTGAATGCTTTGATAGAATCGACGCACGTACACAATGAGTTCGATTCAAACTTGACTCTGGCCACCAAAATGCACTTGTGTGTACCCACATATACCCATACATATAGAAAGGATATTAGCTGCTAATTATACCCTGTAGTTCAAGCACACGCTATAAAATTGGGTAGCTTATGGTATAATAGCAAATAGCATGGCATATGCTGCTTGATTCGCAGAAAGAACAATCAATTATGTCTATATTCGATAGATTGAACACTTCTTTTGGCAAAAATTCAATAGAGTGAACAGGCGTTGTGTCTAAATATTTTATTGGATATAGTAAACAATTATTCTATAAGTATACTGTTATTTGTGTAAATATTCCATAGAGTGAACACTCTATTGTAAAAATATTCGGTAGAGTAGACACACATTGCTACAAAAATTTTGCTAGAGGGAACACTCATTTGGGTGCATACTCGATAGAGTGAACACTCTTTTGGGCAAATACTCCATTATTTAAAAACCCATTTGTGTAATTATAATTGTGTTCCATAGAGTGAACAGTCATACAATCAAATGTTCTCGATACCAATGCTTATGCAAATATTTAAGGAACACTCATTTTTACGAATATTCGATAGTGTGAACACTCATTTGTGTAAATGATCTATAGAGTGAACAGTCATGTAATCCAATATTCTATAGAATAAACACGCATTTCAAATATCTAATTGGATATATTAGATTTCCAAATAGAATTCTAAAACTGTCTAAATTGAGCTGTTTAAGTGAACTGTATTCGTTGTGTTCACACATTCGAGCTTTTCACTGCTTTTAGAACAATCGTAGAGCACACTCGACTGGCGTCTTTTTGCTGCTGGTTATTATGACGCATATTAGCTGGAGGCAGGGCAGAAGTTCAGCTTCTGGCTTTGTTTCTTCAGATTTCAGTTGTTCCATGCTCCATCTCTCCTTCTCTCTCTCATTCTCTCTCTTTCTTTAACTGTTATTCTTGCCTGCCTGAGCTCTTACTACAGTTCGAATTGCAGAGGATTATGGGTCTTAATTTTATGATTGCTTCTTTAATCAGAGACCTAACTGCACGCCAATTATGTCCTGACCGTGCTAATTGTTTCTGTTTCTGTTTCTATTTCTGTTTCTATTTCTGTTGCTGTTGTTTTATTTCTCCTTCTCTCTCTCACTCTGTCTCTATTTCTCTCTCTCTCCCTGTTTGATTCCTCCCAGTTTCTTATGTATTTCCTGCTCTGGACCGTTTTAGCCAACTCATTTGATGTGGCCCTAATCGATGTGCGTTATTTGCGATTAGTCGAGCGCCAAATGAGCCACGTAGTCAGCTCTTAGACTAGGACTGAGTAAGCCCTGGCTATAGCTCCATCCTGCCCAGGGATGGACCGTTGAAACGGCACGTTTATCTTAAATAATTGTAACATTTGTTTACCCTTCACACATGAAAGGGGAAAAACAGGCTAAAAACTTGTGCTATTGTATGTAAAAGGCAGAAGGAGGCGTGGCAGATTCAACCAATATATATACATATATTCTTGATCAGCAAAGTCGATTTAGCCCGTCCGTCCGTCCGTCCGCGTGCACGCTGAGATCTCGACAACTATAACAGCTATAGCAACCATTTTCGGAATGTAGATATAGTATATATGCAGTAAGCAGATCAAGTTTATTTCAAATGTTGAATGCCACGCCCCTTTACGGTAAGAATCAATAAAAACCACGTAACTAGCGTAATATTGAGCATCAAAGTTGGAATAACAAGCGTCATATTCTTAGAATGCTTTTTTTTAAGGTTATATCTGAAAGCCGCATCACATTGGTTTCAAATCATTGTAGCCCAATAAATAAATTTATTTTAAAAATGAATTTGGAGGATGTTGGGCACCCATAGCTCTTCAATTAAAATGCTTCCAATTTAGCGTAAATTTTCAATATTTTTTATAAACTGTTAATAAGCTATATGTTTTTAACTTAAAAAAAAAAAATAAAGTACATTTTAAAATATTCGCTTATTTATTTTTAATATTATTTTATTTTTTTTTTTTTTCGGTGGTAGGATATTTGCTATTTAGCGAATTATTAAAATCAATAAGAATGACATTTTGCAGGGCTGATATTATGGAACTTTTTACTTTCAAGTTTTTTTAGATTTTGCTTAATATGATGCTATTTTTTTTAATTTTGTTGCCAATTCAATATTTTAATTTGGTTTTAAATCTAAGATATTTCGTTCAGAGAGAGTTGCCAGAACTGAGCTTGGCCTTTAAGCGGCACTGTGAGGCAAAGGGACAGCTGCACAGTGGAACCAGGCTGGGAGTACAATTGGCATGCTAAAAAAAAAGGGGACAGGGGAGGGAGAAGGGGGGGGGGGGGGTTGCTTGTGCCTTTGGCAGCATAATGAATGCGTGTTTAGCCATAATAAAATGTAGCGGCATTCCAACAAGCCACAAAACATTGCACAAATCCACAATCCGCACAGTTCACATGCTCGTATGCTACACTCAGAGAAATACTGCTATCGTTGCTACAGACAATTCCCATATAACACAATACATTTCTTTAAATCTATATATCAATGTGTGTCGTTTTTGGAGACCTTCAAGAATTAGTCTAAGTATCACACTGTTTGTGTTTTTTTTTTTATTTGGCCAAGTGTATTGCCGTCAGTGTTGCCAGCTTGGCTAGATTTAGCGTATTTCAATATGGAAAATCAAGCATATTTTAATGTCATTCAACCACCATAGTATTTATACAAAATCTATTGCGATTGAAAAATATCGAAATTAGTTCTTCATGAAAGCTTCAACTTAATTCTAATTTTTATATTATTCTGGAACGACGAAGATGAATCAAATAAAACAGAATTACCAAAAAAACATATTCCCGAAACGAAAAAGATATTTAATATGATTATTATATATTATAAACATAGAGTTATATCTCACAGTTGTAAACATTTGTATATATTTTGAGGAAATATTGATTAGCCCTCTGGTAAAAGTTATTACAAATAATAACAGCAAACCTTAAAAAAAATTAACATAAATTATTTTATTTAAAACAAAAACAGCAGATAACTACGCCGAGGATATATTTTAATTTAATTTTATCAAATGATAGATATGTATAATAGTCAAAACCAGAGCAATACAAAATAATTCATGCTAAATAAATACACAAAAAAAAAACAATAATTTCTTGTATTAAAATTTAATCAATATTTCAGAAAAAATAAAAATTTTTTCCAGCTTTTTTTCAGGTTAATCTAGTTTAAGCGCGTGTCCAAAGTCTGGCAACACTGGCTGCGGTGGCCACCCGCAAGTTGTTGTTGCCGTTGTTGCCGCTGCTGCTGTTGTTGCCACAAGTTGTTGCCGTTGCAAGCAATGCAATAAAACATTTTGCAATGCAACGCGGCACCGCAATCATTTTGCAGTGCAACATGTGGCATTTGGGTGCGCACTGGAGCAGCAAAGCAAAACCAAAATCCGTTAGCCACAAGCTGCCTGCCTCTCACCTCTCTCCCCTCCCCTCTCACCAATCTTTTTCCCTGCCCCTTCTCCAGTTTATCCAGTTGTAAATAAATAATATGATGGAGCTTGTAGCCAGAGCCAAAACCAAATCAGTTTAGTAAACATCAGAGTAAAAGAAATAAAATGCAGTTTTAGGCACAATGGCAACGCTAACAGCAAGACAGAGTTGCCAGACAGTAATTATTTATTTAGGAGTACAATAGATCTTCTATGTCGCAGTGCAGAATTCCTCAACAATAACAATAATTATTTAGTTTATGCGCTCTTCAGAAATTTAAGAGTTTCTCAATCATTACAAAATTTTATGTATTTATTATTATTATGTATTATCTAAGAAATTAAAAATAATAAAAAACAACATTTTTAAAGCGAATTATTTATAATATAATAAAATAATTGTAATCGATTTTACATAATATTGTTAAACATCTCTATGGTATTATTAATTATACGTATAAATGTATATAGTAACATTAAGCCATAAGCAAATAAAATAAAGGTATTTATTTATTTAATTATTTTTAAATTTTTTTATTTTTAATTTTATTTATTATTATTATTTTTAAATTTTTTATTTAATATTAACCAAGTTCGGTCGTTAAAAAATTAAAAATACAATACAAAAGTGTTAGCTAAAATTATAACGTAATTTAAGTTGATATCTGGAGATATAAATATAAGAAATGAAACAAATTAAATTAAAAAAATTAACAAATAATTAATAATTAAATTTATAACCTTTGCTATGCAGTTTGATAGTTTTAAGAAAATTCCAACGATTTGAGTGTTAGTCTCTTATCAAGTTTTCAAGATGTTCACTCTTTCGAACAATTCATAAGTGATATAAGCAATAGAACGATTTAGCCACTGGAGGAGAATATATAATTAATAATAAACTTTTGATTGGACCGCAAGATAAAAAGATATCCCAGTTGAAGAAAAAGTGTGAAAAATGAGGGAAAACATTAGAAATTAAAAAATTATTTCACAGCATGCTTTTAGGGGCAAATAACATGCGTAATGTGTCGGATTACCTTTTTGCCTCTTGTACTTTTTATTTTTTAATTCGCTCTGTAATTTACAGAGACTAACTAATTATAACTTTAATGCAGTTGATACTTTTCCGGATTCTGGCATTTTTTATGCCTTGAAATTTGCGAGCTGCGCAGCATCAAAGGACAAAAGCCATGACAACGGATAAGAGCAATTTTTTTGGACCTTGGTTAAGCCAATTGGGAAAGGCATTTGGGGCAAAAAGTAAGGCCAAGCAGGGCAAAGTATCAAGATTTTTGGGTTAACTGTAAGTGCGCTTTGCTTATCACATCGCTGATTGCAAATACTTTAAGTAAATGGAAAATATTTTTGAAAAATTCGCAGAAATGAGCAAAAAATAAATGGCATCGAGAGTCATTAAGTTTATTAAGTGCCCGGGCAGATAACCCAAAATGAGTGCATGCCAAATGGAAAAGGCAGTGCAATTTACGCTCCACTCTCCAATCTAGCTCACAGTGCGCATTCCATGGGCGTTGCAACTCTGCACAGTGGGCGATTCCAACTATTTCTTTGACTAAAATGAACAACTCGAGAACGAAGCTAAATTTTGCCATTTGGTTTCTGGATTTCGGTTTATGGGGTAAAAACTAATATATTTTAGAGAAGTAGGCGTGGTACTGCCCCTTTTTAAGAAGTGAAGCAACCAAATATCCTGAACTTGCAAATGATTTTTCAACAAAGTTCCATTATATATTGGTATATAGCATAGAAAAATTGGGTTTATTTCAATATTTAAATTCAAATTCTGTACGCATAATTAAAAAAGGAAAAAACCCCCATAGTTTTAAACACAAAAGTTTATAATTTCGCATATACACAGCCTAAAACCATGTGAATATTTGGTGAATTTTACAATAAAATCGGTGCATAAGCCAAAAACTTATTCCAAAAACAATAAACCTATGATAAAAAACAATTGTGTACAAAATCTAAGAAAGCTTACAACAGCTGACTTCAACAACCGATATTTTAACAGCAAACTGTTAAGTTAACATTTGCGATATGTAACATAACAGTCTCGTCCCTTCTTTAAGCGATACCAGTAATATATTGATAGTTTGAAAAAAATACATATATGCCATAAAAAAAAATAGTTGAAATTCCCCATAGTGCTCTGCCCACTTAATAGTACAGCAACCCGGCATACCCCGAATACCCCGCTTGCCGCGCATACCCTGCATACCCTGCATACCCCGCATACCCCGTTTGGAGCAAAACTTTTGCCACCAAAGTGGAAGAGATAACAAACAATGTGCGGCTGCGGTGCCGGGCAAATTGCCACTGCAGCTGCAAAACTTCAGTCCAGGCCCGCAAAGATTATCACAATCAAAGCCATGAAGAAGCAGAAGAAGATGGACAGAGCGAGAGAGAGAGAGAGCGAAAGAGAGCGCGCATAGCCTTGGCCGTATTATTTACTTTTCAAGTGTTCCAACGTCTTATCGCTACCTTAACGCCTCATGTAAAAATAATTTTCTTTGTTATTTGGTGCGCTTGAAGCTATCAAAGCAGCTTATCAGTGTAATACGCAGGGTAATTATAACAACAAATTCGCAAAAAAAATGAAAGCAAAAAACTAGAGCAGCAGCTAAACGAAAATATATACAATTAGGCTGCGTTTTACATAACATTTTGTCTTAACATATTTAAAAAATAAATTTTTGTATTATTATAAGTTTATTTAATTAAAATATAAAGCAATAAAGCCTAATAAATATAAAACCGTTTTGAATTCAAATTTAAATTCAAATATGCAATATATCGATAGCTTGCAGCTTATCGGGAGTAGCTGGGCACAGCAGTGCACTTGCTGGTTGCTGCGGCACGCCATATGCGTGGCAGTCAGCTGCTGTCAGCGCTTGTTATCGCTGGCGCTGCCAACTGCTGTAAGAGTGCGGTCAGGTACGCAGCTCAGCAAATACAATAGTAATAATTATTAACATAAATTAATTTAATTTAATTTTAAGCTGTATTTTGTTAAGCATTTTATGCAATTAACATAAGTGTACAAAAATATTATTTAATTTTACAGAGCTTTTAATTTAGCTTGGCAAGCTGTGAGCTGCGTACCTTTTTCGAGTTTGTAGCTTATTTATGTTTCGACCAGCGCCAATTGTCTGGCATTTGTATTTTATCAGCTGCGGAGCTGCGGCCGTTGTTATCGTTAATCGTTGCTCGTTATCATTGTTTTTGCTTAGCCATGAGCTGCGAACTGCTGCAGTTCACCAACTGCCGCCTTGTGCGTGACCACGCCCTCATCCAGGACGACCTGTGGGTGCGCGATGGCAAAATTATCGATCCAGAGCCGATCTTCTTCGATGAGCAGACAAGATCGCATCGACGCATCGATTGCGGCGGCGCCATCATAGCGCCTGGATATATCGATATACAGATTAACGGTAAACAAGACAAACATCTGGTGAGGATAATCGATATGCAGCCCACAATCCGAACCTGCATCGATAATTATTACAATTTGTTATGATCAGTTTCGCTTTCGCTGCGACCAAACGTCAAGGTCACGCTCAATGCTGTCCCACTTAAAAGCTGGTTGATTGAAGGGAGGGGGGATCCGAGCATAATCAGCTTGCTAAAACGGAATTTGCAAGCTCAAACACACAACAACGTGATAACGACAGCAAAGCAGAGCGAGAGCAAAACAAAGAGAAAGAGAGAAAAACAGACGCAGAGAGAGAATAGTTCAGATATTGCCTACACACCCATAAAATGTGTAAAAACAAAGCTATAATCACAAATTTTTACAAATGTATGTAACTTTTGCAGAGGGCGTGGCAGACTACAAGGTATATATGTATGTTTATATATCAGCTGAGTCGATATAAACGCGTAGATCTCAGCAGCGATAAGAGCTAGATCAGTTAAATTCGGTATGTAAATAGATGCATACCATACGCATATAAAGTTTATTTCAAAGCCACGCCCCCTTTACAAACTACTCGACAAAAACCATATAACAGGCGTTATATTAAATATAGCAGATGGGCATTTGGAACATAAGCTCTATGTCATTCAATTGATCTAGCGTGATAAGTTCATTGACATCGCTTAATAAACCCAAAATTTATCAAAGAAACAATTTTGCAGACTTTGTCTCGCTCGCTCACAGAATAAGCAAAAAAATAAAACTAGAAAGGGCAGAGCTGATCAGCCGAACGCGCCCGACTGTACGCTCTATATAAAATATCATTTTAAAACCTTCTCCCAAAGTTATAACCCTGTTTTTACCTATTATTAATGATTACGGGATATAAAAAGCGTTTTTGTGTTCTAGTGTTCTACTGTCGCTTGCATCCGACTGTAGCCCTTCCGAATTTTCTTATATATGTATGTGTACTTTGCTCTCTTGCAGGAGGCTACGGCGTGGACTTTTCTTATGATAAGGACACGATTGAGGCGGGCGTGGAGAAGGTGGCGAAGGGTCTGGTGACCACGGGCGTCACCTCGTTCTGTCCCACGCTGGTGACGTCACCCACCGACAGCTACCACGCCATACTGCCACGCATACCCCATTCGATTGTGGGCGGTGCGGGCATACTGGGCGTGCATGCGGAGGGGCCCTTCATCAATCCCCAGAAGAAGGGGGCACATCCGGAGCAGTGCATCCAAACGATAGACAATGTACGGTATTATTTGCTTAGCTGCATCGGTAAGAAACATGCATCAAATTCCCCCTTTTTTGCTTCGAATCGGTTTCGTATAGGAATGAATAAGAATGATTGAATGACAAGATGATGGTCATGAATATTACCTATACGATAGCAACACCATCTAGTGGCGATTTCGCTAATTAGAAAGATACATTTTATTTATAAGGTATTTCCAACGAAAACCTCAGCTTTTTGAACATGTATCGTTGCTAGATGCTAACGACTACCTTTTTTCCTGGTAGAGGGTGCAAGATGCTTACGACAACCTTTAGTCCTAGTAGAGGATCCTAGATGCTAACGACAATCTTTGTCCCTGGTAGAGGGTGCTATTGTTAGTATACAACAACCTTTTTCCCTGGTTGAGGGTGCTAGATGCAAACGACAACCTTTTTTCCTGGTAGTGGGTGCAAGATGTTAGCGAGAATTTCTATCCCTGGTAGAGGGTGCTAGATGCTAAGAAGCTTTATCCCTGATAAAGGGTGCTAGATGCTAACGAGAACCTTTATCCGTGTTACAGGGTGCAAGATGCTAACGGCAATATTTATCCTTGGTAGAAGGTTCTAGGTGGTAGCGACAACCTTTTTTCCTGGTCGAGGGTGGTAGAAGCTAGCGACAATCTTTATCCGTGGTAGAGGGTGCTAGATGCTAACGACAATTTTTGTCCCTAATAGAGGGTACTAGAAACTAACGACAAACGTTATCCATAACGCTACTCCTTTTTCTAGGGCCTGACGACATTGCGTGTCACCTACGGCTCACTAGAACGCATCAAGATCATAACGCTGGCGCCGGAGAAGCTCGGCGATCCGCACGTGATACGTCAGCTGGTGGATGCGGGCATCACCGTCTCCCTGGGACATTCCATGGCGACGCTCGGGGATGGGGAGCGTGCCGTGGAGCATGGCGCCAGCCTGATAACGCATCTGTTCAATGCGATGCTGCCATTCCATCATCGTGATCCTGGTCTGGTGGGTCTGTTGGCCTCGGATGCCGTACCGGCTGAGAGGACCGTATTCTTTGGCATCATAGCCGACGGGGTGCACACGCATCCCGCTGCCCTGCGCATCGCCTATCGCACCCATCCTGAGGGTCTCATCCTGGTCACGGATGCCATCTCGGCCCTGGGTCTGCAGGAGGGCGTTCATCACATAGGGCAGCTGCAGCTGCAGGTAAAGCAGGGCAAGGCGTTCATAGCGGGTACCGAGACGCTCTGCGGCAGCATTGCGCCCATGGACGAGTGTGTTCGGATCTTCCAACGTGCCACGGGTAAATAAAATATCTTTCATATATCTCTGAAATTCCCTGCTAGATTGATGTATGTATCTTTACAGGGTGTTCCCAGGTGTATGCCATCGAGGCAGCCTCGCTGCATCCGGCCAAATGCTTGGGCATTGAACGACTGAAGGGCACCCTGGACTTTGGCAGCGATGCCGATTTCATACTGCTCGACGATAAACTGCAATTGTTATCGACCTGGATCGCTGGCGTCCGTGTGCATGCCAACAAATGCTGACTGCTAGCGCACGCTAGCTGGACAAAGGTTGACAGCTTTGGAGGCCTTACTCCCAAAGCAGGGCTGCAAACCCATCAAACACCGTACGGAAATGCATAATTTCGACTCCGCTTCGGGTATTATTTAAGTAATTGCTTTAAAAACGAAATTGTAGCTTTCTTAGTAAACAATTTCAAGTTTTTTTCTAGTAACTCCGCAGGAGTTCTTAAGTGTCTTTTAACCAAAAATACAAGAGAAATGTAACACAAATAAATGTTAAGTGTAAATAAAGGGTTCTTATATACATAAATAGTGTCTCGATTTTGATTTTCAGTGAAATAAATTGAACCGAAACGAACCGAATTTCAGAATTGCTGTTCCGAACCGGTTCGGTTCAAACCCGCTTTGCAGCCCTGTTAAAAAGTAGCTCGATTTATTGTTCCGTTTTGTTTTTTATATAATTTTAATCATTAAATCATTTGGTGTGGACAAACTACGCTAAAACCATATACATTTACAAATAATAAGTATTAAAAAAAACATATTGTATTTATTTATAATAGATGTGTGTGTGGAGGCCGGCAATAGTTTTCTTGTTCCATGTTCCATTCGTTCCATTGTTTAGGCTACGAAATGTCTCATACAACACGCCTGGCTAATATATTTATTTAGTTTTAGTTTAAGTTTTCGATTTCCTTTTCATTTTCTTTTTGTTGGCAATCAATAATTACATTTAACATATAGTACGATATTATGAGCCGATCCGTTCCGCTCCGTTTTGATTCAAGTAAACAATTGCAATTATTCGTTATGCATTTAGGAACCCCTTGAGGTTCTCTTGCCCCCGCCCGCCTTTGCGCACCTCCCCAGCAGTTAAATACATATGTATAAATATATAGAATTTTCTCTTTTCTTATCGGTTTTTCTTTTTGGCAATAACAAAACAAAAGCAAGTGCAAGCTAAGCTAAATAACTGTAGTCGCAATTGAATTGAAAATCAAAGGAAAAATTGACAATGATTATGATCAGCAATAGGCAAATATATGCTATATATTGTACATATACATATACATATATATATAGTATACATGCTTATACAAATTGTGTGTATCAAAATTGCTTGCGTTAGAAAAACTCTTTAGTTACAGTTATATATATATAGATACATATATAAATCTTCTTTGATCTGTATCTTCTGGCTAAAAAAAAACTGTTTATAAAAACGTTACAGGGTGCGTCATCCAAACATCGAAGAGCTTTTTAAATAAACAACCGATTTACAAAAATTAGGTATTTTTGCATGCCAAATCCAAAAAGAATGTCAAATTTTTTACTTGTTGTCCTTTTGAATTAGAATGTACAAATTGTATTGGATGCAACTAAATAAAAATAGATAATTTTTGAAAATCGTGTTTGTTTTTGAAATTGATCAATGTTTTTATACCGAGATAAAAGATGACGCAACTTGCAAATAGTTGAATTAGCTTTGTTTCCGCTTGATTTTAAGTAGTTTTCTTATTATTTTGCTGTATTTTAGAATATACAAATTACAATTGTTATATGAGAGAGACTGAGAGTGAATGAGAGTGTTTGTCGAGGTCGCATGTGCGTCTGTTGCATCCGTTGTTAGGTCGTTTCGTTACGTTATGTTACGTGACATTGCGTTTACGTTACATTTTCGCACATACGTGACGCTATGCAACACTACGTTATTTTGCATTATGATACGTTACATTACGTCATGTTAAATTACGTTAAAATACATTACGTTTTATATTGCGTCTTACTTTACGTTGCATTACATTTTTTCGATCTTTACGTGACCTTATATTACATTCATCGTCTCACAGAACGTTACGTTTACATTACGCTGTACGACACATTTACATAACGCTACGCTAACAACATTACGTAAGCTAAATGCATTAGGCTCGTTCGCTGTTTGTTTCTGTTTTTTTTCTATTTTATTTTCAGTTCGTCCATTTGTCCCTCTGTCCATTTGTCGATCTGTTGTGCGTCCAGTTATATTTTTTGCTCTCTGAATTGGTTTGCTTGTAAATTTACTCCAAATTACACAATTATACAATATATATTAAACTTTAGGTAGGTTTTTCTTGGTTGTGGTTGATCAGTGTATGTGTATGTGTATGTGTTTCTGTGTGTGTGTGTGTGTGTGTGTGTGTGTTACGCTATTGCTCTCGTTACGCGTGTCCGTCCTTTGGTTGCTTCGCTAGGCTGGATGCTATGACACTTGTTTGGCTTCACATTGAACCGTTACAATTACAGCGTTGCCACCCAGTTGCGAATGTAATCTCGCTCTTTTCCCCTCCCCCTCTATCACTCTCTGCTCTTCCCCTCTTGCTTGCTCTATGTATGTGGTATAATTATAAACAGAATATTACAAAAGAAAAACACACGAGAAAAGCACTAGGTTTTGTCAAGATTGTTGTTGTTGTCGTATATCTAGATATACAGACATATGCATGTGTGTGTTTATGTACGTGTGTATGTGTGTGTGTGTGTAGATCACAAAACCAATCGCAAACGTGTTGTTTTGTATTATTTGTAAGCTAACAAGTGTCATAACCCCATTACGCACAACACTTATTATAGCCCGGCGCCTTGTCCGTATTGCCACGATCGATGACGACCCGTTCGGGATTCTCGGCCGATTCGCGTCCGGATGTTTTATCTAATATGGCCTCGGCTAACTCACAGAATGCACGCTCAATGTTGATGTTTGATTTGGCGGATGTTTCCATAAAGCGTATACCATGCTCTCGAGCAATCTAGAGATAGAGCGAGAGAGAGAGAGAGAGAGAGAGAAAGACATTAGACATATAGCATAAGAATTTGGGAATTCGGGGAGTGTTAGAGTGTTATCAGAGTGTTATTTCAGCAAGCATTTTGTGAAATTTCCTATCGAATCTATCGAGTCTGATCAAAATATACAGTAGAATCCGGTTATAGCGACATTCAAGGGACCGACGATTTTACGTCCTTATATCCGGCAGACGCACTATCCGAAAGGAGCAAAAAAAAAATTTTTTTTTTATATTATGGATGTCATGTTCGTAATAGGTTTTAAAATAAAACAAATTAATTTTTTAATCAAAACAAAAAATTTAATACAGTAGAATCCGGTTATAGCGACTTTCAAGGGACCGACGTCGTTATATCCGGAAGACAAAATCCATGATTTTGTTTCTTTTTCGTATTGAAAAAACACAAAATCCATGATTTTGTTTGCTTCTTTTAGCATTGTTAAAGAAATCAAATTTTCCTCTTTAAAATTTTTTTTTTGTTCGGCACGTCGCAATATCCGGTTGAATTGAAATGAAAAATTGAATTGAAATTGAAAAATCTCGTCGTTATAAGCGGTTTGTCGCTAAAAGCGGAGTCGTTATAAGCGGAGGCCGTTTCATGTAAGTTTGTATGGGGACCAACCAAACCATCGAGTTTTCGTCGCAATAACCGGACGGACGCTATAAGCGGCGTCGTTATAACCGGATTCTACTGTATGTCCTAAATAATACTCTTGTCGGGAGAAAATGGAGATCGAATTCTGATCATTTTCGAGTAATTATACCCTGTACCCATTGAAAATGGGAAAAACAGGGTTAATAACTTTGTGCAAATGTATGTAACAGGCAGAAGGAGGCGTGGCAGACCCCACAAACTATATATATTCTTGATCAGGAAGACGAGCCGAGTCGATTGAGCCCTGTCTGTCTGTCTGTCTGTCTGTCTGTCTGGCCGTCTGTATGAACGCGTCGATTTCGGAAACTACAATAGCTAGAGCTGCCAATTTTGACATGTAGGTAGATAAATGCCACGCCCCTGCCGCCCACAATGAATAAAATAAAATACATTCGCCTATTTAAGAGACACTAAGCTATTTACATAAATTCTGTTTTCAGTAGTTGGTAGGTCTATATCATACGCAGATGAGGCTTTTTTGAAATGTTTGATGCCACGCCCCTTTTACGCCCTAAACGAAAAAAAACGAATAACAAGCGTAATATTAAACATAGACTGTTGTTATTTGGAATATATACTCTCTTTCATAATATTTAACTATCCTAAAAAGCGTATTGAAATCGGTTGATAAACACAGGAGTTATTAGTGAAACAATATTGCAGGCGGCAACTCGCCGCCTCTAGCAGCGTGGCCGTTAAAGCTGGAGCACATAACAAAGTAAGAAGAAGAAGAATTGCTGCTACGTTTTGCATAACATTTTAAATATAGGGTACAGGGTATTCTACAGTCGGGCCTGTCCGACTGATCTGCTCCGCCCATTCTGGTTTTTTCATCGAATTTGGATCGTTTTAGAGGATGATCAATTTTCGATGGATTTAACTTTTTTTGAGAACATTCATAAGCCATTTTTGACCTATTTTCTCATCTTCTTTAAGTTGCGGCTAATATGAATCGTTGTTTGATCATTTCAACGACTCGAAAAAGACTCACCAAAATGATCATGATCATGATCAACATACGAATGCTAGCTGGGATATTTTGAGATAATTTCTGACTGATTTTTGATCTTCTTCGAGTTGCGGCTAATATGAATCTCTTTTTAATCATTTCGACGACTCGAAAAAGACTCGCCAAGGTGATCATTGTAAAAACGAGCATCCATTTAGAGTAGAGTACTTACCGCTTCTCCGCGTTCTTTGCTAACTACCCGCTTGTCCGTCATATCGCACTTGTTGCCCAAAATCATCTTCTCGACATCCTCATTGGCATGCTGGAATCGGAACAGAGTTGCAATCGAAATTAGTTTGAAATCGATTTGTTCTGTTCGAGAACTCACCTCGTCTATGTTGCGCAACCATTTGACTATGTTTTCGAAACTCTTCTCGTTCGTTATGTCGTAGACGAGCATTATGCCCATCGCACCACGGTAGTAGGAGGTGGTAATTGTGTGAAATCTCTCCTGTCCGGCTGTGTCCCATATTTGTAGTTTGATCTTTTTTCCCCTGAGCTCGACGGTTTTGATTTTGAAATCAATTCCTGCAACGAAAAACAAAATCAAAAACAGGGTATTAAAACCAATTCAATTTCAAATTTCGAATTTCCCAAAATGACGTCATGCAGCGCGTTCGCTTATCGCCAGCAAACAAATAAAATAGTTGATAACGAATTTATTCAGTTTAGTTTAGTAGAACTGCAGTAATTTGTGGCCTTTTTTTTTTCATTTCATATTTGTTTGTTTTTGTGGTCTGTGAATCATGCACACACACACGCACAATGTCGGTATATATATATATATATATATATATAGATATAGTCGGGGTATGCGTCAGTATCATTAATCTAGTTTTTCGAAGTACAGCGACTGCAGTAAGACTTGTTCATACTCATTCAGCGGTTAGTTAACTGAATGCGGGCAAGGCACCGATCAAAATACTCAAAATCCCTCTATATAATCCAAAGACGTTAAAAAACCAAGAGTTTTTTGACTGAAAAACAGTCAGAATAAACTGACAATTTTCAAGAAACTGAAGATTGTTTTCAGCTCTTTACTTATTTAAAAAGTTACGAATTTTGTTATTAGTATTATTGGTTATTATTATTAGTTATCAAAGTAGTGCGAACTTTAAGATCTATTTTACAGCTGGCTAAGCCTAGAGTTCATCCATTATCATCAATGTCCTCAATAAACTCGAGTATTTCAACGGTTAAAGATCTCTCATATATTGTTTTAAAGAATCTGCCGAATCGGAGAAGACTTCGGCGACATTTTAAACAATAATAAAATATTGAAATACTTTCCTTAGGGTTTTAATTAATTTTTGAATAACTTTATTAATGATAAGATTATTATATATTCATATTTATTATATTCATAGGATTTCAGCAAAACGAAACAAATACCAGTGTAATTGAAGGTAAATTATACTACGTAGAAATATTGAAAGACATTTGAGAATATTTCGAATATTTTAAACAGGAATTTATTATTTATTTATTCTAAATATAATTATAGTAAGAATAATATATACGATAATATTTATTGAATATTATACGGAATATTGAAATATAAAACCAGAATGGGCGAAGCAGATCAGTCGAACGCGCCCGACTGTAGAATACCATTGACTTTATATTATATATTTCACATGTAATTTAAAAATATTTTTTATTATTTTTACGCTTATCATCAATAAAAAATATAAATATTTTTTATGAGATTTAAATTTTATTATGCGCTTGGCATTGGCATCTTTTTCTAGCTCTCTCAGAACTTTGATGCATCATATCTATCCTAATTATACACCGATTTCGATGGAATTTACGGAATTCCCAAAAATTAATAATCGCTAGCTAGCTCTTTTGAATGTTTTACTCTTCGTCCTGATCAAGAATATAGAATATATATATACTTTGTGGGAGCTGCCACGCCTCCTACCGCTTGTTAGTTACTATTTTATGGGTAAAGGGTATAAAAACTGACGGATAAAAAGCTGACCGGACAACACTGATTCCACAGCGTTGCCAGCTTGATTGAGAATTTATTTATTATATTTATTTATTGGGTTTTAATTAAATTAATTAAAGCCGAAAGAGTGCTGCAAGAGGGGAAGAGGAGCCTAAGGAGCAAGTGAAGACAATGCCACGCCCAATATGCACATACAAGTGTCTGTCTCTCTGTCTCTCTGCCTCCCCGCCCCTCCATCCCTTCGTCTGTCCTTCTGTCCGTGTGTCCTTGTCGCTTTTGGGCGCCGCCTACACAACAACAACAACAACAACAACAACAACAACAGCAATTGACAAAGCCGCAGTGTGTGTGTATGTGTGCGTATGTATGTATGCACACACACAAACACACGCAGCGCATTCAACTCTGCAGGCGCACGCACACACACACGCACACAGAGATGCACACACACATAGGCGTTTGCGCTGCGCCATTTGCTCTTACCTATGGTGGATATAAATGTGGATGTGAACGCATCGTCCGAGAATCGGAATAAAATGCAAGTTTTTCCAACGCCCGAATCTCCGATCAGCAGCAGTTTGAACAGTAAATCGTACGTTTTCTTTGCCATTTCACGTTATGGCACGCGCACACACGCACACGCACTCACACCAACACCAACGCACACCAACTCACACACACACACACTACGCTGCTCACACACACGCAGAGAGAACGGCGTTCTGTTCAAATTACACACGGCCTGAGACGAGAGTTTTGAAGTTTTCGCTTTGTTTTCAACTTGAATTTATTTAATGTTTTGGCCGCCTGTGTTTATTTATACAATGCTGCTGGGCAATTATTTATTCAATTTATTTTTCTACGCAATGCAATTGTTGCTGTAGGGTGCAGTGTGACCGTTGCGTTCAACGACAGTAATGCCGCAAAATGGCGTTTCAATTTTTGTGGTAGGCCTGGCACACCAGATGTTTGGACTGCGATTGTTGTTCAACACTAGGCATGGCAATGATGCAAACTTGTGTTATACAACACTGCGTAGCGCGCCCCATTCAAATTAAGAATAGTTCAAGCCAATTAAACTTATGTATCTATTATTTATGCACGCAATGTTGATATTGGGCAATGTTTGACCGTTGCTTTTAAGGCAAATATATACGATTTAAAAAACATTTTATTTCTCGAAAATTTCATATAGTTGAGGTCTTAAAATTTTCGCAAGCATTTCTTTCTTTTTTTCTTCTTTCTTTTTATGATTGAAAAACATCCATACCGCTTAGAAATCGTTTAAGTTTTGGTAAAGCTATGCGCATTCAAAGTTCAACAAAATGGCGTGTGTCGTTTTAGATAATCCTACCATGATTCCAATATTGACCCTAAAATCTAAATGCTGTCGTGTTTGTCTTTCTTCGCATAATCTTGCTCTACAAATCGTTTACGCATCAATTTTTACGATTTTAAAACAAAAATTGATTTTTTTAATTACATTTAAACTAATAAAGTTTATTTGTTCGATGTTACAACGATATAAACACCGAAGTTGAAAACCATTGATGTACCTACTCTCGATTGTTTTGCAGCCCTACTGTGAAAGGAACCACTTTAATAATTTCGAGCCTAGCTGTTTACACCCGTCGAACCTGTATTCCCTTTCAATAAGCCTAACTTTTGGCTTTCATATATGTAGTAGTATATATTTAAGAACCGTATATTTTGTTTCAAGTTTGCCTGAACCGGTTCACGAGCCGTTCAGCGCAGAATATCAGAGCAGCGACCACGTAGAGCACGCCCATGACGATATAGACGCCCGACAGCTGGGTTTTGTGGAGATCCCGTCGCTCGTCCTCCTGCTGCTGCTGGCTCTGCAGCTGACTCCGGCCGTACCGCTCCGCATAGGCCACGAAGGCCGTACGCTGCCAGCTCTGGATGAAGCCGCCGGCATCGAAGCGCCGGATGAGATCCGTAAAGGTGCGATAGAAGTACGAATGCTTGGGCAGGTAGATCACCACCTGCTGCACGTTGACGTACTGCCGCAGCTTCTGGTAGCTGTGCCAACGGTTCGTAGCCCTCAGATGGGCATCGGTGACGTCCAACCCCGTTATGGCGAACTGCCGACGTCCCTGCCCGCTGCCCTGGTGCAGCAAATCCAGGACGTCCTCATCGTAGGCAGAATCGATGCCCGTGAAGCTCTCCACGCCCCGCGTCTCGTTGAGCATGCGCAGGGTGTTGGTGGTGCACAGGCCGTGGAAGTCGCCTTCCAGAAGCTCCTCAAAGGCGCTGGGCACCATCTCGAAGCGCTGAAAGCGTATGAAGTGGAACAGCAGCGATTGATAAACGATACGCAGCGGTATGCTCGCGTACAGCCAATGGCCGTAGATGATGCGCTGCATCCAGCTGGTGGGCACCCGGGCCAATGCGCTGCCCAGCAGCAGCTCCAGCACCTGCCCGCCCCGCTCCCGCCACCGCCACATGTAGATGCCCAGGTGGAGCAGCAGGGCGCCGAGCAGCGTCCGCCACACGCTCCACTGGAAGGGAAACGTTATCAGCGCCATGCGGCCCATCCGGAAGTGCGACGACTCCACCGTCGCCACCAGGGGGGCGTAGTAGTGCGCCGGGGGCGAGGTCAGCACCTTGTCCCGTCCCGCCGTCCGCCGGAAGTACCCGATGCTCAGGTTCGCCTGCCGTTTTATCAGCTGCAACCAGGGATCGTAATTAATATCAGTTTTCAAATCAAAATTATCAAATGAAAGTTATTTATCAACAACAATTAAGCAGAAACTGTTATCAGATCAGTCGGACGGGGCAGATCAGTCGGACGGGCCCGACTGTAGAATACCCTGTGCCTTTTATTTTATATACAATTTATAAAACTGTCACACTAAGTGTATCAGCAGTACTTCTTCTTCTTCCATTTTGACGTGTGCCAGCTGCGCTGCGCTGCTGCTGCTGCGCTGCTGCTGCTGCGCTGCTGCTGCTGGGCTGCGCTGCCAATTGCGTAGCTTATATCTTCTTTGTTTATTGACCGATTTCAATGCGCTTTTCCGGACAGTTAAATATAATAGTGGAGAGTATATATTCCGAATAACAACATTCTATGTTTAATATTACGCTTGTTATTCAACTTTTTATGTTAAACCAGAATGGGCGGAGCAGATCAGTCGGACGGGCCCGGCTCTCTTATACCCTGTGCCAAAGATCGCGCTGCGCGCTCGCAAATACAGTATAAAATGTATTTAAATATTTTACATATAATTGAATGTATTTATATTTTGTGTTAATTAACCGATTTCAATGCGCTTTTCAGGATAGTAATACAACAGAGCTTATGTTCCAAATAACAACCTTCTATGTTCAATATTACGCTTGTTATTCAACTTTTTATGTTCAAAAACACAAGGTTGTTTGGGTTTTATTGATTTTTGGACATTCAGGGGGCGTGGCATCCAATTTTCGAAACAAACTTGATTTGCGTAAGATAACTACCTATCTATAGCAACCAAAACGGCATCTCTAGCTTTTGTAGTTGCTGAGAACGCCGCGTTCATACAGACAGACAGACAGACAGACGGACAGACAGACGGACATCGCTAAATCGACTCTGCTCGTCTCCCTGATCAAGAATATATATACTTTGTGGGGTCTGTCACGCCTCCTTCTGCCTGTTACATACATTCGCACAAACGTATTAACCCTGTTTTCCCCATTTTTCAAATGGGCACAGGGTATAAAAATAATAATTTCAATATTGGAAAATTACCAAAAATTGTATTCTTGAACTAGATTAATTCTATTCAAATTAAGCGTGTACTAACCAGCTCCAAGGGCGCTCCGGAATTGGGGCCCTGGGCCATCCTCTGCTGATACGCGTTGATCGGGAGCAGCGTGACGTTATGGAGTACCAGGCTGAAATTGAGCCGTTGGGCCAGCAGCTGTACCAGCTTGATCTCAAAGCCACTGGCCTGGATTTCCGAGGCCTCCGCATTCCAGACGAGATCCACGAACGGCGGCATATGCCAGAGCACCAGGGTTAGCGGACATTGGTGCATCTGGCGCAGTTTGTTGGGGAACATGTCCGGTTGGACCATCCGTTGGCCATCGAAGCGATTGATGAGCTCCGGATGCGCCTGCTGGCACTGATTGGCCTTGTAGGGATAGTAGCTGTAGATAAGTATCTCCACCTGGGCCGTCTGCACCATGACGTTGCAGTTGAGCCAGTGATGGATGAGGCAGTAGTTGAGGATTAGCTGCAGTTCCTGCTTGATGTACTTGTCCAGGGTCTGCAGAAAGATGAAGTAATACTCGTGATCATCGTAGCTGGCATTGTCCTTGGCGATGTTCGTAAAGCTGTCGGAGCAAAGGGAAATCAGAAATTATTTTATATATTAACGATGTTTTCAGAATTATACGATATATCCATGTATTTCATAGTGTACATTCACTTTAATAGTTTCTTCTAAATAATCTATAATAACAGATCTATAAGGACGGAGCTGCTCAGTCGGATGGAAGCAATCAAACGTAACCGACAGTAGACAGCCGGACAATTCCGATAGAATTTATGGTTACAGTAAACTCTCGTAGGAATTGACCAACAATAATCAATTGAATAAACCTATGAGGCCGGAGCTGATCAGTCGGAAGATTGGATCTGTCCTATGAGGACGGAGCCAACGGATACAATCGGGCAATTCCGATGGAATCTAATCTTACACTAAACTCTCGTAGGAATCGACCAGCAGCAGGTTGCAGTACTTGCGTCCGGGCAACCGCTCCCGTCCGTCCCCCTTCTCGTAGAGCAGCTGGACGGCTACGGCGCTCCAGGTGCTGACGAGGGCCCCGAGGACCTGCTGGAACCAACGCTCCATCGTTGAGCTCCTCGTGGCCGTCATGATGACCAGCGTGGAGCTGAGCGGAGCGAATACGTCGCGTATGACATGGCTGAGAGCCAGCACCACGAACCGGTTCGCCTGCTCCTGTTGTATTCCGATATTGGTGCTTTCCCGGTAAATGGCGTAGATTCCGCTGACGTTCATCACGGCTCGATGGGACACAACTGACACTGGCAACAGCTGCTGACCCTAATTAAACACAAATACGGTTACAGGGTGTTTCCAAGAAGATAGCATCTGCATGTTGACTCAGTTTTAATGAGCAAAACGCATTTAATTATTCAGCTTATTTGCTAACGGTGCTCGAAACTTTGAATAATTAGCGGGCCAGTGTTGTTAAGCGCCAGGCAGTGCACTGCGGCTGCGGTATTTTTTAGCACATAATCAAAATGTAAGTTAATTAATTATTTAAATTAATTTATTGTTTATTTGCAGTCGAAATATTAAATATTATGTTTTATTTAATTGTATTTCAATTTGTTTATTGAAAATTTCACTCACTGTTACAACTTGCTTTGCCCAGGCGTTGCCAGCTGCAGTTAAAAATTAATCAACAATTATAATTTTGCGCATTAGGCAAACAAATAAACGTGTAATTTTAGTTAATTAACTTGATTTAAGATTTATTTATGCTGGAAATATTGTTTCTTGTTTGAATGTATGCAATTGTGTGCTTGCGCTGTTTACTTTTTAAATTTGGCGCCCATTGTTAGCAGCGCAGCTTGCCAGCTTGTCGTCTCTAGCGTTACCAGATGCGCCAAAATGCCAACCAAACGAAATAAAATAATTTTAGGCTGGCATTCGGCAAAGAAACGTAAAACGTGTAATTTTTGGTAAATTAATTAAATAAATATTTTTTTAAATTGAAATATTGTTTGTTGGTTAAATGAATACAATTGCGTGCTTGCGATGTTTGGTATTTAAAAGCTGCGCTCATACCAAGTGGCAACTTGGTTGCCGTTGGCGTTGCCAGATGCACGCAATGCCAACCAGCCGTTCGACCTGCAACAACAAAGAAAATAGAAAAATAAGAAATAAGTCAACAGTTCGCATTTTGGGCTGCAACGGTTTATTTATCTTATCGCAGCACGTTACGACCGATCGCACTCCCCGCACCCGGCACCAGGCACCGCACACTCTCAGTCAACGAACGGCAAGTGCAGCGAAGAGGGGAGTTCACAATATGCTGAAGATTGCAGCCGAGGGCATTGCGCCACGCCTGGCGGCCTGCTGCCTTATCAGCAGCAGCGCCCAGAGCAGCTGCCACCGGGTGGCGCCCCAGGCGGCCAAGGCCACGCAGAAGTATCTGTCGCAGTCGCAGATGCGCTACAAGAAGCTCGTCATCAAGGATCACTACGACTTCGATCAGAAGGTGAGTTCCATCAGGTGAATGAGGTGAATTCGATCAGGCACCCTGTATCCCTGTGCATGTATGCGTGTGCGTGCGTGTGTGTGTGTGTGTGTGTTTACATTTATGCGCACTTGCAGTCCCAAATGAGGAATCATTATGCAATGTTTAGCTAAGTTTTTATTTATTTTTTTCGACTCTTTGGCGTACGTGAGCGATTCCGGCCGTAATGCTAAACCTACATGACGCATTTCAACTGTTTATTGTGCACACACATGTCTGTCTCTGTGTGTCTTTGTGTGTGTGTGATTGCGCTTGTATTTATGCTCATGTGATACCCTGTAAACAAAGCGTAGAGTTGCATAAACAGCTGACAACTGGTTTGTAAAACACAGGGCGGCCAACCAGATTTTTTTACTTAATTTTTTTTAATATTTTTAAATATACACAATTATTTTTTTTACCTATATACTTATACCAGGGTTATACAATGATTTAATATTACATTTTTATACCAAAATATATAGCTAACCGGCGTCAAAACGGAGAAACATTTTTATTCCGATCCGTTTTCGTGTCGAAGCAGGAAATCAAATATTTTACTTAAAAGCAGCAGCGAACCGGTTCGCACTAGAAACCAGAACTTCCAACTAGGTATAAAGCGAACCGGTTTGAACGGTACATTTAGAAAATTACTACACTTTTCGGATTAATTCAGGCAATTTGTAGTTCATTTTTAGTTGACAGAACATTAATTTCTATATAACACATAGAAGACGAGCTTTACTTAAATTTTTAATTTATCTAATATACCGTAGAATATATTTTCAAACGTTTTACTCAAATGTATTACAATTGTAAAAATAAAAATAATAATATTCAATTTAAACGCTGAACATGCTGACATATATTAGCCAACTAAAATCATTTATGAAACGCAGTTTGAAGCAATACTTCAGATCTCCGACAGTTAGGAAGTATAAAAGTTATTAACCCTGTTTTTCCCATGTTTCAATGGGTACAGGGTATAAAAAAAACTTAAACAAAAACCCATATTATCAATCGTAGCGATAGAGCTGCTTGGTTCCCAAAAACTACTCAAACATGTCAGCGATATTGAACTGACGGAAAACTTAATTAACCTGTTTTTATGGGTAGCAATAGTTCCTGAAAATAATAATCATAATAAAACTGTCAATAAGATAACATTTTTGTTTTTTCTTTCTTCAAATTATAATTACTAAAATATTAACGAAAATTAACGGATGTACTAAGTTCAATCGGTTCCGTTTCCAAGTATAAACGATTTCGTTTTCATTTCCCAGTCTATATAAATTAATTTTAAACGTTTCGGTTTGAAATAAACATATATATATTTGTGCTTCTTTAAATATTGCTACAAATTAATGTATTTATATTTATATATTAATTGTTTTATTTAATGATCTTTTAAAATCTATAAGAACTAAAAAATGCTTTAATTTATTATTCTAGAATTTTGTATTTCTTTTAGATATTATATGAATAAAGCTTGAAATCATTTAAATAAAAGTAAACGTTGTTGCAGTTCAACTAAGAAACCCAAAACATTTAGATAAAAATAAAAGTACTATAACACTTAAGGGGTATCTATTAGTGTCATATTTTGCAGCTGCCTGCAGCGCGCGTGTATGCAAATAAACCCGCTGTAGCCAGAATCATATGTAAATAATACCGACTATAACTAAACTATTAAGCGCTATTTTTCAATTTCTGAACTTGTCGAATTCTCGATGTGTTTTTCTGATCGCAGGTCATCAACAGCGATAATCCGGTGATTGTGAATTTCCACGCCGAATGGTGCGATCCGTGCAAAATACTGACACCCAAGATGCTGGAGCTGCTGGAGAACTCGAACGAGATCGACGTGGCGATTATCGATGTGGAGGACAACCTGGATCTGGTGTCCACATTTGAGGTGAAGGCCGTACCGGCGGTGCTGGCCTTCCGGAACGGTGTCGTCGTCGATAAATTCATCGGCCTGGTGGATGCAAATAGCATAGAGACGCTTATCGATAAGCTCAAACGCAAACAGACGCAACATCAGTAGCTGAAGATGCAGCGAACTGATCGATGCAACATCAAATTGGTTTTTATTTTTTATTTTTACTTATTGTATTTGCGCGGCCTTCAAGAATTTAAATGTAATTTAATGAGATGTTACTGAAAACGGTACTGGAACGGTGCTGCGACTTTATACGAGTGCAGCGACTGCGTAGCTTCGATTATACTCTATACATAGTTGTACCTATATAGAATATAGCATGGATGTATTCAGGATTAGCCCCTAAGACTATGCTCAATAAAATGTTCGACCGAACGAGAGTTGCAATAAGAAAATCTACGTTCTCGAGAGTATGTTTGATCAATGGGTTACAAAAATTCCAACCCATTAGAGTTGATCCTAGTTTTTGAGATCTTTTGTAGCCTTTATCTCTCGGATCTATGAGAGTTATCGCAATAAAATTCGGAATCTCATAAATGCAAATCTAATTTGTTTTGAATATATTTCTGATCGATCTACATATATGTATACCTATACTAAATTGGATCTATGAGAGTTAGCGAAGCTAAATTCGGAATGTACGCAGATATATATCGAGTTTACTTAAATTTCGTGTTGCCACGCCCCATTTGCACCATAATCGATAAAAACCGAATAATTGGCGTCATATTGGTAATACTAGTTTGTTATGCAACATATAAACTTGTTGTTATTGTATTTATCTATGCTGTAAAGCGCTACGAAATCGGCCGATAAGCACAGAAGTTATTAAGCATACAATATTGCTTGCTTTGTCTAGCTCGCTCCTATAAAATCTCGCTCAAATGAATGCTTCAGAAAGAAAGAAAAGTTAATCAAAAAGTAATTATAGTATATAGTTCCGATGTCGGTTACGATTTACAAATTTCCGAATTTCAATAAGTAATAAAAACGTCAAGAGTTTTATTTTATTATGAATATTATATTTGTATATATTTGTAGCTTCATTTGTTGTCTAGTGTTACATGTATTATTATGAAAAAACGTTTACTGCATGCTTCAGCGCTAGTACCAGCTATGCCTTTAACCATATATATAAAAAATATCTCAACAATTATTTGATTTTTTTTTAGTTTGGGGGTAGGGGGGATTATAGCGGCTTTAACGTATGGCAAACCGAGTTTGACAATGATTTTGGGGACAACAATAAAATACAATAATAATAATAATAATGGTATAAAAAACACTGGTCGACAAATTTTAATAAAAATATAGCCCCTCCCGATTTGATAATTATTCGGAAGTATTTTAGAGCGCTGAGTTTAAAAAAGAACACCGAAAAACTACCCAAAGTGCATTCTGCAGATATCGGGGAATATATGATCTTTCTAGATTTATAAAATTTTAATTGCATCTGAACCATCAAACAGATTTGAAATTAAAGCCAATTTTTTGAAAATTTGGCAGCTATACAATTATTAAGAAAATATGGGGACAGATTATATCCTTATATCTAAATTCATAGGTTTATCAATGGATTTCATACGATTTATTTAAACCATTGGTAAAGCTGAGCGATTGGATGGTTCAGATTTTATTTAAAATTAGAAAAAGGATATATCTGTAGAACGCAGATTTGCATAATTTTTGGCTCTCTATTTTTGAACTCGTCGGTCTAAATTATCCTAAAAAAGATTTTAAATGGACGGGTTTTTATTTTTGTCGAGCAGTGTAATCGTAATTGCAATAATCGCATAATAATAATAATAATCACCAATAATAATCATGAACAACACACAAATCGAGCACAATAATAATAATAATAATAATAATAATAATGATAATAATAATAGTAATAATCATAAAAGAATATCGAAAAACAATTGAATAAAAGTACTGAAGCATAAACTAAATTTAAACTATCGCCTAGCATGATAAACATCCATTCAAAAGCGAAGGAAATTATAAAATAAACAAACTATATTGATGGAAATTGAAAAAGTCAAAAAACTTTCAATAATCGGTGATTTTTTAAAATTATTAGACGTCTTTTAGCGACTTAAAACAGAACAGAAATTGCACTAGAAACAATTGAATTGCTTTTGGAAATTCGGAAATAAATTTGCAAGTTTTTTGGAAGCTCAATCGAATGGATGTTGCATGAAGCGAGGGGCTAAGGGGGAAATGTTGCCGTCTCTCTGGATGGCGCTATTGCCGTTTTTCACTCGCCGCTTAGCGCGCCAGCTGAATGATGAGGGCGGCGCACATCTCAAAGAACTCCATGGTATGATGTCCCGTGGGTTGCAGGGGCATTAGGCCCCCACTGACGCTCAGAGGCGGCGGCGTTAGGCTCTCCATGATGACATCGTCGCCCTGCTCCACCTCGTCGTTGGTCAGCGACTTGAAGTCGAGCAGATAGCTCTTGGCGTCCACCTGGTACAGCTGCAGCGACATCTTCGAGTACTTGCCGGTCTTGACGTTCTGACGACGCACCCGGACATGATACGGATTGATGATCTTCCACTCGTAGCTGAGCGCCTTCATCGCCCGGTACACCTCCAGCATGATGTCGTTGGGCTTGCTCTGCGACCGTATGCCCAGATGCCATTTAGCCCGCTTGATGGGCGTGCCGCCGCGCGCCGTCTTCTCCGGAAATGCCGCGCCGCCCGTATTCTGCACGGACATGGCCAGCTGGCGTTCACGCATCGGCGCAATCCGTTCCGGATGTGGGCGTATTTGGGCGGCACCGCTACCATTATGCACGGGCGTGGCTGTGCCGGAACTGGCAGCGGTACCGCCGCCTCCCCCTGCTGCTCCGCCGCCCCCAATGGTCACGGTGGCCAGCGGTTCGGCGCGTGCCTCCTGCTGATGTTGCATGGTGGTGGGCGCGGCCGGGGGCGGCGAACCGGCCACAAAGAAATTGTTGATCTCGCTGATCTGTGTGGCCGCATCGTCCGCGAAGCGTTTGTTGTCGATGATCAGATGATAGGCGATCGCCAGCTGATCGTGCGGATCGCCGCTGAGCAGCGAATTGTGCACCTCGGACTCCTTGACACCGAACTTGGTGCAGACCTCGGCCACGGCGTACGTATCGATCACATTGGAGTCCTGCTCGATGGAGGAGGGGAACAGATAGGCCGGCAAATCCTTTTGGAACCATTCGTGCTTCTTGATCTCCTCGATGGTGGCACGCTTCAGCGGATCCACCTGCAGCATCTGGCACACCAGATTCACCACCTGCTTGTTCAGATACTCCGGTATCGGAAAGATGCCGGACTTGATCTTCCGGAACAGCGACGGCACCTGCTCGTCATCGAACGGCAACGTGCCGCAGAGCAGCGCATAAAGTATCACGCCACAGGACCAAATGTCCACCTCGGGTCCGGCGTACAGTTTGCCGGATATCACCTCGGGTGCGGCGTAGTTCGGTGATCCGCAGGAGGTGCGCAGAAACTCACCATCCAGCATCATGTTCGACAGCCCAAAATCGGCGATCTTCACATGCATATTGTGATCGAGCAACAGGTTCTCCGGCTTCAGGTCCCGGTGCACGATCATGTGGCGATGGCAATAGTCCACGCCGGAGATGATCTGCTGGAAGAAGCGACGCGCCTGATGCTCCTGCAGCTTGCCGTGCTTCACAATGTAGTCGAAGAGCTCGCCCCCGCTCACGTACTCCATGATCATGAATATGTCCGAGGGGGTTGAGATCACCTGCCGCACAGCAACAGCAGAGGAACAGAGAGGAGAAAAAGAGAGGAGAGAAGAGAAGAGAGAAGACTGTTTAGTAATATGTATGAAATGTATCGGCAAAGAAAAAACTTGGGTTTTCTTCACCAAACTGGACCCAGAGCTAGCTAACGCTAAAAACATATGTAATAAAAAAATATATGGGACGGAGGCTACAGTCGGACGTAACCGACAGTAGAAGACCCTCTACTTTAAGTATATGTACATACAAGCACAATCAGAGGCACACACACTAAGCTACCCGCGTATACAAGGCACCCCCCTCTGCCTAGCGAGGCAAATTCTTTGTGGCATATGTTTGCTGTTTCTGATCCGATCAAAACGAAATTCAAAACGAATGCCATAAACTATTGAAATATCAAATTACAAATCAATTGCAAACTGTGGCAACAGTAGCTTTTTGCGATTTGCGGGGGAAGGGTGGGAGGTATACAAAATCTAAAACAAACAAACTGTTGCTAACTGAATAGGGGAACCTAAGTACCGAACATGGTGTTCCTAGCTCTTTTAGTTTCTGAGATCTAGATGTTTATACAGTCGGACAGACGGACATGGCTATATCGACTCTTTGGGGGTCTGCTACGCCTTCCTCTGGGTGTTACACACATTTCCTCATTGCACTATAAATAGACCCTTTTTACTTTTTTAAAGTCTAAACATGCCGCTTGAATCGAATGAGTTTTGGAAAAGTTACGCGCATTCAAAGTTTTGCCAAAAAAGACTTTTTTCGTTGAAGGAGTAATAATTCCCCCATGATAACAATATTGGACAGTCATCAATAGATAGTAGGTACTAGTTTTGTAGAACTAAGAAACTCGTCCAATTATTTAATATGTGAACTAGAAACTTGAAACAGAATTAAGTTTACAGTTCACTTATGAACCAAAATATGAACTAGCCGAAATATACTTAAGTTCATGATTGTGAACATATTTAATTGGTTCATCTGTGAACTCAGTTCATGACTGTGAACATATCCCATATCCCAAATATATATGTATGTGGGACCAGGAATATAAATAGAAGGATATCCCGGTATTCCACGCTTATTCCGTATTTATTAGAGCTCTGGAACTAGATTCTGAACATATTGGATGATTGGATTAGTTCATTTTGGAACCAGCTGCGAACCAAGAACCTAGCGGAACTCACCTGATAAAGCTTGATAATGTGCGGATGCCGGAATAGCTTCAGATTCTGTATCTCCCGGCGGATCTTGCCGACGACATCGAGGCTCTTGATCTTCTGCCTGTTGAGTATCTTGACGGCGACCTTGAGCCGGGTTATCTGATGTTCGCCGACCTTGACCTTGCCGAAGGTGCCGGTGCCCAGGGTGGCGCCTAGTAGATAATGCCCGATCTTCACCAGCGGCTGTCCGTTGACGCTGCCGGCGGCGGCCGCCTCAGCGGCAGCGGCCCTCATCTGTGGCATAATTCAGCTGTTGCGCCCACTGTGCCCACTGTGCCCACTGCTTATCGGACTATGGGTATATCGGGCAATCGGATATCGCAGCACTTGTGAAGCAGTTGCCTGGCCTATGGAAATGTTTGGCGCATCTGGCGCATGACGCGCCCCGATATCGAGATATATATATATTCTATATATATATAGAAATAGATACAGATATGGTGTTATAGGCACTTCACTGCACTTGCTCGATAACTCACACACACAGTGGGAAGGTCGATTATCAATTACTGCGTATGCCGTAGATATAACAAATACAGATACAAACACATATATATTGTATATATGTCTACTGTATGTATGTCTGTGTGCGTATATCTTATGTTGCCTGTCCGTCCGTCTCTTTGTCTAATTAGCCCGAGTGTCGCTTACACACACATACACACTCACACACACACACACTCACACACACACACGAGTGCAGAACAATAATAACAACACGGTTACAGTTGCAAGTTACGGGTTGATATTGATTTATATACTGCTTGGATCAGCAAAAACTGTTAATAAATCACGTTTGTGATCCTGTTCATGTTTTTTTTTTCACTTGCACTGCAGATTTCGTTGGTTTTGCGCTAATTGCTGATTGGAATGCCTTGGTGTAATTCCATTTGGTATTTTCCAGTGTCGTAAGCAGCAGTGTGACCAGACACACAAACCAAAACAACAGCCAGCGTTGCCACCCCGTGTGCAGCGCACAAGCATATCACGCGCCAAATTTAAATGCAAATTAAGCGCAATAAATAATCGAGAATACGCAAAGTAAAGTCACATGCAAATTATTTCTAATTTTTAACAAATATCACCAACAGTTGCAGCTGTTAAAATGCCTTTAAAATTACAATTGCATAAATAAGAAAACAAAGGAATTTCGACAGCCTAAAACACAGAAAGATCAGCCAGCGTTGCCACATAGCGCACCAAACATATACAAAATATCCACGCAAATTGAAAGAATTCAAATATACAAATTATCTATGCTTAATAACAGCTATTGCTAACAGTTGCAGCTATTAAAATGCAATGTTGTAAATAAAAACCAATTGCATTTTGTAGCAAATTAACAGCCAGCGTTGCCAAATTGGGAGCAGCATGTGGCGCGTAAATTTAAAATAAGCCGAAAATGTAAATGCAAATTAAAAGAAAACAAACATTTTACTGTTAATTAACAGCTATTAATAGAAAAATGGCGCCACAGTTTGAATAAAAACACTCGAAAATTCGTCAGTTTGAAACACATTTATTACAAAAACTAGCAATAGTTGTTTGTGTTTATTGGGATTTCTTATAGCTGAATACACGCAAAACAGATGCATATGTATATATAAATATATACATATTATATAGTTTAATGGGATCTAATTGATAAATTCTACGCTGCTGCCTTTGTAACGTTCGCATGTTTCACGTTTTCAATTTACAGAATGGAAATGCTTAAATGCAAATTCTTAATTACACTAAAAACCCTATTGTTCGACTGCGTCTGACTGTACTTTCGCTCTCTCTCTCTATCTCTTTGTCTGTCTCAATCTCTACAGCTACATCTATCGCTATCTCTATCTCTATCGCCAAGTGCAGGCCGTCTCGCTCGCACCGATTATGCAATTGCTATATACATTTTGGCGTGGTCGCATTATGCCTAGAAACTCTACAGTTTTAGCACAATTCGTTATAATTGCCATAAGACTAGGATTTAAAAGTAATTCGGGGACTTTGCTTTTCTATTGGTATTGCTGCGCCACGCAATCCAGAATAGATCATGATCATATACTATCTGAGAGGCTTCAAAAAAAAGTCGGTTTGTTATATATATATATTTTTCTTTTTGCTGTTGTTGCTCTGAATTTGTTTTTCTTTTTTGTTGTTGTTGAAGAAGCTTGCGTAGTACATTGAAAAAAATATTAATAATAATCATAATCATAGTGTGGGGTCTTACAATCAATTCTGCAGTTACATGAATAATTTACGTCCAAAACTACAGCTTAGACAAATAGTTAAACATACATATATATATATGTATATATATATTCAAGTTTGCTGTTTTTAAACTGTTTTCTTTAAATATTATATAAATTGTAAACTTTGTTATTAACATAGAATTCGGCTTTTGCTTTTGAATGTTGTCTCTTAAGCCATTTACAAATTCAATTGGAATTGGAGTGTGTATTGTGTGTGTGTGTGTGTGTGTGTGGATCGTGTGTATTCTGTGTGTGTGTATGCCTGCATCTCCTTCTTATCTTACAGCCTTCGATAAGGTTAAAAAATATATATATTTCATTTGCTGAGAGCCATTAAGCAGTTGCATAAAAGATTCCAAATCATTTCGGTTTATACATATTTTGTTGCTATGTAATTTTCGCGTGTGGATTGTGTGCAGTGTTGCCAGTTTTCACGTGAAAGGCTCGAAGTGAAAGCCAAGCAGAATTTGCAAAAATAAGCCAGAAAACAGTCAACTTATTAAGTGTGTGCTTTAAAATAGCGTTCAAAATAATGACAAAATTGTGTTTTTTTTTAAGCTGAAATATTAAAAAAAAAAAAAAAAAAACAAAACAAATAGATCCGAAATTCGCGTTTGCCGCAGTTTTACAAATCTGGCGGGAAAAAAGCAAGTGATTGTGTGTATTATGTGTATGCTGTGTGGATTGTGTGGATTGTATTGTGCATAGTTCTATCTGCAGGTTGCATCTGATCTGTGCTGCTTTCTATGCTTGCTTTTGCTTTGTTCTTCGAGGATTTCCTTTTATCGCTTGCCCTTGGCAACTCAACACAACAACTGTTTATAATGAATATAAAATTAATGCTAATATTCGCCTGCCCTCTGCTCTCTGCTCCCCTCCCCGCGCCATCGCTCCTTGTTGATTTTGCTTGATTTTCCTTTTAGCTGCCACCGCCCGCCTGCCGCCTTCTGCGTGCCTCTGCCTCAGCAGCAGCTGCCGATGTTGTTGGCACCTCAGCATCAGCAACAGCCTCTGCAGCTGCAACCATTGTTGCTGTTGCCGTTGCCGTTGCCGTTGATGTTGCTGTTGTGTCATTATCGTCCGGCTGGCCATTCACGTAGAACACGCCCGTATTGTAGGCGTAATAATCGAGGGCGTTCACATAATTTTCATTGGCATAACGATAGTACACCATGTTGTTGCTTGCCACAGCAGCAACAGTTGCTGTGGGGCTGGGTGCCAGCGCATAGGCAGTGGGTGTTAAATAGCCATTGTTGTAGGCGTACAGCTGAAATGGTTGCTGCTGCAGCTGCAGCTGCATCAGTTGCTGCGGCACTTGCTGCTGTTGCTGTTGTTCTTCCAACAGCAATTGCTCCGCTGCTAGTTGCTGTTCATGCTGTTCTTCTAGCAACAATTGTTCCTGTTCGAATTGCAACTGTTGCTGTTGTTCTAGCTGCAATTGTTGCTGTTGTTCTAATTGCAATTGTTGATGTTCTATAAGCAATTGCTGTTGTTCCAGCTGCAACTGTTGCTGTTGTTCTAATTGCAATTGTTGATGTTCTATAGGCAATTGCTGTTGTTCCAGCTGCAATTGTTGCTGTTGTTCCAGCTGCAATTGTTGTTGTTGTTCTAGTGGCAACTGTTGCTGTTGTTGCTGTTCTACTAGATTCAACTGATGCTGCTGTTCTAGCTGCAATTGTTGCTGTTTCAGTGGCAATTGCTGCTGTTGTTGCAGCTGCAATTGTTGCAGCTGTTGCCGCAACTGTTGCATTTGCAGCTGAGGCTGTTGTTGTCGCTGCTGTGGCTGTTGCTGTTGTGTTGGCGGTGTTATTGCAGCTGCACAGACGGTGGCAGCTAATGTTGTAGTTGTAGCTGTTGTTGTTATTATGTTGTAGGCGGGTGTTGCTGTTGCTGATGTTGTTGCTGTGTTGCTGTAGCGAGCTCTGCGCTGTGTTGTCGCTGTATTGCGTTGTTGTGTGTATCTGTTGTTGTTGTTGATGTTGATGCTGCTTCTGCTGCCGTTGCCGTAGTGTAGTTGTTGTTGTTGTTCTTGTTGCTGTTGTTGTTGTTGTTGGTGGTGCTGTGGTAGCTGATAGGGGCCATTGCCGCCGCGGCAACTGCTTCTGCTGCTGCTGCTGTAGTGCAAATGTTGCTGCTGTTGAAATGTTGTTGCTGCTGCTGCTGCTGCTGCAACTGCTGCTGTTGATGTTGCCGGGGGGGCATTGGCGTTATTGTGTGTGGCAATGGCAGCATGAGAGCTTCACCTGTGAGATGCAGCTAATATTGTGTAAAGAAATTAATTTCGATTTAAATAAATTTCTGTGCATGGTTATATGGATGCGGTTTTTTAGATCGTGTGGTTCTATTGGATCTACCTCTGTGCGCCACATTCAGATTGTGGTGATAGCCGCCGCCACCGCCGCCGCCACCACCACCGCTGCCACCGCCTCCACCACCCATACCACCGCCACCCCCTCCTCCGCCACCGCCACCCCCACCGCCGCCGCCGCCAGCGCCACCGCCTCCTGCAGCATTATTGCCGCCCCCGCCTCCGCCTCCGCCATGCATCGGCTGTGGCATGCCGCCGGCACCAACATTGATGCAGATGCCAGCTGCATGTGGATGGTGGTGCAGCTGTTGCATGTGGTGCGGCAGCGGTGGCATGCTGTGATGATGGCCATGATGTTGATTATGATGCTGCTGCTGATGATGATGTTGCTGCTGCTGATGATGTTGCTGCTGCTGATGATGATGATGCTGCTGCTGCTGATGATGATGCTGCTGATGATGATGCTGCTGCTGCTGATGGTGATGCTGCTGATGATGATGCTGCTGCTGCTGATGATGATGATGCTGCATCTGCTGCATGTGCGCCATCGCATGATTCATATGATGCGGCAGCGGCGCCTGCTGTGGTCCCATCATATGCGGCCCGCCTCCTCCGCCTCCGCCGCCGCCGCCCCCAGGACCGCCCAAGCCACCGAACTGTTGCATGATCAGCTGAGCCTTCGCCTTGCCATGCTCCTCCGCCAGGCGCACGCAGATCGGCTGCGAGGCGCCCACGGGCACCGTGTTGTTCAGCGCCTTGATCGCCTCCTGCGCCTCCTCCCGCTTGTTGTAGCTGCAAAGAGTTCACCGTTAGTTGCGCTCACTGATATATGATATGATTATATATAATCGTATATAGCAATAAATTGGTCTAGTGCTGCCAACTCTTCATCCCAATCTCCCTTAATTATATCTTTATCTTCTGACCTTCTCGCAAAGTCTAGCTGAGATATAGACTATATCTTTAAAATCTTTAAGATTTCTGCAATAGTTATTATATTTTATACATATATTTCAGAGTATTCCCTGAACAATAATAACGATCTAATCGTATATAATATCTATATATATTATATATAATCGTATATAGCAATAAATTGGTCTAGTGCTGCCAACTCTTCATCCCAATCTCCCTTAATTATATCTTTATCTTCTGACCTTCTCGCAAAGTCTAGCTGAGATATAGACTATATCTTTAAAATCTTTAAGATTTCTGCAATAGTTATTATATTTTATACATATATTTCAGTTTATTCCCTGAACAATAATAACGATCTAATCGTATATAATAAACTGATTCAGTGATTAATATTCTTTCTAATCTCCTTCAATTCTATCTTTATCTTCTGACGTTCTTACAAAGTCCAACTGTGATAGACTTTATGTTTAAAATCTTTAGGACTTTTGCATAAATATTACAATAATAGCGATATAATATTATATAATAAACTGATTTATGTTTAAAATCTTTAAGATTCTGCATGAATTATTATAATTTATATATTTCAGTTTATTCTCTGAACAATTATAACGATCTAATCGTATATACTATATATAATATTATATTATATATAATTGTATATAGCAATAAATTGGTCTAGTGCTGCCAATTCTTCATCCCAATCTCCCTTAATTCTATCTTTATCTTCTGACCTTTTCGCAAAGTCTAGCTGCGATATAGACTATATCTTTAAAATCTTTAAGATTTCTGCATGAATTATTATATTTTATACATATATTTCAGAGTATTCCCTGAACAATAATAACGATCTAGTCGTATATAATATCTATATATATTATATATAATTGTATATAGCAATAAATTGGTCTAGTGCTGGCAATTCTTCATCCCAATCTCCCTTAATTATATCTTTATCTTCTGAGATTTTCGCAAAGTCTAGCTGAGATATAGACTATATCTTTAAAATCTTTAAGATTTCTGCAATAGTTATTATATTTTATACATATATTTCTGTTTATTCCCTGAACAATAATAACGATCTAATCGTATATAATAAACTAATTGATTAATATTCTTTCTAATCTCCTTCAATTCTATCTTTATCTTCTGACGTTCTTACAAAGTCCAACTGTGATAGACTTTATGTTTAAAATCTTTAGGACTTTTGCATAAATATTACAATAATAGCGATATAATATTATATAATAAACTGATTTATGTTTAAAATCTTTAAGATTTCTGCAATTATTATAATTTATATATTTCAGTTTAATCTCTGAACAATAATAGTAATATAATGGTATATAATCAACTAACAGATGGACTTTATGTTTAAAAATGAAGACTTTTGCATGAATATTAAAATAATTATATATTTCAGTTTATTCTCTGAACAATACCAGGAATATAATCGAATCGAATATAATAAACTGATTCAGTGCTGCCAAATCTTTTTCCTTATCCCTCTTTGGATATTCTTGCAAAGTCCAGCTGTTATAGAGACTTTATGTTTAAAATCTTTAAGCGTCCTGCATGAATTATTATAGTTTTTATAATTCAGAATAATCTCTGATCAATTATAGTTATATAATCGTGTAAACTGATTCAGTGCTGCTAAATCTTCCTCCACAATCTCCTTAAATTCTACGGACTTTGTGTTTAATATCTTTAAGACTTTTGCATGAATTAATATAGTTTACATACTTCAGTTTAATTTTTGAACAATGAAAGATATATAGAATAGTATAATAAACTGACAGAGACTTTTTGTTTTAAAACTTCAAGATTTCTGCATGAATTATTAACAATTTATAAGTTATTTGCATGTATTATATTTAAATATTTAGAAATTTAAATAAATAAATAAATTTGAACTATTATTATTAATTTAATTATTTATCATTTATAAACGTTATTTAGATACACACTTCAGTTTTTCAGTCAGTCGGGGCAAATACTTGAATTTGTGTTTCAATTAATTATGTTTAATTTAATTTAATTTTACATGTTATACTACTTTTACTATTTTTATTTATTTATATAATTATTATTATTCATTAAGATATTTGTTATAATATTTTTACATATTTATTATAATTTATTTGCATATTATTGATTTATATATTTGTCATTATTTATTAAGATATTTTTATATTTAGTTATATCAATTCTATTATTCATTTAGATATTTGTTACTATCTATTTAATTATTAATCATTCATATTTATTCTTTTTAATGCGCATGAAAAGCACAGCATAAATTGATATTATAAATTTATTTATAGGTAATTTATGCCTATTATTATTAGCTATTTATTATTTGCAATTTAATGATTAATCATAGTATTTATTATTTTCATACGACAGTCAGTGCGAACAAAACTTCTGAATATATAGCTAGAGATTACGGCTTTTTATTTAGCTATTGCTTAAATGTGTAGCTTTTCCAAGCCACTTGAAAACGCTGATTTGGCAACACTTTCTGTTAAGATTGGTTTCACAAAAATCGATCTATCCAACAACTGGTAAAAAGGTTTTCCCAGCATAGAATGCTTTACTCCGTTAAATATTTCTCATGCTTACCGCACAAATGCCACGCCCCGTGGGCGTCCTGTCAGCTTGTCCCGCAGGATGTTACGTTGCACGATCAAGCCGTATGGGGAGAATATCCTGTCCAGCTGATCATCGTTGATGTTCCGGGACAAATTGATGACGTAGAGATTTGTGTCTTTGATGGATTGGCCGCCCGGTCGAGCGTACGATACCTAAACGAAAGCCAAGAATTAGTAAATGCTTAAAAAACTATAATTATTTGTGCGGATCGCAGTCTGTTGCGTCCGACTGCAACCTGCCAACCGACTGAACTGCTTTGTTCTTTTTAGTTTGCATTAATTGACTTTGTTTTAAGAATATATTCTATGTTTAAGCTGATCTCTTGGAATCTCTAGGCATTTGTCTATATTTAAAACTTGTTTTAAATTAAATTTATATAAATTTTCCTATTTTCAAGTAACTACATAGATGATTTACTCATCTTTAGCTCTGTTTTAAGCTGTATTTGTATCTATTGATCAACGCCTGCCTTTCAGAAGCAACAGAAATCACGTTCTAAATATATGGCATGTCTATAGTATAAAATATATATATATATAGTAATATCTTGTAGATCCATACTTTCAGCCGCTTGTTGCGCACGAAGAAGCCGTTGAACTTCAGTATAGCCGCCTCAGAGTGCGACTCGTTCTTGTAGTCCACGAATCCGAAGCCGAAGCTATATCCGCTCTGTGAATGAAAGCAGACGAGAATCATAAGTTGGGCATATAGAAGAGAGCGAGATAGCAGGAGAGAGAGAGAGAGAGAGAGAGAGAGAGCGAGAGAGCAAGCTAGCTGGTCACATGCATTGAGTGTGTATACAGAAATGTGCAAGCGAGAGGCCAAATCTGGATATACACTGAACAGATGAAAAATATATAAAAAATTACAGATTTCAAGAACTTAAATGGACAATTATAAAAGTAAATTATAAGCGAAGAGAGCGAGCATCTATTGTAAAAATGTATCAAACAGCCGCATACCCTGTAATCGCGCATGATTTTGCAAGTGTTGATGTTGCCGCAGCTGCTGAACAAATGATATAGCTCACGATCCGTCATATCCTGCGGCAGATAGTTAACAATCAGATTTGTTGCGCTGCCCCGCTCCTCCGCTGCCGCAGCAGCAGCCGCCGCTGCAGCGCGATTATTCTGCTGCTGCTGCTGCTGCTGCTGTTGGCGGCTGCTGCCAGCGTTGTCCGCCCCAGCGTCCCCCCCACCAGCAGCGCCCTCATTGTCATCATCATCATCGTCATCATCATGCTGGGCATTGGCAGCTGCATTGCCTTCATCGTCATTATCATTATCGGTATCATGATCAAAGTCATTGTCATTGTCATTGTTGTCAGCATTGTTGTCGTCATCGTTTAGCTGCTGCTGCCGCATTTTGTCAGCGTTGTTGCCAGCTTCATTGGCCTGCTCATTATCATTGTCATTATCATTATCATTGTCATCATTAGCAGCAGCAGCAGCAGCAGCAGCAGCGGCAGCTGCAGCAGCAGCGACAGCAGCAGCAGCGACAGCAGCAGCAGCGGCAGCAGCAGCAGCAGCCTCAGCTGCAACGTCTTCCGGTTGATCCTGCTTCACTTCCATTTGGCTGGCATTTTCCGCTTGCTGCGTGGAAAAGAGAAGAGGCATGAGGCATGAGGCATGAGGCACGAATCGAATATATTGTAGTTGGATCCTTACCTCTTCCAACGCGACAACAGGCGCCTCCTTCCACTTCGTCCCGCCACGCTTTCTATGTAGTCGCTTCGGCATCTCTGGTTTTTAATACACTCTCAGGCCTTTTTGAAGTCTGCCTTTCACCTGCAAACAGAATATCAAGAATAAATATATATCAGTCGGGCGTAGGGCTGCAGTCGGACTTTACCGACAGTAGTAGACACTTAACGCTAGCATTCGGCAATTGTCTGCTGCATATCTGCGCTGTTTCTTAAATGAAATTCACAGCATCGTTGACAAATGCCATAAGCAGGAAGTTATTAAAAATCTAAAACAAACTTAGGAGAACCCAAATTTTAAACATAGGCCAGCTTAGGAGATCCTGCATTTCAAATATAACGTCTCTGCCTCTTATAGTTTGCAGGATCTAGGAGTTGATACAAATCGATCGAAAATATATTTCTATATATATCGCTCGTTTGCCAGAAGGGTGTCATAACTCAAAAAAACGCGGTTTTTGAGTTAATGATGCAGTAATGTTCGTTGAAGTCGTAATAATCTATGTTCTGCCAAAATTTCATTATCCCATCTTCAATACACACAGCGTGAGAAGAGAATATGTCGCTCAACCTTGTATGGAGATACACGGCGCTTGAAAACTTTAAATGCGTTTATCTCGAAACGCACTTTTTTTAATTTGTGACACTCTTCTGGTAAACGAGCGATATATTTATATACTTTGTGATACGAATAGATCAAGAATATATTTCAATATATATATTTATATACTTTGTGAGGGCTGCCACGCCTCCTGCTTAACTTATACGGTTTATACGGATGGATGGATATGGCTATACCGATTCAGCTCCTCTTTCCGATCAAGTATATATTATATATACTTTGTGAGGGCTGCCACGCCTCCTGCTTGACTTAATAGACCTGTTAGCACTCTTTCAAAGTACAGCAGCTAAAAATAAACTAAACCTTTTTGTAGCAAATACAAAAAATTAAACTATTTTTTGTAAAAAATTAAAATCTGGAAAATTCCAATTAATTTCGGCTGCGTTGAAGGCGAATTTTCCCATGCAATGGAAATGCGACTGCGAGGAAAACTTGCGACAGGTTGCAGCCTCAGCTTCTGGGGCATGGAATCCGGGACGGCATTCGGAAAAGGAAAAAGGCATTTCGGAAATGCCCGATGGAAAAGCCGAAGGCCAGGATGCATGCAACGCGGCCGCTCGGCGTGGAAAATTCACTACGATTGCATTTTCTGCTCGCTTCGTGTGCGTGTAAGCATGTGCATGTGTGTGTGAGTGTGTGTGTGTGTGTGCACTTGTGGCGTGTTGCAAGGAAAATTAAGAAAATTTACAAATTTATGACACAAGCGCAGTTGAAGCTTCAGACCCAGGCAGCGGCCTTGCCTCCAAAAGCCGCCACTCCCCCTGCCCCTTGCCGCTTGCCCCTTGCCACATCGGGGTAGAAAAAAAAAACTATACCATTGACCGCACACACGCACACTAACACACACAAACACCCATATACACACACACGCACACACACACACACACGTATAGAGATATACACGCGCAAACAGCGGAAGAAAAAAGGCCAAGAAAATTTCACAGCGCTCAGTTAATTGGCACTTTTTTCGGCCAGCAATTGCTTGGCCAGCGATTTGTTGTTATCCCCAATGGGTTTACTTACATATGGAAAAGCACTGGCACTAGTTAAAACAATAATAAAAAAACGATTTGCACTAGTTTCTATGGACCGAAATGCGCTTTCGAAGCGGCGACTTCACAGTAATTTCTTGAAAAATACATCGATATACCGCAGATAGCAAAGAAAAATACCGCAGGCAGGGTTGCTGCACACAAATCGAAAATGGTGGCCGCACATGCAGTGTTGCCAAAAAAAAAAACAGTGTTTTTTTTGGCGGGAAGACTAAGATTATAAACAGTAATATAATATAATAATTTAAATAATACGCGTGCGAGTTTAAGGTTTGTGATCTTTATTCTTGGCGATCGCTAATAGAAGTGTATGTATTAAGATGTTGTGTTTGATAGTGTTCGATATAGGGATGTAAATCAAAATAAAACATCGATGTTTCGATGCATCGATGTTTTGAAAATTGAACATCGATGGCAGCCGATGTTTCGCACTAAAACATCGATGCATCGATGTTTTTCCAATGTTTTTAAAATTATTTTTCCCTTTGAAATTTAGTCAATTTATATCATTTTTTTGAAACAATTTTAACTACAAATTTTATTAATATACAATTTTATTGTTTATTTTTATACCCTGTAGCCATTGAAAAATGGGAATAGATAATGTATTATTATACGTTTATTATTTGATTATTTGTTTTAAACTTAATAAAATTATTATTTACATTTCCTATAAAAAAAAAACAGCCAGATCTGGCGAGAAAAAGCCAAACTTGGCAACAGTACACACATGCGCAGGACTTATCGATAGCAAAAATACCAAATTAATTAGCGTTGCCAGTTTAGCGGGTTTCAGCATTTTATTTATGCTTATCTTTTGGAAAATCTATAATTATCTTTAATATGCTGCATTGATTTTAGTTTTGCTATTTATTTTTATGCAATATACGTTTATTTTAAAATTTTTCATGTTGCAAATCTAGTTTTTTCTGGCAACACTGCAAATATTGCAAGTGCAACATCGAATAAGAATACTTAAATTATTTGATGCAAATGCTTAAAATATCGAGCCCTTCCCGCGAAAAAAACGTAACCAACATTTTTTTGGATTTTCGGTTTTTGATGCAATTATGTTCATAATCACCCAACTCATCCACACAAAAAATTTCATAATTTTATCTTGCGTATTTACTGAGATATCAGCCTGTCAATTATATCGCAAGCGCCAGATTTGCTGCGAATTTCAGACGCGTTCTCGCGAAAAAAACGTTCTCCTGTAAAATTTGCTTTTGTTGGTTACTCCATTTTCGCGGGAAGGGCTCGATATGCAAATATATAAATATAACATTTAATGTGCACGTTGCTTTGCTATAATCAACGCCTAATGCTATCGATTTTATTGATTTCTTTTTGCCCATGGCTGACCAGCTGCAAAAAATATCTGGCATTGAAATATTTATGGTCTTCTTGTTGTTGTGTGCTCCATTTGTTTGCTGCTGTTGTTGTTGTGGTCGCATATTTTCTGCTTAAGCTATTACAATTGTTGGTCTGAACCCACGCGCCTATCATTCAAAAAGTAAGTACTCATCGATTACGATTGTGCAACGCCAAGTACGCAGCCATCAAATGAGAGCGAGAGTAAAAGCGACAGCCCACACCTGGCCCACACCTGTTATCGATAGCGATAGCGATAGCACGTGTGTCAATTTCAAATTGGAAACCGCCAGAATTTCTGCTTGGATTTCCGGCTGCGTTAAGTGAACTGCATTAGCACGTACATATTTAGATGTTTTGGCCACGCTCACGAGCAGAATGAAATGAACTGAAATGAAATTCATTGCGATAATTTGAAGTCAAACACCCAGCAGAGAAAGAAAAGAAAACAAAACAAAAAACAATAGATATGAATGATGATTAAATATGTTTCAGTGGCACACTTAAAGCGCTTCGATTGTGTCAGCTAACAAGCGTGATTCAATTGCTGCCAACACACAGATAGCCAACAAGATGTATGTATATATGTATGTATATATGTCCATATGTTCGTTTGGATTTAGACGATAAATCTGCGTGCTATAAAAACTATTGCGGCTGCCGCTTGGCTGGGCATTACGATTTGATTTCAACATCAGCGTGGACACGAAACACTCGGGATTAAAGGATAACATGCAGTTGGTAAGCGGCTCAATTTAATACTATAAATTATCAAGGCGGACCAAATTGGGATGTTTTTAATTGGAATGTATATAAATTGTATTTTCGGAATGTACTTTTGTGTATTCCCATATTTAATTGAAATCTTATTTAAAGCATTTCTTGGCCCACAGTAATTCCTCAAAAAAGATTCTAATTTAAAATGAAAATACATAAAAGTAAAAACCAAAAACACAATTGATATGCAATATTAAAAAAATTAGAAGCTTTCAAATAGATTTAAATATATATGCAGCACTTTTAAAATATAAATACATAAAATATTAAATAGAATAATTTCAAAATTGCAGCTAAAATCGGATTTAGTAACTATTTTCTTGCCTTGCTTAAAATCTCGGAAAGTGTGTTTAATTTTTGTACTATATACATGAGCTTTACTATGGTTTCTAAAATATTTTCTAAATATTCAATAAAATCCTTTCAAAATTTTGAATATAATTTTTAGCAACAATTTTTTTGTCTTGCTTGAAACGTATGCTAAGTTTTTGAAATATATCCATGAGCTTTACTATATTTTCTCATACATTTTCGAAATATCAAAAACAAAAAATCCTTTCAAAACTTTAACTTTAATTGGATTTTGCAATTATTTTCTTGACTTGCTTGAAATCGTGAAACGTAATCCCATTGTTTTTTACTAAATCCATCAACTTTAATATATTTTGCAATAAATAAATAAAATAAAAAACTCTCTTTCAGCTAAGCTTGCTGATTGGCGCCCTGGCGCTCTTGGCCTGTTTTACGGCGTACAGTGAGGGCGTGGTCCATGGCATACAGCCGCTGAATGGCAATCGTTACGGGGGGGATTCCCCGTCGGACGGCAATCGCAATGGCTACCGTTACAATGGCCCCGCCCACAAGTATTTGCCGGCTGCCAGCACGCCCAGCACGGAGGCTGTTGTTACCACCGGACACTGGCAGCCGAATCCGCAGATGCCGCAGTCGCTGTGGCAGCAACAGTTGCCTTTGGAGTACGGCGGCAGCAGCAACAGACAGCAGCAACAGTCCGATTACCATGGACCCTACAACATGCAGTACTACGAAGAGGAGCAACAACAGCAGCAGCAACAGTTGCCGAGCAATGCCTGGACACAGCAGCAACATCAGCACCAACATCAGCAGCAACAGCAGCAGCAGTTGTCCAACAGCAACAGCTGGTTGCATGGTGCCAAACAGCAGCAACAACAGCCACAACAGCTGCAACAGCAACATTACCACAGCAACAGCATGCAGGGATTTCACCATGTTGCTGGTACGCCTGCAACTGTTGCTCAGTTTTCTGCGCCTTACGGCATTTCTGCTGCTGCGCCTGCTACGCGCCCTATGGAGCCTGACACGCACGTTTTGGCGCTGATGACACAGGCATTGCCCGCTCCCTATCGCCAGCAGCAATTTGCCAGCAGTGGCAGCAGCAGCAGTAGTAGCAGCAGCAAGGACTATGAGCAACCATTGCTCGGTGCCGGCAACTTTGTGCAAATGCAATCGCATTCGTTTGAGCTGCCCAGCCACGCCTACAATGTTCCGATGGAGCAAAAGCAAAAACAGCAACAACAACAACAACAGCAATATACTGTCTCCTACGAGCAACCTGCACAGCAGCAACACTTTGCAACCCACGAGCAACAGCCAGCCCATTTCCATTTTCATTCGCCAACAGCCAGCAGTGGCTCCTCCTCCTCCGCCTCCGCCTCCGGCTCCACTTCCTACTCTTCTGCCGCATCCCTAGCAGCGCCATCTTCCGCCTACGCCAGCAACTCGGCGCCATTTTCTTCTTACGCCAGCAACTCGTCGCCATTTTCTTACGCCAGCAACTCGGCGCCATCTTACTCTACATCCGTTAACTCTTCGCCCCCTGCCTCCTACTCCACCTCCCTATTCCCATCCAGTTCCTACTCCTCCTCCGCTTCCTCAATTTCATCCCCATCCTCATCCTCATCCCCATCTACATCTCCATCCTCCTCTTACTCCACCATGCACTATGCAACACCCAGTCGGGAATTCCTGGCACCCTATTACTAAGCTCTCACTCAGCTCTCACCAATACACCCTCTCGCAATTTTAGGTACAGGGCATCACCAACAAAAAACGCTGCGACGCTAAATACGTTGGCATTTTCGCGCACTGGAAATGCAATTAGTATTCAGAAAGCGTCGCATCGACTAGAAGAATTGCTGCATTTTCCAACACTTGACAATATTTTTTTTTACTTTTTTTTGTATTAATTTAAAAATATGGTTTTAAGTAAATAAATACTTATGAAATATTTATTATGTATTTTTATGCTTGCAGCTCAACTGAGAATAAATATTTGTAATTTATTTAAAATAATTTATTTATTAGCTTCGCTGCATGATCTCAGCGACCTTGTCTTAGAGCTTAAAAATGGTGTAAGCCAGGCATAAATAATCACAGCTAATTTGATTAAATAACCTCAAGCAAATATGCCAAAATAAGCAAGACGAAGAGGAAATACTCTTTCCGAAGTCAAAGTTCCCTATGGCATATCAAGACTTTGTTTGGATTTAAAATATTGGATGTAAATATTTCGACCTAGGATTATTATGCAAATTTTTATATAATCTTACAGTAATAGAAAATCATTATACGGAATCGAATTTCGAAGAATCGCTTCTTAGTAAGTTTCTAAATATTTCCCAATTTAACGGATTTTTGAGTGCCTTTTGAGTCCTACCATTTGGGCTGGGCATTGATAAGAAGTCAGTCAGAACAAAGATTACATAGATAGATATGTATCTTGTGCAATAATTAACTTATTTACTTCTTAAGACTATTTGATTTTGAGAAATATATTTTTTTAAATAAATATTATTATTATTGAAAAAATATTATTTTATTTATTGTGGTTTGATGTTACTGTCTGTAGTAACCTATACCATTGGGTTGTAAAATGAATATATGTATATAATAGGGTTAATGTTTGAAAAATACTATATATTTAAGAACTTCCCAATAAGCTTCAACAAATTAGTTCACAGGGTTATACAATAAATATATATTATAGACTTTAATATTTGAAAAATAATATATTATAGTACATATATTTAAAAACTTTCTCAAAAAAGTTTATTCAACAATTTTGTTTATTTATTTCAAATACATATTACATTTTAATATATCTTTTAAGTTCAAGTTAGATCTCAACTACGGAATAAAACGGGTTTTGAAGTTGATATACCCCAACTATACACTCAAGTTTTTTGTTGTTATACGAAAGTTTCCCAGCACCCTCTAGGCATAGATCCGGCTGTTAAATATAGGGACGGGGCAGGTCAGTGGGACGGAGGCTACAGTCGGACGTAACCGACCGTAGGAGACCCTTTACTTTGATTATATGTATATACAAACACAATCAGACGCACACACTCTAAGCTACCTGCGTATGCAAAGCACACCACCCCCCTCTGCCTAGTGCGGCAAATTGTCTGTGGCATATGTTCGCTGTTTCTTATCCGATCGAAACAAAATTCACAGCGTCGATAGAGAATGTCATAAACTAGTCAAATACCAAATTAGAAATCAATAGCTTCAAAACTGTGGCTACAGCAGCTTTTGGCGGTTTGCGGGGGAAGAGGGGGAGGTATCCAAAATCTAAAACAAACTCGTGCTGCTTACTAAATAGGGGAACCTGAATCCCGAATATGGTGTCTCTAGCTCTTATAGTTGCTGAGATCTAGGTGTTCATACAGACGGACAGACAGACAGACAGACAGACGGACAGACGGACAGACGGACAGACGGACAGACGGACAGACGGACAGACGGACATGGCTATATCGACTCGGCTTGTCGTCCTGATCAAGAATATATATACTTTGTGGGGTCTGCCACGCCTCCATCTGGGTGTTACATACATTTCCTCTTTGCACTAAACTAATAGACCCTTTTTACTTTTTTAAAGTAAAGGGTCTAAAAAGCCAACATTTCTTGGCCATATTTCCGCATTAGCCGCACTGAAAATTCTGGGCAATTGTGTAATTTGAACTTGAAACTGGCTGCTGTTGTTGTTTTCCCATTTATTATTGTGTCTGCGAAATTAAAATCCATTTAAGTGTCGAAATTAAAGTTAATTTAATTTAGTTTTTCTCATTGTTTGTCTACGCTGATTTCAAGCCAAATTAGCTGAAGAAGCCGAAATAAAAAATAAAAAAAATAAATAAAAAAAAAAACTAGACGCACGCGCTGCTTCCGTTATGCAGATCAACTTCCCACTGGACGTGATTTTCAATGTGAAACAATTAAACAAAAGAGAGAGCAATAGATGCAGAGAGAGAGAGAGAGAGAGAGAGAGCGGGGTGTGGGAGAGCGTAAGAGAGATGAAAAGTGAAGGTAAGGTAAATAAAATCAAAGTGTAAACACCCACAGTCGCCTCACACTCCGTCAAAGTCTCGGCAAAATGATAACAAAAGTTGCCACGCTCCAGGGCCGCATTCAAAGGTCAAATGATACCCAAGTGGGGCGCATCAGCCAGCGTTGCCAGCTAGTTTTAGAATTCTATTTATACTTATAACAAATCAATTGGAAAATCTTAATTAATTTTTAATATTCTATATTTTATTATATTTTTTTTTAAATATTTGGTTAATATTTATAATTACTTCAAAATGATTTTAAGTACTTTGTAACAACACTGGCTTAAGCGTAGTTAGCTTTATTAATATTGAACTTGAAAATGCGGCACAAAACAGCGTTAGCTATACAATAAATTTTTAATTTGTACACAAAAATATTAATTTTACATAAATTTTCTTCAATGTTGAGTTGTTTTTATGTTTTTTAAATTTTAAAATTCTATTCAATTTTTACTTTTTATAAAGCTAAAATCTTATTTAAAATTAATAAATTTAAAAAAATAAAAGCTCGACAATTTTGTTTATTTGTTAACGTATTTAAACATTTTTTTTCAATATTGAAATCATACACAATTGAATTTTTTTAACAAATATGTTTTCGTTTTACTTTTTAAAATTTGTATAAATTAGCAAGTGTTTATTTGTATAAAAGAAAATTTGAATAATTAATGCTTAAGATTTTGTGTACAGTAGAATCCGAACATGGCATCCATAAAATAAAAAAAAATTGTTTTTTGCTCCTTTCGGATAGTGCGTCTTCCGGATATAACGACGTAAAATCGTCGGTCCCTTGAATGTCGCTATAACCGGATTCTACTGTATTTACAACTTTAAAGAAAAAGTAAGAAATACAATTGCTGCAGCTCTTTGTAGGATAAACCAATATAGGGGCATTTTACAGTTAAGTTTAAAAAATATTCAAAATCATTTACTAAGTTTTTTTGTAATTTATATAATTGTATTTATGGAGTATTGAAGGCATTCAAACTAGTTGAAAAACTAATTTTTTTTTTAATTTATAGAAACTAAAAAAAGCTGTTAAAATTGGATACGATGGGTATTTAACCCATTTAACCCAGCACGCGCCTGAAAACACTTGCTGCTGCAGCAATTGTTGCTGCTGCTGCTGTTGTTGCAACTTTCAATTGCTGCGGGGCACAGCTGCAACAAGGGCCAACAGGAAGCGCTAGAAAACGGCTTAGTTGAAGTTTATGTGGCATTCAATTTTGAACAAAATTGAAATGTTGACGCTTAACTGACATTTTCCTTGAAGTTGGCGGCATTTTTTGCGCCATTGTGCCAAAAGAAAATATATTTAAAATTATGTTTTCAAATGAAAAAATATATTGTTTCCCGATAAAATAACGTTTATAAGCAATAATAATTTAATTAGTAATTATTTAGCAAACGTTTGAACGGTCCAACAATCTGGCAACGCCGATCGCAATGTGGTGCTGCCACACTTCTTCGATAATGAGCGCCAAATTGGCAACATTCAAAAATATATTTATACCCTGTGCCCATTTGAAAAATGGGAAAAACAGGGTTAATAACTTTGTGCGAATGTATGTAACAGGCAGAAGGAGGCGTGGCAGACCCCACAAACTATATATATTCTTGATCAGGGAGACGAGCTGAGTCGATTTAGCCCTGTCTGTCTGTCTGTCTGTCTGTCTGTCTGTCTGTCTGTCTGTCTGTCTGTCTGTCTGTTTGGATGAACGCGTCGATCTCAGCAACTACAAAAGCTAGAGATGCCGTTTTGGTTGCTATAGATAGGTAGTTATCTTACGCAGATCAAGTTTATTTCAAATCGTTGATGCCACGCCCCCTTTACGCCCAAAAATCAATAAAACTCACACAACCTCGTGTTTTTTAACATACAAAGTTGAATAACAAGCGTAATATTAAACATAGAATGTTGTTATTCGGAACATAAGTTCTCTTATATTATATTTAACTATCCTGAAACACGCATTGAAATCGGTTAAGAAACACAGGAGATATAAGCTTCACAATAGTTGAACTTAAAAGTTCAAAAACAAGCGTAATATTAATCATAAAATATTGTTATTTGGTATATATACTCTTTTATATTATGTTTAACTATTCTGAAAAGCGCATTGAAATCGGTTAATAAACAAACTAGATATAAGCTACGCAATTTGCAGCGTAGCCCAGCAGCGCAGCAGCAGCAGCAGCGCAGCTGGCGAACGTACAATGGAAGAAGAAGAAGTACTGCTGATACGCTTAGTGTGACAGTTTTATAAAATTGTATATAAAATAAATGGCACAGGGTATTCTACAGTCGGGCCCGTCCGACTGATCTGCCCCGTCCGACTGATCTGCCCCGTCCGACTGATCTGCCCTGTCCAAATTTTTTAATATATAAAATAGCTGTAAAATAGCTGGCCTAATTTCAGCAATAAAGCAAAGATTTCCCAACTCTAGGGCGGCGCCCCACCCACCACTTAACTGTACTCCCCGACTCCTTCTCTTTGGCAGTTACATGGATTGTTGAGCGCTTAAACAGTGGCAACAGCAATTGGCAGTGGCAACACGTTGATTATCTAGCCAGATTGCAACACCATTTGCACAAATTTCCAAAACAGTTCAGAGTATTAAATGCAATCTTGCCGGGGAGTAATCCAATGCTGCAAAATGAAAGGCAGATAGGCAGAACAGGTGCTCTAAGCGAAATGAATTTAAAATAAATTTTAAAAATATTGCTTAATTTTAATGCCTACCTAAAATTGTCGGAGAAAATTGACTCGATTTTGTCGATATTAATTAATTCATTTATTTATTTAAATGTTGACTAAGACCAGTCAACCAAGATAATTAAATAACAAATTAAAATTTAGCATATTACAAATTAAAATTAAAATAAATAAAATTTAAGATTTAGAAATAAGAGCAGAAAATCTGAAAAAAAATGAAATTAAAATGTGAATTCAAATTAAAAAAAAAAAAAGGTCCAGCATTTGCTGCGAGGATATGGGAAAATCCAGAGAAACCCAATCAGACCAAGATTAGTGGTTAGTTGGGTTAAGCAATAATACCATACTACGTAAATTAAGATAAATTGCTAGAAAGTGTTAAGTGTTGAAGGATAGTGTATTTAATAGATGGGAGAGAGAGTTCTGCAGATATTAATTTATGATGTACTTTATAATTAGAGCATAACACTCGAAAACTATTGTGCAAAGCATAAAACAGGTGCATATAGGAAGATAAATTGGATGAAAGTTCCTAGTCGGTCAACGAGGGATTGAAAAGCTATATTGATTTAAAAGAGCAGGGGAGTCTACTTCACCTAAAATCAATTTATGTAGAAATAAAATGCCAAGAACAGTCGTACGATTGGAAAGAGATGGAAGATTAATAAGAAGTAATAGGCAAATAATAGGAATTGCTTCTGGACTGACTTTATCCTATCTTTATGTACTCTGTATTGGAGATTTCTTTTTAAGTTTGCGCAATTAATTGCTTATGAATATATTCAAACCTAAGTCCTAAAATCAAAAAAACTAAAAAGCTATATACTAGAAGACGTACTATTGGTAAGCAATTTTGCACGCTTTGGTACATGACAAAAAAGTAAGAAGATGCATTGCTGCTGCGTTGCGTATTAAATTTCATAATTTATTAAAAATTATATTTGCAGTCGGGTATGTCCGACTGATGATGTAGTTTTTACTGCTCTTAATTTTAATTTGATTTTAAACCAGTAAACTAGCTTAAGTAATACAAATTGCAACACGGAAGAGCGGAAGCTGGGGCTGGAGCACAATGATCTCTGTCTGGGCCGATGCAGCCATATGCATTTGTATATAAAACGATATCATTTACAGCGGAACTGCATGGATTGTATTACCCAGGGCTTTGGCTTTGGCTTCATATATAAGCTGTTGACTTGGCTAATAACTTTTAGAGATGCCCCAACATGTCTACTTGTTGCAACAACTGCCCTCGAATGCTGGCCATCCTCATCCTAATCCTCACTGTAATACGGGCGCAAGAGCCGCAATTTTATTACTACCAGAGTTGGCTATATCCCATGCAACCCTGGCAACCATTGACGGCTCCCAGCGGATCTGACCTAGCCGAGGACCCTCAGCTGAGCTACGGATATACGGGACCACAGATCTTTCCGGCCCAGCCCCTTGCAGAGCTGCCGCCTCCGACAGTACGACGTCCAGTTCTTGTGGGTCTATTGAGGCCCCGAGACGAGCAGCAGCAGTTTAAACTCCCCTTTCGACCTTCTCCCTTCGCCGGATATAGCCTGGACGAACCGGAAACGGAGAATGACAAACGGACCGAGCAGCAGCCGCAAGCGGAGAAGCGACATCCGGAGCCCGGATTTTATGCACCCGGATATCCGCAGCAAGCGCAGCGCACCAAGCCCATTGCGGAGGCATCCGGGGAGCAACAGATCGGGGAGGATCAGCAGCAGCAGCATTATCTCTACATGTCGCCAGTGCATCTGTATAATCTGATTAGAAGTTGAACATTTTCGCAAAATACAATCATGCATCAAGAAATTATATGTTAATTAATGCATTTTTTTTTTAATTTTTTTAATAAAGTTTCCCAAAAATTTGCATGGGATATACATATAGTATATAGTATGTGTTTAATTTTTGTCTTTGTATTAAAAAAAGGAAATTTAATTGTTGTTAAAACATAAGTTTAATTCAAGTACCTCAGCTTTAAAATTGAATTTCCCGTTTTAAATATTCAAGTGAAATAAATTAAAAATTTTGTATTTTATTTTTTTTAAGTTACATTTTTTGATTGCAAAATAAAAGCCCAAAAAGTATTCAACACAAAATAACATTCTTAAACCGATTCGGTTATTTTAAATTAAGTTCAGCAAAATAATTTCTGATTATGGTATTAAATATTTTATATTTATTTTACTGTGAACCAATTCTGCAAACCCAAAAAAGAAAGATTCGAAAAAACTTTGGTGTTTCGGTACAGCAAAATCTAAGTTTGTTTTAAGGTAATTAAAAATCAACAAAAAGCACATTAGATTTTGGTTATCAGAAACTTTGGTACTCTTTAAAAGGGATTTAGAATTATTTACTAAAAATGTTTATATTTAATATTTATTTATTTTAATCTAATAAAAATCTAGGTGAAACAGAATTGAAATCAAAGCCATACAATGTCGAACTAAAATTGTTTATATAACCAGGTTTGGATCTGCGTTAACATTTCTGGGGCTTTCGGCCTTGATCTAATTAGGTTGGACTCAAAGTATAATAATTGCTTTAATATACATCATTAATTGAGTCTAGTTAATTTGTATCATCACCATAAAGAAGCAAACTGATTGCTTTAGATGATTTATAGAAGCTGAGTCATCTGCGTTTGTTGATCGGAGAGTTGCATCAATATCTACTTACTACATCTATAGGTCCATTGATTATCGCTGCTTTAGCTATTATATCATACCATATATCGTATGCACACGCCCACATGGTCGACTTTTGTGGGGAGTTTACTTTTACTCAGACACCTTTCACATTTCCCATTGCCCGAACCAAATGCCACAATTAAGTCGCTCAAAAGACGCCAAATTTAGTGAAACTGCTGTCAGTCCGCCTGTCTAACCGTCCGTCTCCCCATTACCCTATCCCCCTGTCCCGCTGTCCCCCTGCCTGCCCCTCCGTCTGTTGTCTGTTGTCTGCCGGCTGACCTTGGCAACGACGCGTTGCCCATTGCGCAAGATGTTGTTGGGAGTCGCGCTCCAAATTGGAGTTGAGTTCACAGCGGTTTCGGATTCGGATTCGGATTCCGATTCGGATTCGGATTCGGTGCACGGGGTTAGGGCGAGGGTATAGGGTATAGGGTATGGGGCATGAGGTCTGACAATGGCGCCGCAAGTGGCCTGGTAATTACACAAACTAAATGCTATCAATTTAAAATGCCACATGCCACACACTACACGATATGCGGCGTACTTGAGTCGAAAAGATGGGGGTAAACCCCTCGACAGACATACTACTCCAAACTGTTGACTTAACCATACCCAAAATTATGCCATTTATACTCTATTTATGGAATAACGAATGGCACTCTGTTATTTGGCAAGTACATTTTTCTTTTGTTTGAAATAATTCCCGAATTTTCTTGGTACTCGGAAGTATATATTCTGAATAACAACCTTCGGTGCTCAATATTACGCGGGCAGGCGGACCTGGTTTCTTATCGACTATCCATTTTTAATGGGTGCAGAAATTAAAAATTCGGAAAGGGCTGCAATAGGACGTTATTGATATTAGAACACCCTGCGCATTTTAAAACAGCAAATATTCGTCTTACTTTTTATATCCTGTGCCCACACATTTACGCAATGTAGGCAGCTTACGCTGTTCAAGTTTATTTCAAAGGATAGATGCCACGCCCTTTACGCCTGCTAGACAGCGAGACACAGCATATTTTAAGCTGTTTTATTTCTTCAATAACTTTTGTGTTTATCAAACGATTTCAATGCGCTCTTCAAGTCAGAGATATATAATAGTAAAGATCATATAACTTGTATAACAAACATCTATGTTTTGTATTACGCTTGATATTCGGCATTTATCGATTAAGGCGTAATTGGGGTGTGACATGTTAAATTCAAAGTAAATTTGATAAGGTTATTAGGGATAGTTTGTATACAGCCTCGTCCAAACATACCTACAAAGTTATTAACGCTGTTTTTACCCATTTCATGAGTGCTGGGTATAAAAGGATAAATAGTAAAAGGTAAGGTAGTAATGTTTATGACTTCATTAGGTTAGGGTTTAAGCTTGGGCTGCTGTTCATTAATTACTGATAGCTGATAAAGATGACGCTTAATCTGGTGAGGAGTCGCTTCATTTGTCGCAAATGGATTACGTGGGGTAAAAACAACAGACGTTACGACTCAATAGAGAGAGAGTTGTCGAAGCGAAAGACGGTGCCTTGGTACTTACTAGTTCCTGCCAACGCCCCTAGCTAAACGAACTAACTAAACGGTAGCAAAAGTTCAAGACAAACAAATCTGTTATAAATTCGCGCAGCTGACAAAACGAATTTAACAATTTGCAACCGAGAGACATGATAATAACAATAATCACACAACAACAACAGACGGCAAATAAACAATTTCATTGCGATGCGGTTCCGTGAATGGATGGATTGTCTAAACGTGAATTTAACCGTTACCCAGGGACGGTTAGGGAGGTACGGGGGTTAGGAGGGGTTCGGTGGTACGATGGTTCGGAAGGTTCGGAGGGTGCGGGGTATCTTTTGCCATGTCATTTGCACTCACATCTATCAAAATGCTGCCTGAAATTAATTGCAATTTACGCATAAACCAAATTGACTTGCCAAATGTGGTAATATTTAAGTGGCGAAGAGTGTACCAGCTAGTGGGCAGGGAGGGAGCGGGGACAGACACGCACCGCTCGCAAGGAGGAGCTGCTGTTTCTTAGGGCGTACTCGACATGTCGGCAGGGGACAGAGGGCAGCGGGAGGCGGGAGGTGGAAGGCGTGGCAATTTGTGCACTGAAACATGCGATATGGCCAAAGTGTCACTTGAACTTGAGTTGAAGCCGCAGTGCAACCGTTTTAGCCCTCGCACAGTGGTACCAGCATCCACAATAAGCAAATCAAATATGCAATTGCAAATACAAACGGGAATTTTAACTCGCGGCTTTACATGTTTATATGTTACACAATCGATCTCAAATTCGATGCTATCGATGTTGTCAAAACTGTTCGATATATCGATGTAAATATAGTATTGCATCGTATTACAATTGCCCTAAAATCTACATTTTTCGACCCAATGTTGTCATGTCGGTTTTTATACCCTGTACTTTTCTGCATTATTTTGTAGTAAAATTTGTTTGAAAATAAAATTTTCTTTTCTTATATTTAATGCTTAAATTTTAATATCCGACTCAAATGATTAAGAAATCAATAATATATATAGTTTGTGGGTACTGCCACGCTTCCTTCTCCCTGTTACATACATAACATACTAACAAACTTATTTACCCTGTTTTCCCCATTTTTCAAATGAACATCGGTTGAACATCGGTTGAGTTTTGGTAAAGCTATGTGAATATATGGCTTTCTTCTTTAAGTAGTAATAATGCCCCCAAGATACCAATAATTAACCCTAAAATCTATATTTTTGAACAAATGCTGTTGTTTTGGTATTTTCGTTCACCCATTTTATGAATATACTATATATACAAAAGAGCTGTTTTTGGCGGTAAAAATAATAAAGCTAAAAAACAAAATCATATATGTATGTATATTTGCAAATTGCTTTAAATTATTTATAATAGAAATTTTACAATTATGCACTGCATGGAGAGCGCGCAGTGCGAGCTGTATCATATATAATATAATATATAATATTTTTTACATTTAAAAATTTGGCTATGTCTGGCAACACTGGCTGTCAGCCCACTGTGCCAAGGCAAAGTTGCAGAGCGATGTCTGCAGAGCGTGCTTGCAGCAAGTCCAAACCAAACAAGAGTGAGAGTGCGAATACGAATGCGAATGTGCGCAGAGACAGAGAAAACAATAACAAACAAGAAGCAACGGCAACAGCAACAACAATAACAAAAACAATAATAAATAAAGCTAAGCGGTAAACCGAAGCGTACCAAAAATCTCTGCTTCATATGCAAAGCGACAACAACAACAAAGCAACAACAGCAACAACAACTACAACAACAACTGTTAACTGCGTCGCGTTGGCGCTTTTCGCATCGCTGCCGCTGTTACCGCTGACGCCGACGTCTGCGCCGACGCGACGCCGACGGCGACAGCGACGCCAACAATGACGTGCGGTTTGGAGAAGAGGCCGGGTATAAAAGGGTTCGTCGGCGCAGAGGTCGTCAACACTCGACGCGCAGCACTCGTGGCATATAGGCGGGGAATCCCATTCCGATCGCACAGTGGAACCAAGTTGCAAGGATAAACCGTTAGCGATCGGCTGAACACATTTTTATTACGTTTCTTTTTTTTTAAGTGTGCGAAAATGCAATTTGCTGTAAGTGTGTGAATTTCAATAAATTATGACAAATAAAATATATCAATATATAAATATTTAAGATGATAAATAATAGTTAATGACATAATTGAAACAAAAAACAATACTTAATAAAAGAAAGATAAATAAATATTACACTATGTAAATAAATAAGATATTTAACTAAAAAAAATTATAAAATAATGCAATATATAAATACTTAAAATAATAAATAAATAAAATATTACAAAATAAATTCTAAATAAATAAAATAATTGAAAAAAAAACACAATATTTTGTAAAATAAATAACAAATAAATAATATATTATGTTAATAAATAAAATATTTAAATAAAAAATGTTAATAAAAACTTATTTAATAAACTAAATAACAAATAATTACTATGTAAAACATAAAAATAATCAATAAAAACATCAATAAAATTAATAATAGGTAATAAATTAATTAAAATAAAATAAACAAGGGAATGATCCTTTAAAAATCTTTAAAAGTACATGTAAAACTTGCGTGGAATAAATTTCAATGCAAATAAATAAATTATTATAGTGAGAATGTTTGAAGTCTTTCAAATCGAACAGAAATTGCTCGTAATTTGAGGCTAAATCGGTTCTTCTAGCATAAAAATTTTTTTTAGTGTTTAACAGTCTCTACACATTTATTTTATAGTCTAAATATGCATTTACAATATATAGTTTTTATCGAAACAAATGTAAATTTGGTTTACTTTTTAAAATGTAAGGGATTTTAGACTCTGTACTTTAAAAATGTACAAAAGGGTCTATTAAGGTAGTGCAAATGAAAATTACGTGTAACACCAAGAAGGAAGCGTAATAGACCCCACAATATTATATACCCAATTATTAAAATGTTAAATATTTTGAATCAGAACGGCAAGTTGAGTAATGTCTGCCCGTCCGTCCACAAACTATAAGTGCTAAAGACACAATTTTTAAAATGTAGCTTCTCCTATACTTTAAGCGAAACAAGTTTGTCTGGAATTTTTAATACCTTCTCCCCTAGATCATCTAGATCTCGTAAATTATAGGAGCAAGAGCCCCCATATGATCATTTTTATTTTCGAATTTTGATACTTTTCCTCATTCTTTCGCCATGCGCATAAAATCACAGTCCATCGATACTGTGAACTGCATTAGATCGAACAAGAAACAGCAAAGATATGCCGCAGATAATTCGTTCAGTTTGGAAGAGGCATAGGTGCCGGCTCCCTCCTTACTGATATCTAATTGAAATACTAAAAAGTGCTAACAACTTTTCCCTCCCATGCAGGTGGGCGTGTTCCTGATGGGCCTGTGCCTGGTGGCAGCCAAGGAGGTGCAGCAGGCGCCGCAGGTGCCGCAGGAGCAGCCAACGACGGCGGCTGCGAAGCTGAAGCGCGACGCCGCGCTGAGCTTTGGCAGCGGCATCTACCACGGACCCTCGCACAAATATCTGCCCCCGATTGCCGCCTCGGGCTATGAGAGCACCTACGGCTCCCTGAGTGGCAACGGGCTGAGCAGCAGCAGCGGCTTCGACTTTGCCAGCCTGGACACGCATCATCAGCAGCATCAGCATCAGCATCATCATCAGCAGCAGCCGCAGCATCATCATCATCACTTTCAGCAGCAGCATCATTATGCCCCACATCAGCATGCGCTGCCCTATGCCCCCGTGTCGCACGTCTCCCCCGTCTCCTCCTACGCCAGCTCGTCACATCATGCGCGCCCGCTCTATCTGAGCTCCTCCAGCGGGGCCTATAATGCTCATCATCATCATCAGCAGCAGCAGGCGCCCAAGGTGGAGACCTACATTGTGCAGACCAGCAGCCCAGGATCCCATGCCCCACATGCCCCACATGCTGGCTACAAGTACTCCAATCATCATGCCGCCAGCAACTATCTGAGCCTGCTGCAAGGCGCCGCCTCCTCACAGGCTCACAAGTCACATGGCCTGGGCACCACCACCTATCTGCTGACCACGCCCAGTCACAGTCACAGTCACAGTCATGGCCATAATCATGGTCATGGTCATGGTCAGGTGCATGCTCAGCTTCAAGGTCACGCCCATGGCTTTGGTTTGCGTCCCGGCAACTCCCTGCAGCTGGAGGAGCAGCTGGGCGGAGGCTACAGCTACGATGCGCCTACTTTGAGCTTCAAGCAGCCCGTGAGCAGCTACGGCGTGCCCCTGCTGCCCGGCTATGAGCACAGCTCGGCCAACGATCTGGACGAGGAGCAACATCATCATCAGCAGCAACTCGATCATCAGCAACATCATCAGCAGCAGCAGCAGCAGCATCATCATCATCAGCAGCAGCAGGAGCAGCAGCAAGCTTCCAAGTTGGATCAGCAGACGCCAGCCTATGCGCTGGGTCACAAGGGTTTGGGTCATTTCAGCTATACGTCCAGTAAACCCCATGCCCTGCACACGGACATACACGAGAGCATCGCCTCGGCAGCTGCCGCCTCCGCATCCGTTGGCAACTCCGTGCTGGAGGAGCCGCACGATCTTGTCTCCGATCTGTCCAAGGCGCCCTTCAAGCCCAGCGCCTTCCTAGGCGCCAAGCACGAGCCGAGCTCCGGTTATGACTATGCCACGCCCACCAGCCAGTACCATCTGCAGGCGGCCACGGGCAGCGGCTACGATTATCCCACGCCGGGCGTGCTCTACGGCGCCCCCTCGCAGTCCGGCGACTCGGCCACGCCCATCTTTGAGCCAGACGCCACCTACTTGCCGCCCACGCACAGCTATAACTAATTTATGCAGCGTTTACTGTTAATTCTAAGCGATAATTCTATCAGTAGCTATATTTTTTTTATTTTTTTCAAACTCTATTATGCATAATTATCTGCGTTAGTTGTAAACACAAAATTATATTGATTACAGTGTAAGAAAATTACGAATAAAACGTCTGAAAATTAAAACAATTTAAAAATTATTTAAAGTTCATTTAAAGAAAACTTCCAAAAATTTAACTAGAATATTAAAATTTATCAGCATTATATATGCTTTAATATTTAATTTTTGATATAAAATCAGAAAATTTGAATCCAAAATCAATCTAAAACGAGCGAGTCATATAGGCGATAGGGATGGGCGTGGTCGGTTCAATTTGAACATTTTTTCAGATATATAACATCACAATCATCTGTGCAAAATTTCAATTCTCTATGGACCTGGGTAGGGTATACATAGATGCCTAATATGCCCGCTCTAGATCTTCAACTTCCCAAATATGTCAAGGCTTCGTTAATTTATGGAAACTTAAGGGTTTTTTTTTTGTAATTCGAAAACTTAAAAGTACAGTCCGGAGATTATTATAAAAAAAAAAAACAAATTAATTAAATAAAACAAATAAAAATATATGACGACTGAATTTTTCCATTAAAAAAATTAATAGTTGTATTGAATTTTAATTTAAGAGATATATATTAACCAAAATCTTACATATAAATGATAAAATCGTGAAGCTTTCAGAAAAATATTGTTTTAAAGCGTATAAGCAAATTATATCTATTTGTTTTAGGAAATGCAATTTAAAATATAAGTAAATTCAATTTGTAAATTAATAAATTATGGGTAATCGGAAATAAATCTATAAATATTTTAAAATTTATTTTAAAATGTAAATATGTACATTAGTAACAAATACATAAATTAAATTTAATTTATGCATGAGGAATAAGAACATTTAGTAAATAACAAAATATAAAACAAAAATTATCTTGGAAAAACTTGCGCAAGATTTGCTCGGCCACGCCCCTAGCCTCTCACTTTTGCCCTATAACGCTTTCAAGTGGGTTTTCCTTTTTTCTCGCCTTGTTGCTTTTAACGTGTTTTTGATCCATCACGTTCATCAAATTTGGTTAAAATTCACAACTTGTCTCTCTGGCTGAATTTGATTTGATTTTGGCAGTTTCTCGATACGATTTCATACGAATTTCGCTTTTATATTGAAAGCGTGTGAAACTTAATGCCATTTGATTTGGAGCAATTGCAGACAGAGAGAGCGAGAGAGAGGAGAGAAAAGCAAGAGAGAGAGAAAGAGTGAAGTGAAATAGTGAGCGGAGAGAGAGACAGAAAAAAAACGCCACCGGCATTGCCAATTAGTTGATTAACTAAATACGCATCCGGCTGAGTCATTCGGCAATAGTTTTAGCGAAAGGCCAATGCGAAATGCAAAAATTTAATTTAAATTTTAATTTAAATGCAACTAGCTACGCACAGAAATTGCAAAAATATTCAACTCAAATCATCGGAAAAGAGTTCTAACCTAACCGAATTTATCAAATATAAAATTCTCTAAAATTCAGAAAACGTGTTGACATTTTTTTTAATTATAACTTATTCTATTATTATTACTGAAACGTGCCTAACTATAATTAAATTAAAAATTTATTTAAAAAAATATAATTTTAATTAATAAAATAAAAAATAATAATCACATAACCTTAAATCGAAATTAATTAAATAAAGTATTTTATAGCTCTCCAACAAAATGTAAAATACTAAAATATTTTTTAAACCTACACCATTTGGCTTAGATTTAAAAATTATTCTCGAATAGACATAACTAAATTTTAAATTTAAAAGATTTAAAAAATAAGAATCAATGAAATGAAATTTGACCCACAAAAAATAAAAAAAAAAACTATAAAAATATTAAAATGCAATAAAAATTAATTAATACGCAAGATTTAGTGTTATTTTAAAGCTTTTTTAAATCAGTTATTAATTTATTAAATACCAATTATTAAACAGGTATGCGTATATGTTGTTATTTGTTGTGCTTGTGTCTGTAGGTTTTTTCGTATCTTCGGGGATTCCATTGGTTTGCCATCGTCTTTGTCTCTATCCTGGGACGATCTTCTTTGATTTCTATATACGTGCTTATGTTTACATTTAACTAGCTTTTCCTTGGATAACAAATTCGTCAGGTAAACCAGGAAGGTCTCCAGGTTGGGATACAATCTGGAATGGAATAGGTACATCTTGTTAGTGACCTTAACAAGAGGGTGGTGAACCGTCAACAGATTGGCCTACATTATAAGATGGGTCCTTTAAATACATCTTGATAGTGGCCCCAACAAGAGTGCGGTCTGCATGTCTGCAGGCGCGATCTTATGAGACTTCTTATGGGACCTCTCCATCTGGGTATACGGGATACGTGGCGCATTCTTCGGAGTGCTCTTCTTGAAGTCTTCATGGCGATAGCACAGCTGCGGACGTTCCGGCAAACTTTGATCCGCATTGCAGTACGTGCGCTTAAAGCCGATTGTTTGCAAAATGCCTTCGAACTCACGAGTAGAGTGACAGCCGAAGACATTTGCCGTACCGCTCAGATGGTCCTGGAGTCCAACGTAATCAATGCCCAGGTCTTCCTCGATCCAGTATAGGAAGAAAACCTCTTCGCTGTCGGTCATCATGTACAGCTTATCAATAAAGATATGCTCTCCAGGCTCGTAGATCTCCTTCAACTGCTGAAACGAACGCCCAAAAGGGTCCTGCTCCTTTTTGATGCTTCCAAGGTTTGCAGTAGCACGTGCTTCTTCCATCAAAAAAGGTTTTTCACCTTTGAAAATTGTTGAGTCATCCATCTGCTTGCTGGCCATTTTCTTATCCATTTCCCTGCTGTTCAACTGAATTCTGGTTGAGTTTGCCACAAGTTGCACGCTGATTGAAATTATGGCAAGAAGAATTGCGACAAATTTTCACAAATGGTTGAATTTCTTTTTCTGCCTGCCGATTTAATGGCAATCTGCACGATAATAGATTGCTATCGATTGTCAAAAAGTGATGCCAAGGCAATGTGCGATTATCGAAAAGCCATGATGATAAGTAGTGCCATTACGCATTTGTTATCGATTGTCAGAGAGCGTTGAAAAAGGTCACAATGCATTAAATTTAAAATGCGATTTGAATTATATAAAATAGATATAATCATTTATTTTTATTGGTTTACTATTACTGTATGTAGTAACTTGTACCTTAGTGTGATATAATGATTTCATTACATACATATGTATATACAAGTGTATTAAATAGCACTATCAAAATTCAAATAAAAAATTAAAAAACAAGAAGAACTGGACCTATTTTTTTTTAGCTATATCCTTATCCAATTTATTCAATTTATGTTTTTTGGGGGCGTGGCATTTAATATTTAAAATGAACTTGACCTGAGAATGGTATTTACCTACTTGCATTCTAAAAATGGTTGCTTTAGCTTTAATGCATCCGAAATTCTCAGCGTTCGCACATAGTACATAGATATTAACCCAATTTCTACCCTATTTATTGGTAAGGGTAAGCAATTCTTTAAAAATAAATATATGATGCTAAAAAGAACTTGACAATATTTTTTTAATTAATTTTGTTGTTGTTTGTTTTTAGTTTGATAATAGTTTTCTATAAGGTGAGTTGCGATTTATTTATTTATTTATCTGTTAACTTCAGTTGAGATACCGCAATTTTGTTGATTTTTTTCTGTAATTACCTTCGCATATTTACTTAAGATTTTTTGCAGTACTTTATGTTATTATCACTTTTGTCTGTCTGCGCAATTATAATCTTGGCAATGATCTTATGATGGATGTTGTTGGGCTGTAAAATTATGTCACTTGCTGTGAATTAATAATATTTTTTTATGATTATGATATGCCTTATGCAATGCAACAGGTTTTCGGCTTGGTTTCGATTTCTGCATTTTGCGAATTTGATCCTGCGATGTGCGCGCTGACCCACATCGAGCCAAGCAATTGGAAATGCGAATGGAAATGAAAAGTGAAAGGATGAACATGATTGAAGTGCAGCCAGATGATAATAAAGGCGTTCGGGCGGGGTGGGGTGTGGGACAATCCGAAGAGCTCTGCCAGCTGGGCACCAAACGAACGACTTGGGCAACCAGCCTGCACGCCAGAGTTGCCACTTTGCATCAATTTACAGCTGCTTGGCTTCCGTGGAGTGCCCAACACTTGGCCGACACGTGGAGCGCAACACTGGAGTGCGAAAGTTTTGCATTGGTTCAATGAACCAGCGTTGCCACACCTGCTCACACTACACACTACATCGCAAAATAATAATAATTCAATGGATCTACGGTCGGACACAACCGACAATAGAAGACCCTCTACTGTATATATTGTGTCTGTTGCATATCTTCGGTGTTTCTTATCCCATCGTTATGTTATTCACAGCATCGATGGGGATTTCCGTAGGGAAATGAGAGGAGTTATCAAAAAATTAAAACAAACTTAATCTGATTGCTATACCAAAAAAAATTGTATTTCTAGATCTTCTAGTTTTTATGATGTAGGTTGCTGCTCTTTTTCTTTTGCAGTAAGCGGGTAAAGGGAGATATCCTAAATCTAAAACTAACATTATCTGCTTGCAGCATAGGTGAGCTACATACCAAAATTTGTGTCTCTAGCTCTAATAGTTGCTGAGATCTAGATATTCGTATGGGCGGACAGACGTCGTCCTGATCAAGAATATATATAAACTTTGTTGGCCTGCCACGCCACCTTCCGGGTGTTACACATCTATCCTCTTTGCACTCAATTAATAGACCCTTTTACTCTTTTTCGGTACAGGGTCTAATAAAACAAAAAACTGTTTTTCACGGTCAGCCTTACCTTCCGGTTTCCCCACGCATCAGACTCGCTTTTTGGGTTCTGGCTGGCGTTCTCAGCAACTTTTAAAAACAATACCAAAACGTGACAATACGCAGTACATAAAAAAAAACCAAACAAATTCGCCAAGTTTTCTTGCTTCTGCTCTAATTAAAAAACGATTTACGTCAAGACGTGCGGATAATTTGCAAATTAAAAACGTACCGAAAATTGCCACTATGAAGTCAGTTGTCGCGTCATTGAAAGTAGCTAAACAAATTTGAAATTTCTTTCTGCCATAACTTGGCTGTTCACTCGGCTATCGTTATGAAAGTTAATACCGCGATTAAGCCAGTATCCAGTATTAGTTATGGTAAATTTCAAAAGTATAGCTGCATAATAGTAGCTGCTACACGCTTTTTACCCTTTATTGACAGTTTATAGCAGTTTATGGCAGTTTATGGCAGTTTATGGCAAGCGTATTCAGCAATGCATAATTGTGGCTGCTACACGCTTTTTACCCTTTATCGACAGTTTATAGCAGTTTATGGCAGTTTATGGCAAGCGATGTCTGGCTTAAAGCAATCCTTAAAACAAATTTTATATCTCTGGCGCCTAATGCTGCACCGATCTGTCAGATTTTTATCTTAAACAACAATCCAATAACAATTTGGATGGATCGAGGTATTTTTCATACAAAGAGTCGAACAAATTGAACAAAAAAGTTGTCTTTGTTTAATTTAAAATTTTTAAGCATATATCTTGGATTGATTTAAGCATTCAAGAACTTGTTTTTAGGCATATTTCATATTTATGGGGGAAAAACATTTATTTCACATAATTTGATTAAATTAAAATAATTATTTTCAAGCCATTATTTCACACCTTTATTCCTTTTTATACCCTGTACCCAGTGAAAAATTGATTAAAATAGGGTTGATAACTTTGCTATGCGTACCAAGACCCAATCAGTTTCAAAGGAAATGATGAAAACCCAAATATTGGGTGTATGTAATAGATACAAAATTCAAATTTAAATTGTTTTTTTTTTAAGCCGGATCCGATACCGCAAAACAAATCTGTTTGAGATCCGCATTTGGTATATCAAATTTCCGAATGCCAGCTTTTACAATTGCTGAAAACTTTGCGTGAAAATGATGGAAAATGGGTTTTTACTTTTGTAACCCACGCTTTGGCTTAAATGAATTTAAGCGCTTTTGGCTCATTAGCCGTTAACAGGGCATCGATAATAGCCAAGTGATTTGCCAGTTTTTGGATTTCAACAGGCATTTGCCTCACTTGATGCCTCACAAAAGCCGAAAGTATTTCTCTGCAGCTTTCGGCAGGTTTATTGAGACACACTTCAATAGTTTAAGATCCACACAATAAATTAGATAATTTTCGGAATGCCATTAATAATTTGGAATTGTGCGTTAAGCCAATGTGACAGCCACAACAATGAGTCTCCCCACCACCCTGCAAAGCCCCTTACTTTACCGCTTACCTTTTCACACATACACATAGTACGACAACATCCCGCTGGCCCCCTTACTTTGCCGCTTACCTTTTCACTACATACATAGATCAACTACAATACATTTCTTATTGGCGCATTCAAATGATATAAAGCTTATAATATATTATCTTGATCGCAAGCCACTCCTCCAGTGTTGTCAAGTTTTCGGTAAGAAAAAATCTGTTTTTGACTGGAAGTGCAGGGAAAAAAGCTGAAAATAAATTTAAAAAATTAGCTTTTATTGTTAAGTTATTTTTAAGCTTTTGCATGCTTTTCCTTAACAAGAAACTAATTAAATCTGAGAAACCAAACCGTAGATGAATTTTGATTTTTTGATCTTTTAGGTATTTATAGGAGCCAATTTCGGAATAAATAAAATTATTATGAAATAAATAATTAATGAAAACAAAAGCGAGTAATATTGTGCAATGAATAAAATATTTTTGAAAAAATCCATAATTCCTGCTTCCCGCAGTTTCACAACTTTGGCAATTGCTCTTCAAAATAGCTAGATTTGACGGGTAAAAAGCGGATTTGGCTTCAGTGTACCCCTCTCTCTCTCTCTCTCTCTCTCTCTCTCTCTCTCTCTCTCTCTTTGGCTTTACAGCTTCTTTTATTTTGAAGCTGCACCTGATTTAACTATGGTGTTGTGGCATGCACCTTACACGCGCTCCGTAATCCCCATTCATAACGAGGTGTTAAATAATTTCAGTTTCGTTTGATTGCGTTTGTTGTTGGTCTCATTTGTTAAACCCATCATAGAGCCCGCAGGCGCCATGGCTCTTGTTATTCATGTTATTTATGGCTTTTAGCGCACAATTTGCATACCCTGTAAGCCCACAAAACTCGCACAGTGGGTATGCACAAGCCCAAGGGTCAAGAGGTCTGAGAAACATTTATTTTACATATTATTATAGAAGCCATTTTCAGAATGTGGGTAGAAATAAACCATACGCAGATCAAATTTATTTCAAATCTTGAATGCCACGCCCCCTTTATGCCCTAATCAATAAAAATCGAATAACAAGCATAACATTGAACATAGAAGGTTGTTATTCAGAATATTTACTCTCTACTACTGTATTTATCTACGCTGAAAACCGCAATGAAATCGGTTTAAAAATACATAAGATATTAATGAAACAATTTAGCAGATTTTCAGAAAAAAATCAGAAAACATAAAGGTATATTTGCAGTATGAAGAATTTTAAATTCGTGGATTCCAAAACAAAATGTGTTTCTCTTTAAGTTAAATAAATAAATAATTCTTCGATTCATTAAATATATTAAAACTTGTCTTTATAATTTTGTTTTTATGTTTTCTAATAATTTGACTTTTTTAAATTAATTTGTTTTATTCAATTAGGTTATAAATTTGTTTTATTATAGAATTTTAAGCAATAGTTTGAGAGTTTTTGGAAAGGAATATAACATAACTTAGTTTCAGTTTCTTTTTCTACCAATTATAGACTTTAAGATCTATTATTTCTCCGAATAAGCATAAAAGCCAACGAACACCCTCAGAAAATAAACACAAATTTCACATTGAAAGCAACTTTAATGTGTTTATAATTCGGTGTACAGGGTATGCGCTAGTCACAACAACTCAAGTAGCTGGAGTTCATACACAATGAAAGGTCCGAATACAGTGAGTATTAAAATTAAAAAAAAAAAAACAATGTAACATTTCATTAGACTTTACATATGTTGTGCCCAAAAAGGTCGAACACAAGTCTAAAATTAACAATCTACAACCGGAAGGCAACAGTCGGGCGTGCCTGACATTAAGATATTTATTGAATTCAATTAATTCAAACCGAATAACAAAACAGATAAATAGTTTTTTAATCACAGATGCCTTAAACATAAAGTTGTTTCTCATCGAATTTTGTTAACAATGATAAATAGTTGAAATGTCTCATTATAATATTACCATAGATAAAGATTTAGGCTAGTTAATAGAGTATTATTCAACTAACTTACTAATTGAGTTTAGCAGTATATAAGTTGGCATAATTTCTGCCATAATCCAGCTATATATACGGTTATATATGTATAGTATATTTGTACAGTTGCCCAACTTAACTACAGAGCATTTAAGTATTTAATACAGTTTGAGTAATTATTTAAATAATTATTTCAGAAGACTTAAGCGTAGGAATTTTAGCTTCTAACAGCTGTATTTAATACAGTTTTGAAAATTAAACAGCAAGGGTTTTAAAAGTTATCGATAACTTATCAGTTTGTTATTTTAAGTAATTTAACAAATTCAAAATATTAGAAATAAAATGTACACTAAAACGTTTAATTTACAATTTGCATTACAAAAAAATCTCGCGCGCTCTGCGCGCTCGACCTGACAGTCGGGCAAGCCCGACTGTCTTATACCCTGTGCCGCAGCTCGCGCTGCGCGCTCGCACATACAGTATAATTTGAAATATTTTAAATATGATTTAATTTATTTATAAACCATAGTATAACAATTAATGGGCGCACTGTCACAGGGCAAGCGTGGCCTGCAACATTGTTTATATCTTTAGTGTTTATTAACTCACTTCAATGCGCTATTCAGGATAGTTAAATATAATAGAAGAGAGTTTAGGTTCCAAATAACAACATTCTATGTTCAATATTACGCTTGCTATTTAACTTTGTATGTTCAAATGTTTTCACAATCGCACAATTGCCCAGCAGCGTGCTTGGTATCGCCATCTCGCTCGCACACTATTTCCAAGCGTAAGGCGGCTAAGCTGCAACAACGTGTGCATGCAGTATTACGGCGCTTATATCTCCTTTGTTTATTAACCGATTTCAATGCGCTTTTCAGGACAGTTAAATATAATATAAGAGAGTATTTATTTAACAATAACAACATTCTATGATTAATATTACGCTTGTTTTTGAACTTTTAAGTTCAACTATTGTGAAGCTTATATCTCCTGTGTTTCTTAACCGATTTCAATGCGCTTTTCAGGATAGTTAAATATAATACAACAGAGCTTATGTTCCGAATAACAACCTTCTATGTTTAATATTACGCTTGTTATTCAACTTTTTGTGTTAAAAATTCGAGGTTTTTCGAGTTTTATTGATTTTTGGGCGTGAAGGGGGCGTGGCATCAACGATTTGAAATAAACTTGATCTGCGTACGTTATTTATCTACCAAACACGCAAAAAATGACAGCTCTAGCTTTTGTAGTTTCCGAAATCGACGCGTTCATACAGACGCCCAGACAGACAGACAGACAGACAGACAGACAGACAGACTGGCTATATCGACTCAGCTCTTCACCCTGATCAAGAATATATATACTTTATGGGGTCTGCCACGCCTCCTTCTGCCTGTTACATACATTCGCACAAAGTTATTAACCCTGTTTTCCCATTTTTCAATGGGCACAGGGTATAATTATAATCAAAATTATGTATATTATTTAACACTATTCTATATTTAATAGCTTTGTTATTTTAACTAATTTGGAATATTTAAAAAGCTATAGCATAATTAGCTAATATTATTTGAATAAAAACCTAAATGCAAACTATTTTAGAAAATTAAGCAATTTTGCTTAAGTGCTCTGATTATAATTTTCTATCAATTTCTCTGAAATTCCAATTAAAAAACAAACATGTTCAGCGTTTTTTTAAATTTATCAATTCTGCGAGTATATTCAGATAAGTACTAAAGTCAAACAACACTTAATTTACGCTTAATTTATTTTCTTGATAATCATTTTTGTAAAATATCAAAGTTAAATAAAATACATTTCAATTAAACTCAATGTCTAAAATGTTATAGTTACAGTTTTCTAAAATATACATTTTGGCAATACAAAAAAATTATGTTTGTAAATTTATTAAAATAAATTAATTAGAATTAAATTGTATTGAAATTATTTAACTATTGAAATGTACAATATATATGTAAATATAAATCATGTATTGAGTTTTAACAAAATCATTTCAAATAAAATATAATAAACTATTTGGCATTTCTTCGAATAGCTAAATGTCCAATATTTATTAAAAAGATACAGATTTTTTAAAGAATAATAATTTATGTATATAGACAATCTTGTTAAAATTGATATTAACAGTATTTTATTATAATTGCTTAAATAAATTGTGCTAACAAAGTTTTTGTAATCGATTATATAATAAAATTAATTGATAATAAAAAAAATTGGGCGAATTCTATTAATCATTTTTAATAGCTATTATTACAATTTCCGCATACATATGTTTTGAGTACACTAAAGCATATAAATCATGTGAATATTGGAACAAAGTGAATGCAAATAAAATTCAAAATTATTTTATGAATATTGTATAACTATATTTAAAACTACAATGCATATTTAATAAATACATATTGTACAAATAAATCATGTGAAAAGTTTACACAAAATGAACCTAAATTAAATACAATTTTTGAGATATTGTGCATGTTTTGAAAATTACAACACCTATTTAATAAACATATTGCAATTATATATTCTGAAAATGAATTCAAATAAATGTAACTATTTAAAACACGCAAATTTCAAAGCGATTATGAAGCTCTCTATTACAGAGTTCAATAATTGATTAAATTGTAATTTAGACATTTCTATTGATATTGCTATTGACATGGAAATGCCAGAAATCTATGGGAATCGATGGATAATTGTTAATTAATCTATCAAGTATAACACGCTAGTGTCGACTATAAATTCGCAGAAGTGAAACATGCATGGAAATCAGTAAAAACTATATATATATATATATATCTATATATCGGATGCCCATTCATTGTCTAGTGACGTGCATTGTTGCTGCTGGCGTCGCCCTCCTTGCAATCCTTGCGCGCCTTGCCGTTCTTATCGCTGGCGCTGGCTGCGGACTGATGGGAACGCTTGGAGCCGTTGGCCTGGCCCTGATCGTAATGACGATCCAGCATTTCCAGCAGCGTTAGCTGCCGTGTAGCTGTGTTGCCAGATATGTTGCTGCTGCTGCTGGCGGCAGCAGTTGCTGCTGTGCTGTTGTTGATGTTGCTGCTGCTGTTGCTGCTGCCGGCGCTCTCGAGGCTGGCGGCCAGCATCATGGCATTCGTCTGCTGCTGCTCCGCATCCTCCTCCTCCTGCTCGACCTTCTCGTCCTCCTCATCCTCATCCCCATCCACTGAGATGATCTCCGCCGAGCTGTCGGCAAACACATCCGGACTTTGCTGAGATGCTGCTGCTGCTGCTGCTGCTGCTGCTGTTTGCCTGTGCTGCTGCTTCAGCTCGTCGAGCACGTATTGGTAGACGGAGCGCGGCGTTTGCTGCGTTGCCTGCTTGTAGCGCCGCAGCACGCGCCACAGCTGCTGCACGCTGGTGCCCTGCGCGCGGAACAGTTGCCACAGCGTGTGCAGATCGTCGCGCAGCTGGCAATTGCCGAAGGTGTAGTAGGCGAGGGGGCGGGCGTGATGCGCGCAGACCATCAGCTGGATGAGCGCCTTCAGGTGCGCATCGCCACCGAACGCGCCGCAGCCCCAATTGCCGGTGGCAACGCCCGGAGAAGGCGTGGCCAGCGCATGCCTGAAGCCCACCGAGGCTTTGTTCAGCTCGCGCAGCATCAGCTCCTCACGATACTGCTGACTGGCTGGCGCTGATAGGCCAAAGCTGAGCGCATCGATGGCCACAATCGCCGTGCGACGACGTCGCGAGCTGTCGCAGGGCGTGGCATCCTCGTGATTGCCCGCCCACACAAAGCTGCCGGCGTATCCCGAATAGTTGCTGTAACGCTCGCTGCCCACCATCAGCAGCGCCTCCGTCGGCAGCAGGCATTCGGTGAACAGTTTGCTTATCAGCAGCTCCGGGCAGATGACGAAGCGTATCTCCTCCTGCACGCAGCCCTGGCCGAGCACCCCGCCGCCCAGAAACTTGTTCGCAAAGTCCACCTGCAGCAGTCCCAAGCCCTGGTCCTCGATCGTGCCACTCGCATTCACATGCAGCGGCATGCCGCACATGCTGGCGTTGCTCGTCTGCCAGTTCACCAGCTGATCGGCCTTGACACTCAGCCGCACAAAGGTCACGCAGCCCGTGGGCACGTTGCTCGCGTCCACCTCCGTGGGGCAGACGCGCCGGAAGTAGTGGAAGATGCACTTCAGCTTCTCCAGCACCGCCGACCCACTCGACTGGTACAGCCTGCGGCATGAAAGCAAAACAAATTCAATAATATGGAAATTAATTAAAAGAAAAACATTTGGAATATTTCGAATGCATTAGATTATTCTTAGTACAAATAAAAACAAATTCAAATTAAACAAATTTATGATGTTTCAAATTAATAATGAATAGAATATTTAGACCCTTTACTTTAAAAAAGTAAAAAGGGTCTATTAACTTAGTGCAAAGAGGAAATGTGTGTAACACCCAGAAGGAGGCGTGCCACGCCCCATAAAGTATATATATTCTTGATCAGGACGACAAGCCGAGTCGATATAGCCATGTCCGTCTGTCCGTCTGTCTGTCCGTCTGTCTGTCCGTCTGTCTGTCCGTCTGTATGAACACCTAGATCTCAGCAACTATACGAGCTAGAGACACCATATTCGGGATTTAGGTTCTCCTATTTCGCGAGCAGCACGAGTTTGTTTTATATTTTGGATACCTCCCCCCCTTCCCCAGTAAACCGTAAAAAGCTACTGCAGCCACAGCTTTAAAGTTATTAACTTGTAATTTGGTATATAACTAGCTTATGACATATCGGATAAGAAATAGCGAAAATATGGAATGGACAATTGGCCGCACTAGGCAGAGGGGGGGTGGTGTGCCATGCATATGCGCGTAGTTTCGTGCGTGTGCCGCTGATTGTGTTTGTGAGTACATATAGACAAAGTAAAGGGTCTCCTACTGTCGGTTACGTCCGACTGTAGCCTCGCCTCCGTCCCACTGATCTGCCCCGTCCATATATTTCAAATTAATAATGAATAGAATATTTAGACCCTTTACTTTAAAAAAGTAAAAAGGGTCTATTAACTTAGTGCAAAGAGGAAATGTGTGTAACACCCAGAAGGAGGCGTGCCACGCCCCATAAAGTATATATATTCTTGATCAGGACGACAAGCCGAGTCGATATAGCCATGTCCGTCTGTCCGTCTGTCTGTCCGTCTGTCTGTCCGTCTGTATGAACACCTAGATCTCAGCAACTATACGAGCTAGAGACACCATATTCGGGATTTAGGTTCTCCTATTTCGCGAGCAGCACGAGTTTGTTAGATTTTGGATACCTCCCTCCCTTCCACCGCAAACCGCAAAAAGCTACTGCAGCCACAGCTTTAAAGTTATTGACTTGTAATTTGGTACATAACTAGCTTATGATATTCTCTATTGACCCTGTGAATTTTGTTTAGATCGGATGAGAAACAGCGAAAATATGGAACGGACAATTCGCCGCACTAGGCAGAGGGGGGGTGGTGTGCCTTGCACACGCGGGTAGCTTAGTGTGTGTGCCTCTGATTGTGTTTGTGTGTACATATAGTAGTACTAGTAGTAAAGTAAAGGGTCTTCTACTGTCGGTCACGTCCGACTGTAGCCTCCGTCCCAATGATCTGCCCCGTCCATATATTTTTGTAGTTATTAATTGAACAAAAATAAATTTAAGCTATTTAAGCAATTTATGATATTTAAAACTGAATTCAAATACAAATCAACCCAAATAAAAACACACTTAATCTGTGTTCTGCGATGTCGAACATTCTGATCGAAATATAAAAACAGAATTGATTTCTCCCAATGAATGTTTTTGGAACACCCATCAACAAAGCGAATGGGATTCCAAGGATTAGTGCTTGCGACAAGAATATTGTGTGTGAGACAGCGAATGTGTGAAATGAGAGAAAATACACGCAATTGCTCTTGTAATTTGCTTTGCATACGATAAGGAGCGCTCACATATACGAGATGCTTATCCCATAAGAGCAATTGCAAAAGCAAACGAGCCACGAGCCCTATATGTTAAAATATTTTCGCATCGAAATGCATAAATATCCAATTTGATTATGCCAACAAGCAGTAAAAAATTCGAATAAAATTCCAAATTGCAAGAAATTTCAATGAAAGTATAACTATTAAGCTAGAGGTCAAAATGGAATAACATTTTGTGTATTTCGTTTCAGTTGGCAGTAAATAATTCGAATAAATTCCAATACAATCATAATTATATAGATCTATAGCCGATGACTCACTGCACATCAACTATGCTAATTAACCTACGCCCTAAATTTGTTAGACACGCATTTCCCTATACCTCCTTTTCAACCCAACCAACCCAAATACCCTTAGCATTATTAGCTTTTTCAAAGAAACCGAAATTAATGTAAAAATGTAAATACATATTACAATCTTCTAATTACAATAAAAAAATCCCTATTCGATAAGTAACCAGTATGGGCGGAGCAGTTCAGTCTGCAATATTGTTTCGTTAATATCTCATGTTTCTATTGACCAATTTCAATGCGTCTTTCAGGACAGTTAAATAAAATACAAATGAGTATATATGGGCATTTCCACAGTGGCGATCAGGACATTCGTACGGGTTTAAAGTAAAATAACTGTAAAAAGGAAGCGATTTTTTTCTGAAAGGCTTAACATATATCATTTAATTAGCTCTTTCATTGGTGGAAAAATTGATTTTGGGTAACTTTTCATTTTTAAGAAAATTGAAAAATTCAAGTCATTTTTCACGGGACGAAAATGGTACTGGCATTTGAGGTCAACCAATTCAATCGCCAACTTCAGCGAATCCAGTGGCAATATTTTAATGCAACAAATTTTTAACTCTTGTGCATTGATGCCTCTTCAAAATGGTTATGATTTTTTTCAAAGATGACTTGCATTTTTTATACCCTGTACCCATTGAAAAATGGGAAATACAGGGTTATTAACTTTGTCAGAATGTATGTAACAGGCAGAAGGAGGCGTGGTAGACCCCACAAAGTATATATATTCTTGATCAGGAGGACAAGACGAGTTGATTTAGCCTTGTCTGTCTGTCCGTCTGTCCGTCTGTATGAACGCGTCGATCTCAGCAACTATAAGAGCTAGAGCAGCCGTTTTGGTCATTTTTGAAAGGTGTATACCATACGCAGATCAAGTTTATTCCAAATTTTGGATACCACGTCCCTACCGCGAACAATGGCCATAAATACAATACATTAACCAATTTGAACGCGTATATCTCAGCAACTATAATAGCTAGAGCAGCCGTTTTGGTAATTTTTTAAAGGTGTATACAATACGCAGAACAAGTTTATTTCAATTTTTGGATGGCATGCACCTACCGCGAATAATGGCCATACATTAGATTCAAAATATATTTTAAATAAAATACTGTACTAGCAAGGCTGATCTTTGGTACAGGGTATAAGACAGTCGGGCTTGCCCGACTGTCATGTCTTGCGGGCGCTAGCCCGCGAGATTTTTTTTAATTAAATTTAAAACAGGGTATAAAAAAAACGAACGTGACATTTTACACAGGACCATTTTTATGTATGTTTTTGTTATTGTTGTTGTTGGAAAGTATTTAAGGAACAAATGGTTAAAATGTTTTTAAATTGACAAAAATAATTGGAATTATTTATTTTTACTTAACAGGAGTGATTTTGAAAACAAAAGACAGAGCATGATGCTTCTGTTTGAGAAGCTGTTTTGAAAACAAAAAAAGCCCTAAAAAACGTCAAAATGACAAAAAATGCGTTTTCGCGACTTTGCATTCGAATTTTTTGAAAACTATAATCGATGATAATAGATATTTTCAAATCTGTTAAATTTTAATATTTCTTAATGTTAAAAATGTTAAAAATAAAATTTTTGGGAACTTTTAATTTTTTGGCCGCGGTGGACCTTTCTGTGGAAATGTCCATATTCCGAATAACAACTTTCAATATTCAAAATTACGCTTGTTATTCAGATTTTATTGATAAGGGCGGAAATGTGGCGTGACATTCAAGATTTGAAATAACATAAAATTCATCTACGAGTACATATCGCTCGTATACCAGAAGAGTGTCATAACTTTAAAAAAAAAACGCGTTTAAAGTTTTCAAGCGCCGTGTATCTCCATACAAAGCGGAGCGACATATTCTCTTCTCACGCTGTGTGTATTGAAGATAGGATAATGAAATTTTGACACAACATAGATTATTAACCAACAAATATTACTCTATCATTAACTCAAGAATCGCGTTTTTTGAGTTATGACACTCTTCTGGTAAACGAGCGATATGGTATACACCTTTCGAAAATGACCAAAACGGTTGCTCTAGCTCTTTTAGTTTCCGAAATCTCAGCGTTCATACGGACGGACAGACAGACAGGGCTATTTCTATTTAACTCGTTATCCTGATTAAGAATATATATACTTCTTGGGGTCTGCCACGCCTTCTTCTGCCTGTTACATCCATTCTGACAAAGTTATTCACTCTTTTTTTTCCCATTTTTTAATGGGTACATCGCATCCAAGTTTTGGTGTTTTTGTTTGTGTTTTGTGTGTATTGGTGCGTGCTCTGCCTATAAACACACCTGGTAGCCAGTGCTATTTTAATTCTGGTAGTTCATAAATCGATGTATAATCTTACCCAATAATATAAACATAAATAAATAAATAGATGGTGCCTCACCTGTTGAAGTTGATGTCCGGGAAGTTGCTGTACTCGGACTTGGGCTTGAGGGTGTTGCGGCGCGGGTAGGTGCAGAGGAAGGCGTTGGCCAGGAGGCACGAGATCTGCTGCTGGCTGAGGGTGATGGCCAAGGACTGTTGTTGCTTCAGCAGCGGAATGGGGCACTGCATTAGCTCGGGCAGGCGGAGGGCGAGGCGCACGATGCGGGGCAGCAGATCCTCGAAGAAGACGCGGGATTCGCTCTCGTCCAGCTCGTCGTTGAAGAGCTTGTGGAGGGCACGAAAGCTCCACTGGCGCCTGTAGGTGGTGTTGTAGGAGAGGATGGCGGCCTGCAGCTGCTTGCTGTTGCAGATGGGGCGTAACAGCGCCCTCTCGATCATGCCCCAACGGGACTCGATGTCGGAGCTGCCGTCCTCCGTTTCCACCGGATATTTGCTCTCTGGTGCACACGGCAGACGCACGTGCTCCGCATCCCAGCGGTGTGCGGCACGATGTGGGCGTGGCGGCTCCGCGGCCGCCTCCGGGCGCAGGGGCAGGCGATACAGCACCTTATGCTGGCTGCCTGCCTGCACGGGTCCAAGATGATCCAGCTGGTAGGGCTGCAGGCCACGCTGCACCGCCTCCAGGGGCTGGCAGCGCCATTGGCACCGATCGCTGCCGCCGTCGCCGTCGCTGCCGCAGTCGACGTCGCTGCCGCCGTCTGGTTGCAAGTTTAAATCGCAGGCTTTAGCAAATGCTTTGAATTTAATTGAATTACTCACCATGCTCTGGGGGCAGCTTAACTGTTAGCTTCTCTGGTCTAATCGCGTCCCCGTCCATGCTGCTGCTGCCGCTGTCGGCGTCCATCTGAACGGTGTTTATGCTTTTTTTTTGGAGCCCACAATTTTTAGCAGCTTGCGAATTCGACGGCAATGGGAAATGTTGGCGCAGTGTTGGTAAACGCCTGCCGAGGCGCAACAATCGCATGCCGCAATTTGCTGCCAGTTTAGTGCAAGCTCAATGTTGCAAGTTGCAACTAAACAGAGTAATCAAATAAAACAAAATTAGTTTTATTAATTATTGCTAATTTAACACGTTGCTGCTGATTAATTAGTGTTTTATCGCTTATCGATAACAGCAGTGTGCGTAAGTCGCAAAATAAGCGCAGCCAACTTCATGAGTGTTGCAAAGTGCGCGCGCGCAAATTTAAATTCAAATTTGAATATAAATAAAACAATACATATTGTGTATTAAAACAATAATAATTTTAAATAAAATTGAAATAAAAACATAACAGCAAATTAGTTTAAATTTGAACCAGTGAAATCAGCTGGAGTACAATATTATATATTAAAAAATATAAATATGTTAACTGTACATTTGTTTTAAACAAAATTAATAATACATAGTTTCACTTTTACTGAGAACATTTTAAATGATTTTTAATGAACTCAAAATAAACTTAGAACTGATTGAATTGAACCAAAAAGTTTGACTGAAACCGGATTTGATTCAAAGTAAAATAAATTCCAGAATTTTGGTTCCGAACCGGTTCAGCTTAAGCCCGGTTTGCAAAGCTATTAAAATTATAGAAATAGAAGCATACAGAAATGGAAAAAAAAGATAATTGTTTACGTTGTTAACTTCGTTTTCTGCGCTATTGTCGCTTTTTCGATTAGATTGTTTGTGTATATTTGCATTTGCATTTGTGATTGTATATATTTATATATGTATCGAAGTCGGTTGCCTTTTTTAAGTATTTTCGCAGAGTTCAACAGACCTTTATCGCTGCCTAATCAGCCGCAGTCGCGTTAGGTGAGCTGCGCAGTTTCAATTAGTTGCTCGTTTCGATTATACCCTGCAAATGCGTAAGCCAGGGTATAACAGCTTTGAACTACCATCTGGCCAAAGGCATAATGGGCGTGGCAGACTCAAAACGATTCCGATCTCAGCAACTGCAAAAGCTAGAGCTACCAAATTTGGAATTTAGATAGCTGCATGCTTTATACAGCCTAGGTTTATTTTAAATTACAAATGCCACGCTCCCTACTTCTACAAATGCTTAAAAACCGTACAACTTGTGTAATTTGTAATTTGGAAGCATGTAATTTGATATATGTATACTCTAGCATCATATTAACGTATGCTAAAAATCGCATTAAAATCGATGGAAAAACACAAAAGTTATTAACGAAACAATTTTACAAAATAACAATTAGCTGTCTCTCTCGTTCGCCAGCAGCATGTAGTCAGATCGGGTGCGTCCGACTGAACGGCACACTTTTGTGTGTGTTTTTGAAACTCTTTCGCGTCACATGGGGCGTTTGGGCGTAAACAAATGAAAACGCCAAAAGAAAGCAGAAAACAACAACAACAACACAGCGATTATCAGTGAGAATGCTTTTTATTGTTGTATTCTATGCGCTATTTTTTGCTTTTTGCTTTTGAAATTTGTTTAGTATGACTAAATACACACACACACACACGCACACACACACACACACACACACATACACACAGATTTATTTAGCCTTCAAATCTAGCTCGCATTCGCCTTGACCATAACCTAGAAATACACATACACATACACACGCATCGTGGGCTCTCACCGATAGCGCAGCTGTCGTGGTATTGGTGCGTTCAATCAAACTGTGTGCGTGTGTGTGCGTACGTGTGTGTGTATTTGCGTCAGCTGCTCTGCCGCTCTGCTGCTGCGCTGCTCTGCTGCTCTGCTGCAAACAGGTACGTTGGGAGCAGCGCAGCCATCAGGTGCCAAAAACAAACAACAACAACAAGCAGAAGAAGAACAACAACACAGTGAAAGCAAGAAAGCAAGAAAGCAATGGTCGCTAAGTGGGCGGGGGTAGGTGGGAGGTGGGAGCATAGGAAGTAGAGAACAAGCAGCCCGTGTCAGTGCTGCCAACTTAGCTTTTTTTCTGCCAGAAGTTGTTATTCATTAATAATAATAATAATAATAAATAAACAATAACTTAATATTAAATCAATAGTCACTAAGTTATAAATAACAAATTGATAATAAATCACACATAACAAAAAATATTCAATTTATTAATAATACATTAATAACGAGGCAATCATTAAAATAAATTCATTAATTATAAAAATAATTAAATAAATTTAAAATCTATCAATAGTAAATAGGTAATAATTTAAAAATTGAAAAAATTAATGTTAATAAAAAATAAACAAACAGTAAAAAGTAATAAATAAATAATAATAAATAAATTAATCAATCGGTAATAAGTAATAAATAAATAACCTATTGATAACAAATCACAAATAAAAATAAATATTCTGTTAAAAATAATATATTAATAGTTAGTAAATAATAAAAAGGTTATAAATAAAAATAAATAAATAAACTTATAATCTATCATTAGTAAATATATGTAATATGTTTAATAATTAAATAATAGGTAAATAAAAAAAGATAAAAGTATAATTTACTACTAAGAATAAAAAAATAATAAGAATAAATAATAATAAATAATTAGGTAAGAAATAAAAAATGCCTGGACTCACAAATTTGAATATAAAGTAAATAATTAGTTATTGATTGCAAAATCTGTTTTTTTATTTATTATTTTAATATTTGCCTATTGGTACAAATGGTTTATTATTAGTTAATAATAATTAATACTTATGAATGTATTTTTTCAAGGTAGTTAATAATTTCAAGAATTTTTCTGTATAATTTTATTGTTGATCCAGCATGGCTCGCGATTATAAATTAATAATTCAGGGGAATAAAAACAGATTGCATTCAAAAAGATTGGCAGCACTGGCCAATACACGAGCACAAGCCAATGAAAATACATACGTGCGAGTATGTGTGTGTGTGTGTGTGTGCGTGTGTGTGTGCAAGCGAAATGTTACTAAACTTTTCAAGGTCATCTCAAGTATGAACTACAAAAGCGCAGCGCACGGTGCAAAAACAGCGCCGACTGCAAGAAACAATTTGTTTGTCTCTGCCACAGAAGCGAAAATAAAAAATAAAAATAAGAATCAGAATAACAAAACAACAACCACTAAAATCTACTAAAAATAAAATAAATAAATAAAATGTTTTTTCCCGTTTATGGTTTGTTTATTATTAAACGCTTTTGGTCAATTTGTCAAGTGCTAAAAGCGTCTCCCCCTTCCAAAGAGCTGATCGGAAGATCGAATATGATAAATTTCTTAAAATAATTTCAAATAATTAGAATTTAAATTTGAAAATATTTATGGTATTCTATGAAGCACAGCAGCAATGCTTCTTCTTGCTATTAATGGCCGCGTTGCCAGAGTTCGAGCAAGACAAAGTCTGCAATATTGTTGCTTCAATAACTTCTGTGTTTATCAAGCGATTTCAAAACGCTTTTCAGAATAGATTGATGAAATGGTAGAGAGTATATATTCTAAATAACAAGCTTGTATGCTAATTAATACGCTTGTTATTCGGTTTTTATCGATTGGGGCGCAAAGGGATCGTGAAATCCAATATTTGAAATAAACTTTATCTGCATATGGCATGCACCTACCTACATGCCAAAAATGGTGTCTCTAGCTTTTATGGTTGCTGAGATCATATAGACAGATATATGTATGTATATATCGACTCAGCTCGTCGACCTGTTCAAGAATATATATAGTTTTTGTTGTTCGCCTGCTGCTGCCTGCTCGATACATTCGCATAAAGTTATTAACCCTGTTTTTACAGGGTATACAACCATAACTTATTTGCCGCCTGTTTTTACAGGGTATACAACCATAACTTATTTGCTCCCTGTCTGCCTTTCTCCGCCCATTCGTCATTCGTTTTTGCTAATTTACTTTGGCTTTCAATAAAAGTCTATGCTAAATGCAAATTGTTGCAAAAACAAAATAACAAAAAAAAAAAACGTAAATAAATAAATAAATAACGAAATGAAGCGGAATGGAATGGAATGGAACAAAATGGAATGAAATGGAGTCAAATGTGCGACTGAGCGCACGTTTACCAATTTCTTATTGTTATTGTTGTGATTCTTGCTCTTCCTCTTCCTCTTCCTCCTTCTACACTTCTTCTGCTGCTGGTTCTTCTTGTTGTTGTTTGAGCGACGCATCGGAAGATAAAACAAAATGAAAAGTAAAGCAAGGCTGGGCAAGGAGTAGGGGGGGAGGGGAGGCAGGGAATGGAAACAAAGGGGGTGCGATAATCGAAGCAAACAGCGAGAATTGTTTTTGCCTTTGCCATTGTTTGCACTTTTCTGTTTGTGTTTGGTCTCCGGCCAAGGGCTGGCGGGGGTGCGGGGTGCAGGGGAGTTGCAAATTGGATGATTGGTGGCCACAGTGGGGCAATTGAGCTTTTGTTTGCGCACAAATCAAAGTATGTATTCTAATCGGTACTGAAATTTAAATCAAAATAAATTTATTCGCAGCTCTTGGTATGGTTTAAAAACAAATTTTTCAGCGTAAAAAAATAAATTAACATTAAAAATATCATCAAAAATACTGGTGTTCAACCCTTAAATCCGAATTATTGAAGTTATTGCTCCTTACAAGCAAAAACTTCCGAAAGAGGTTTAAAAGCAAGGAAAAATATGGAAACACAAAAAAAACCTTTTCGGACTTATTTTAGGTACTTAATCAATATATAAAATTAATTATATTGGACCAAAATTAAAAACGAATACTACTCTACTGATATAATAAAATATTTTATTGAGTTTGGGTGATTTGATTTTATAATGTCTTATTTATATTGTATTTGGCAAATATTAAAAATTTAAAATGTTAATAACAAATTTTAAATTTTGCCACAGTGCAACACCTATGAATTTGACTAATATTTATTGATAATATATTTCAATATTGCGATATATCATACAAAATTAAAGTAAATTAAGCTAAGACTTACAAAGTTTCAGTTTAGTATTTAAATTTTTAAATTTTGTATATTATTAATGTACATTTATATTAAAAAAATTTAAGATTAATTGATTGCTTGAATAGTTAGCTTACAGTTCCACTGTGCTTAGTGCTTAAAGCGAATTGTCGGGTGGGCAGCAATGCAACTCAGAGAGAAGAAGCGAGAGAGACAGAGAATGGGGGAGAGAGAGAGTTAGAGTGTTGTGCGTATGTGTTGGTGTAGTGCTTGTACTTACCAATGCTGCCAAATCCGCTTTTTTCCCGCCAGAATTGGCTGTTTTTGAAGAGCGTTTGCTAGAAAATTTGTGAGAATTGCGAAAATTTTGGCGTTTTATTTAAAACAATTTCGTCATTTGTTTCTAAAATTTTACCAAATTCAGATCTGCTGGCCGGAAGGTTACAGTCGGACGTAGCTGACAGTGGGAGACCCTGTACACTTGACCGTAATCATAAGTTTTATTTTAAAAGTCACACCACTCGAGCAAATGCATATCTTCGCTGTTTTTTTACAGATCATAATGGAGTAGAGATTAAAAAATCGAAAAAATACGTTATTGGCGTACAGTATAGGAGAACCTATCCTAAAGAACATACGATACCATAAATGGTACTACATACATATTATTTTGATTGCCAATAACACTTTTAATAAGGAATATCTTAGATAATTTCTGACTTTTTTTTGCCAATTTTTTTCTAAACTTTTTTGTGCTTTTCTTAGCAAGAAAAAGCTATTTTTCTCTAAAGAAAATTGGCAACATTGGTACTTACGGGCAAATGTTGCTGCGTCTATAAATAGGAGCACAACTAGCTGCATGCGTGTGTGTGTGTATCTATGTGTCTATCTATGTGTGTGTGTGTGTGTGTGTAGTTGTGAGAAAGGGGGGGCAACGAGGGGCGTGGCTGACCACGTGTTGCTAGGCGGGTCGCTCAACTCAACTGATGCATTCGCTTTTTATTGTTATTTAACTTTTGCTGCACACACACACACACACACGTATACACACACACACACACACACACACACGCACACACACGCACACACACATATGAATATATATACAAAATATACGCCTGATGCTTCCTCTTCTGCTTTATTTTTTTTCTGAATTTTCGCATGCGAGCGTGACCTTGAAAATTCTATAACCATATCTAAAGACGATGCCGCTGCCGCTGCCAACGTCGCTGCCGACGCCGACGCCGCAGTCGGATGACAAGTCAACAGAGAGCGAGGGAGACGCAAGCAAAACAACAATTTTTTTTATTTTATTTTATTGTTTTTTCGTTTGTTGCACGAACAAAAAACTAAATAATAAATTGTGGTTGACAGATACAGATACAGCTACAGATATATATATCTTATATATGGGCATTTCCACAGTCGCGCACATGACATTCGTACGCGTTCAAAGTAAAAAAACGGTTAAAAGGAAGCGATATTTTTTTCTTCTGAAAGGCTTAACATATAGCATTTAATTAGCTCTTTCATTGGTGGAAAGATTGATTTTGGGTAACTTTTCATTTTTAAGAAAATTGAAAAATTCAAGACATTTGTCACCGGAAGAAAATGGTAGTGGCATTTGAGGTCAACCAATTCAATCGCCAATTTCAGCGAATCCAGTGGCAATATTTTAATGCAACAAATTTTAAACTCTTGTGCATGGATGCCTCTTCAAAATGGTTATGATTTTTTTCAAAGATGACTTGCATTTTTTTTTTAATTCAATTTAAAAAAATTGTAACGTGACATTTGGCACGTGACCATTTTTATGTATGTTTTTGTTATTGTTGTTGTTGGAAAGTATTTAAGGTACAAATGGTTAAAATGTTTTTAAATTGACAAAAATAATTGGAATTATTTATTTTTACATAACAGGAGTGATTTTGAAAACAAATGACTGAGCATGATGCTTCTGTTTGAGAAGCAGTTTTCAAAAAAAAAATGCCCTAAAAAACGTCAAAATGACAAAAAATGCGTTTTCGCGACTTTGCATTCGAATTTTTTGAAAACTATAATAGATTATAATAGATATTTTCAAATCTGTTAAATTTTAATATTTCTTAATGTTAAAAATGTTAAAAATATCATTTTTAAGAAATTTTAATTTTTTGGCCCCGGTGGACCTTTCTGTGGAAATGCCCATATACAGTAAGTTAAACAAATGAACAACGAAAACCTTTGCGAGAAAATGCTGCAGTTTCCGCAGTTTTCAAAAATCGGAAGAAAGAAAAGCGAATGAGCCAAAAGCTGAGCATAAAGACACAGAGAATGGCCAATAGCAATAGAAAATATGGCTAAAATAGCCAAAGTGTAGCTAAAACCAAGTGGGAACAGTTATACAGAATTTGATCGCCCTGTTTATTTATTTATTTATTGAATCTATCCCATCCTTAAATTAGATTTAACAATAAATTTTGACATCTTATAAAATATAATTTTTTTCAAAAGTATATTTATGATAAGCTTAAACAGATATGGCAACACTGGAAACCAGAGAACAATAAAACTGGGAACAGTATTATGCAATTAGAAGAATAAACAGAACACAAAGGGAACAGTTTTAAATCTTATTGCAAATGGAAGTATGGGAACAGCTGGCGACAGATGGGAACAGAATTTAAAGAAAAGAATGTCTATAACATATTAAACTAGGAACAGTAAATAGTATTATGTAATTAAAATAATAAGCAGAACACTATGGGAACAGTTTTAAATCATACAAGAAGAAGAGTAATTATACAAGTGGAATTGCAAATGGCAGTATGGGAACAGATGGCGACAGATGGGAACAGAATTTAAAGCAAGGGAAGTCTATTGTATATTAAACTGGGAACACTTAATTGTATTGTGCATTTAGAAGAATAAGCAGGATTTAATGGAAAAAGTAGATCACCTAATTGCAAATTGCAGTATGAGAACAGATGGGAACAGAATTTAAAGAAAAGAAAGTCTATAGCAGAGGTGCCCAAACTGAGAATACAGAAGAGCAATTACTAATACACACAAATAAAAACACCAATACATAGACGCAAGCATTTTTTTCGTTTCAATTTGCTGCACTGAAAAAAAATTATGTGAATATTTTTAATGAAAAGATCGAGAAGATCCAATTTGGAACGAGAATAAACATTTTCATTTCAATCAAGAAATATCAACTTAAAATCCACACAACAAATTATTTACATTTTCATTAATTTTAGTTAAATGTGCTCTGCGATTGCGCACATTCTGATCGAAATAAATAAACAGAATTGATTTCGCTCACTGCATGTATTTCGGCAGCCCAACAACAAAGCGCATGAAATTCCAAGAAAAAAACTCTAGCTTGCGAGAGCACACAGTGGGGGTTTTAGCCTCGCTAGCGGCATTTAATTACAGATGTTAATATCATTTTATTAATAATATTTTATGCAAAGAAATTTTTATTTTATTAGCAAAAATGTGTCAATCATTTGTATATCAATTGTAAATATTATTTTTAATTTGTTTATAAAATAATAATGTACAAAAATATGTATATAAAAAATTAAAATATAACAAAACATTTAAAAAAATAAAAGGATTAAAAAAACAATAAAAAAAATTTGTAAAAACATTTTATAAACCTAATAATATTTTGATTTTTCTTACAAGTTATTATTTAAATGCCGCTAGCAAAGCCAAATGGCCCACTGTGGTGCGACGACGTGTGGCGACGCTGAGTCGGGAGAGCAGGCAGAAATGAGTGGAATGAGAAAAACCAAGGCGATTTGTTTGTGTAATATGCTTTGCTTACGAGAGAGCGCGCTCACACATACGGTGTACATGTCCCCATAAGAAAGAGCAACAGCCCTATCTACGGAGCAACGAGAGCTATGGGCTGGGCACCTCTGGTCTATAGTATATAAAACTGGGAACAGTTTACAGTATTATGCAATTAGAAGAATAAGCAATACACAATGGGAACAGTATTAAATCTTATTGCAAATGGTAGCATGGGAACAGTGGGCGACGGTAAGGAACAGAATTGAAAGAAAATAAAGTTTATTACATATTAAACTGGGAACAGTAAATGGTATTATGTAATTAGAAGAATAAGCACGACAGAATGTGAACAGTCTTAAATCATACGGGAAGAAGAAGAAGCAATAATACGAGTGCAATTGCAAATGGCAGTATGGGAACAGATGGCTACAGATGGAAACATCATTCAAAACAAGGAAAGTCTATTATACTATGTTCTATATACAATGGGAACAGAATTTAAAGAAAATAAATTCTATCATACTATGTTACATATGGTAGTATTATAGATTTTCTTTGCCTTAAATTCTGTTCCCAAAACTCAATTAAAGCATAAAAAATAATTATTTTATTATTTTTTTTTATTATTTTTTTTTTTTATTAATTTATTGTTTGTGTTTGAATCATTCATTTTAATTCCTAATATATCAATGCATGTAAAACGCCCCTGAAAATTAAAAAAAAAAAAACGAAAACTGCAATAAAATAAATTGCGAATGGGAACAAAAACAAATTCGCAAAAATTGTTGGGGGAGCAACAAAAACAAAAAACAAAAACAAAAAACAAAAGCCAAACAAAAGAGAAATCGCTTTGCACGTTTTCAAAATAAATACAATGATCAGAGAAATATATATTATTCGTATGTATATAAATACATGCAATGTACATACATATGTATATGCACATATATGAACAATATCTACGCTTTAAGTAAATAATAATAATAAAAATAAGTATGCAACAACAACAACAACAACAACAACGATGGCAAGTCAAGAAGGCCTTAACCTCAATAAATTTTGTAAAAACAATTAACAAAATACATGCGGGGCAATCTAAAAATACAGCAAAAACAACAAAAAACAACAAACACAACAAAAATAAAAACAAAATAAAAACAACAAAAAAAACGTATTAAAAAACAGCAATAAATATATGTATATAAAACTTAAAAATTAAAAAAAAAAAAATAAAATAAAGTTAATAACAATTTGCTGTTGTCTATTTTATTTGTCAAAAAACACAATGTGGGCGGGCAGGTGGGCGTATTGGTGCAAAAGCGAAAGTCATCCCACAGATGGCGCCATACACTACTTTCCAATTGTTATTCATTCAATTTGCAAAAAAAATTAAATTTAATTAAAAAAAAATCAATTTTTTTTAAACCAAAATATGAACGATATGCAAATAAAAATATATTTTTTCACGATTAGTTAAATTATGCCATTAATAATAGATTATAATATATTAATATTAGCAGAAGAAGGCGTGGCAGGCACCACAAAGTATATATATATTCTTGATCAGAACGGCGAGCTAACTATGTATATACATTTATTTTTTTTATTTTTATTTATTTATTATATAACAATTCCAGAAAAAATATACATTTTTTTTTTTATTTTTATTTATTTATTATATAACAATTCCAGAAAAAATAGCCATATCCATTATATTTTGAAGACATTATCAGTTCGAATAATATAAACAAAACGATACTTTCAGAAAATATCCACAATTGTATGGAGGATATATTTGTTGGATCACATGACCCCTTCAAGAAGATATTCAAAGAATAAAAGTTCAAATTAAAAACAAATTTAAAATAATGCAAGAACAATTTCGATATTAATGATATTTGAAGAGATTATCAACAAAACGATAGTTTTAGAAAATATCAACAATCGTATGGAGCATAATTAATGCTGCTAAAGCCTTGCGCTAGATGGCGCCACATGCACCATGACAGGGATTAAACGAGAAACAAAAGCGAAAGCTGTTGCAAGTTTGGCTCAGTTGAGAGCGAGCAGAGAAGAACCGAGAAGAACAGAGAGTGCAATGCAATTGCAATTCTCTCTCTCCCTCTATCTCTCTTTCTCTCCTTCTCTCTATCTCTCACACAATTGAAGCTCTCGATTGAAAAGCTTGTCTAGGGGCTGAGCGTAAGAGCGAGAATTATGATAAGGGGTGTTCTCCAGACAGAGAAAGAGACAGCAAGAGAGCGAGAGAGCAAGAGAGCAAGAGAGCGAGAGAGAGAGAGAGCATGCAGGTGGCGTTGCCTTGCTGCAGTTGCAATTGTTGTTGTGTAAAGTCATTGTACGACCTTTAAATGCCGTTGGCTCAATGCAATTTGCCAGCGCACACTGCACACTGGGACGTTTTATTTATTTTTGCGTAAAATAAACCAACATAAATAAAGCTAGGAAGATGATATTTGGTAGAATCGAACAAGTATATATTTAATTTCACGTTTATATTAATTTTAATTTTTTTTGGAATTAATTTGTCGACTGCAATTAGTTGGCAATAAATAAAAATAAATACATAAATAAATAAATAAATATTAGAATAATTGGTAAAAATATCAAGTGAATCGCACCACGCCCACTTATACCGCCCAAAAAAGCACACATCGTGATTTTAATATTGAAATAAAAAAGTTATTCAAACCTTAATGCTTAATTATCGGTTGTTTTGACAACTATCTTTTCAAAATGTTGTGCATCACTTAAATCGGCGCATAAACATCGCATGGGTATTATTTGAATAAATATATATATTTTTATGAGCGCATATGTATATTTTCCATATATTTAAAAAATTATGGATATTACGCAGAAGCGCACAATTGAGTTATTATTTCACCAATTAGGTCGTAATAAATAGCTGATCTACGCCTTGACTTTTTGAACACATCAAAATAAAATCGATTTATTTATCGATTCGATATAGATGTTATTATGTCAAATTTAAAATATATCTAAATTTTTTGCATTTTATGCCATAAACAAAGCAAAAATGTCCCAAGGTGCAGCATTCGCTTTGTCTGCTTGAACAGGCAGCTCACGTTGGGCGCCATTTGGAGCGACCTTCGCGCAATCAGCGTTCGCACGTTAGGCATTAGTCAACCATCCGCCTTAGCCAGGCAGCTTATCAGCGCTCTAGTTGGGCCATAATACAGCTAACCAAATGCCACATTGTCTGTGAAGCGAACTGTTCCCAAGCAGGAAATGGATATGACTAATGCACTCTGCGCAAAAATTCAAAACTATAACGAAATGAACAACCCAAATGGAATTTATTTTTGTTGAGGTCGATTTTCCACTTAGTTAGTAATACGGTTTCTATAAAAAATTCTCTGTTTATCAGCCAATTTCATTGCGCTTTTCAGATTAAATTGGTATAGCAGAGTAAACATGCCAAAGGACAACCTTCAATACTAACAATTATGCTTGTTATAAGCGTTTTATTGATTTGTGGGCAAAGTGGGAGTGTCAGCCAACTTTTTGAATAAACTTCATCTGCATACAGCGTATACCTAGCTACATTCCAAATTTGGTGCCTCCAGCTCATGCAATTGCTGAGATCGACGCGTTTTTACAGACATACTTAATCATATAAATAGCACCACGTGTAGCACAATTTTGTTCAGTGTGGCAACCGTGTTCCTGCTACACCTCATCCACAAACACACAGAAAGAAAAAACGTTGTTATTGTAACTGTTTCGTATGTAATCTAAAGGCTCGGTCAGGGTCGGTAACAGCGAGGCCTACATCGACAACGACAACGACGTCTCGTCGTATTCAATTCAAACGACTTGTGATGAAATTCAATGCAATGTGACATAGGAAAACCGCAAAGAACAATAGTTAATAAAAGTAATAATACTACACGGAAAATTATGTAATGAATATATAATTTGCTCATCGTGTAAATGCGTTATACATATAGTAGATACTCGTCAGCTCTACGAATTTTGGATAAAAACTTATATGTATCTGTAACAGTTTTAAAAGAAAACTTAAAAACAACGTAAACAAATTCTGATAATATTATTACTAGAAATATGTTTATATTATATTCTAATTTTATGCTTAATTAAAGCGTCAAAAATGTATATATCATTAAAAAAAAAAGATTGCGAAATTAATGCATGTCAACGCAAAGAAAACAATGTTTACGTATTTAAAAACAATTTGTGGGGTTTGTACTGAAATCGAAAACAAACATACATCATTTTCAAACATTAATTTGTATACCCGGTACCTATTGAAAATGGCTAAAACCGGGTATAATAACTTGTTACGAACAGACAGAAGTATATATAAGTACATGTGTATATTCTTGATCAAGATGACAAGCTAAGTTAATGTAACGAAGTAACGAATGCGTAGATCTTAACAATTACAAGAGCTAGAGATACAAAACTTAAAAGTTAATTAGGTATTTTGGATGCGCTTAACAAGTTTTTTTCAAATATTAAATGGCACTCCCACTTTGCCCACAAATCGATAAAACCCCAATAACTTATATAATTTTAAACCTAGTCGCTTGCCATTTGGCATGCAAGTTTTCAGACATAACATTAATCTGGCTAGAATTTCGTTGATTTTCGTTGATATCGTTTGAGAAACACCAAAGTTATTAAAGAATCCGTATTAGATGAAAAACCATTGCTGAAGTGCTTTTTTGGCTTTTACAGTCGGCTGCGTGCGACTGATCGGCTGCATTCTTGTTGTTACTTTTTATTTCGAAATGTTCTGCATGAAATGTTCGTTTGAAATAATTATGTGTGAGATGTTGAAAAGAAAATGAAAATATTCAGTGTCAACGTTTTCATAAATTTCGCATTTTTCATTTGTGCTTTTGGCAATAATGTTTTCATTTTTAATTATTTTATTTTTTTGTTTTTGGTTTTTGTTTTTTCTTTCAATAATAATTCTTCAGCTGTTTGCTGATTTTCTGGCCTTTCTTGCCCGTTGTTGTTTGCATTTCTTTTTTGTTGCATTTTGCATTTGCGTCAGAGGCACTCAAAAAATAATAAAAAAGAAAGAAACAAAAAAAAAACGAAAAATTTGTTAAACATTGATATGCCGTTAATTCTCTGAGTGTGTTTGTGTGTGTGTGTGTGTGTGTGTGTGGGCTGAGCGTTAACTGGGCGTGGCTCTCTGCTAATTTTGCATTTAATTTTTTAATTCTTTTTCTGCTTTGTTTTTTATTGCTGTGTTTTTTTGATATTCCACTTCACACATTGCACATTTGCCAATGCCCATAGTATTCCATCATCGCACACACACACACACATGCACAACGCACATGGCGACGAGTATCTGTGTGTGCGCGCGCGTGTGTGTGTGTGTGTTTGTTAATGTGTATCTGACATCAGCGACAACAATAACAAAGCAACGTGCGCGCCGTGCAAAAACAAAGCACAAAAGCCAAAAACAAAAACCAAAGCTAAAACCTAAACCAGTAAACACGTCAGCCCCACACACTCACACGCTCACACACACACAGCGCGCGAGAGAGCAAGAGAGCGCGAGAGCGGAAGAGCCGCTGCGTGTGTTGGTGTGCGTAAGAGAGTCTGTGCTAGACCAGCATAGACACAATGTCAGAGCCAGTGCTGCCAATTTAGCGGGTTTCAGAACTCTGCCTATGTTTCGCATTAATCTATTCGAAACCAGCAACAGCTTACAGTCTACAGTCGGAAGTAACCGACAATAAGACACTCTACTTTTGTGTTTCAATATATACGCACAGCTGAGCAAATTGCATGTTTTATGCCTTTTCACTCAGCTCGTCAACCTGATCAAGAATATATCGCTCAATATATCGAGCCATTCCCGCGTAAAAATCGTAACTAACATTTTAACGATTTTCGGTTTTTGATGCAATTATGTACATAATTAATCAACTCATATACATAACAAATTTCATAATCTAATTCAACGTATTTACTGAGATATCAGCCTGACAAATATATCGTAAGCGCCTCATTTGCAGCAAATTTTGAACGCGTTCTCGCGAAAAAAAAGTTCTGCTGTAAAATTTGCTTTTGCCGCTTACGATTTTTACGCGAAAAGGAATCGATACCTATATACTTTGAGGGATTTACCACGCCTTCTTCTGCCTGCACACATTTTTAATTTGCACTACAACAATAGACCATTTTATAGTTTATTTAAGTACAGGTCTAAATATCTAATTATATTTTTATTTATTTTATTTTATTTACTTTATTTTTGATTTTCCAGCTATTTTATATTGGCAATCTATCTATTTTTGGCAATTTTTATAAGAAAAAGCAGCTTTGGACAAAACTAGCGCTTAATATAAATTTTTTCAATTTGAAAAAAAAAACGCAAGGAAAAATCCAAGTTATATTTTAAAAATAAACAAAATTTCCGCTCGCCACGATTTTAGCTATTTAGCTAGCAAATGCTTTTCAAATGCAGCCAGATTTGAACGAATTTGGCAACACTGCTCAGAGCAGAGAGCGGCAGAGAGCGAGCGACAGAGAGCGCGTGGCTAGGCAGAAAAAACCGGCTGAAAGATTTCCAAACTGACACGTGAGCTTTGCCAAAGGCAGCGAGAGTGTCAGAGCGCAGTGGCAGAGGCAGTGGCAGAGGCAGTGGCAGAGGCAGCGGCAGCGGCAGAGAGAGAGAGCAAAAACAAGTTTTGCATACTAATACCAATGCAAGTGGCTTGTTTTGTTTTTGGCAGCGCAGACAACAACAAACAACGCAGCGATGAAAGAGAGAGAACAGAGACAGAGAGAGCACGATAGAAAGAGAGAGAGAGAGAGCGACACTTGCATTTGCACGCACACACACGCATGCAATACACCCCCACTTGAACCCGTAGAATTTGTGTCGCGTGATTTTATTGAAGCAACATTTTAGCGAGCGACAACAACAAAACAAAACAACAAAAAACAAGGCGTTGTTCATGTAAAAAATATGCTCAATATGCCCGCAATCAGAGCAAACAGTTCATGCATATGTACATACATATATATGCATGTATGCATGCATGTGTGTGTGTGGGTGTCTCCCTCCCCCCTCTCTCTCTCTCTCACTCTCTCACTCAGCAACCATCACGTCTCTGCCTCTTTATTATTGTAGGTCATAAATGCATTCACATGACTGCGTTTGTTTGTATTTAAGCTTGTCGCATGCATGTGTGTGTGTGTGTGTGTGTGTGTGTGTGCAATGAGAGAGACAGCGCGAGAGCAAGAGAGCAGAGCTGCTGCTGAATCGGGCTGGAGTTGGAGTTGGGGTTGGGGGCTTGGATTAGGCCACGTGTACAGCTCGTGTGCGCTGCAGTGTTGCCAATTTGGCTTATTTTTTAAATTCTATATATATTTATTCTTATCATAAATCTATTGGCAAATCTCAGGGACCCCAAATAACGATTACTATTGAGTTTTTTTCTAATGAACAATCAACAATCACTAAGAATTTACGTTCCACAAACAAGGATAACGTCATTTTAATTCTTATTCGACAAATCTACGTATTTTTATTATGATTTTTATTATTTTTTTATTATTAATTATAATCTGTACCACACTTGAGAAATTAAAAATTTTCCAACTATGCCTATATGTACATACGAATTTACATTTGGTCTTAAATTATTATTTCAGATATTATATATGTACATATATGTATATCCGATATATTATATTATACCGTACATCAATTACAAATCTTATTTTTACTGTTTTTGATTTTCGCTTCGTTACTGCTTAACTATTTCAAGCAACTAATATTTATTCATCTCGGAAAATTAAAATTCAGGCAAAGCCAAAAAAATTGACCCCTAAATCGATAGTCGATTAGCACAATATGTATGTATGAGCAAGACTAACCCATTTGTCCCATCTTAAACAATAACGCAGGAATTTTATCACAAATGTGGTACTAAAATATTCAGAGTATTTCTACTTTAACAAGCCTAAATAAAATTTCGCTCAATAGAAAATTAGCCAAAAATTCATGGCAAAATTCGTCACTGTTCAATGTTTTGTTTTTAAATGAACAACATTTTTAATTAAAAAATTAAATTAAATAAAATGGCCATCAAATTTAATAAACAATAGAGCTGGGTTCGATCTTTGATTTTGTAGAATCGATATTTTCGATCAATTCACGTCTGAAAATCAATGCAATCGATTATTCGAAAAAAATTGAATTTGTTTGAAAAAACCAACAAAATCAACTAAGAAGGAGCAGATGCGTTTGGTGGAAGATTACAGTCGGACGTAACCGACCCTGAATTTCACAAAAAATCGCAAAATTACATTGCGCGAAAAAGTCGATTTAAAAAAAAAAGTATCGATTTAATCGTCGACAACAAGAATCGATTAAATCGAATCGTAATCGAATCGAAGCCCAGCTCTATTAAATACAACAAATATAATATAAACAAATTTTTAATTTAATTGAAGAGAATTAAATATTTGAATAGTCTTTTGTATATTTGTATATATTTGTTAAACACAATTTTTAAATAAATAATAATTAAATAAATAAATAATAAAAAATATATAACTAATATATAAATAAATAAATAAATATTTGAGGCTATTTAGGGAGTCGCATTGGCCGAGCCTCAGATCCTAGGCTTGTTTGCTAGCTTCTCATCACTGTTGTTGTTGTTGTTGTTGTTATTATTTTGCCTCTGTCTCGTGGTCATAATCAAAGCTGACGCATTGCAATTAACTCACACACACACACACACACTCGCACACAAGCACATGCCGAGAGCATGGGAGCCGGAGAGTGAGAGCGAGGCAGCTGCGAGAGCACATTCTGCATGCAGCTGCTGTTGTCTCTTTTGCGCACTGTGCTTTGCGTTTGTTTTTGCATTTGCTTTTGCTTTGTTCTGCTTTTGCTTTTGCGTTTGCCTTTGTTTGTTTGTTATTGCTCTGGCCAACACGTAGGCAAGAGTTCAGCTCTCTCTTGCGCTCTCTCTCTCTCTCGCTCTCTTTGTTTGCTGCCGCTGATACTGCTTCTCATTTGTATTTTCGCTTTACAACAACAACAAAAACAACAACAAAAACAACAACAACGTGAAAACAAGTAAAAACTACACGCGAAAAAAGCAGCAATAAATAAAACAAACGGTGAATTTGTTATTGCCAAAACTTAGTGTTGGAAAATGCAATAAATCTGTTTGTTGTTTCTTTGCAAGTGTTTAAAAGTACGTTTGGCCTAAACTTAAATACATACACACATACATACAAACAGACAAACACAAAGCAAGTGTGTGTGTGTGTGTGTCGTGTGCAACAAACGTGCAACATGAGGTATGAGCGATGCTGAAGCGCAGCTAACAGTTTGAATTAAATGTATGCACATACACGCATACATACATACATACATTCACACATACATTCATACATTCATATTCACACTGCTGCAAACCACAGAATCAAGGTTCAGTTCCGAGTTTTCTACTGTCGGGTGTGTCCGACTGTAGTTTATGCCATATTTGTTAGAGGTTGAATATATAATAAAGCAAAAAGTCAAAAAAGGCAAATAAAATCAAATCACAATTTCAAGAAATGATCAAAAGTAAACCTTGACGTTTCTATACAAATAACAGTAACGTCTTTAATATTTTACAATTTTTAAATGGACTCTGTTTTTCGGACTCTGCAAAAGCAACAAATTTGCTTAAATTTAATAAGGAATATCTTTATTTTATTAATAACAACAAGATTTTTTTAATTTGCTTTCTTAAAGCTTAAAAATCGTTGTATCTGTTGACCGAATTTCAATTGTCTACATTCAAATATATGGACGGGGCAGATCAGTGGGACGAAGGCTACAGTCGGACGTAACCGACAGTAGAAGACCCTTTACTTTAACTTTATGCATTTACAAACACAGTCAAAGGCACACACACTAAGCTACCCGCGTATGCAATGCACACCATCCCCCCCCCCCTCTGCCTAGTGCGGCAAATTGTCCGTTCCATATTTTTGCTGTTTCTTATCCGATCACAGGGTCAATAGAGAATGTCATAAGCTAGTTACGTACCAAATTACAAGTCAATAGCTTTACAACTGTGGCTACAGTAGCTTTTTGCGGTTTGCGGGGGAAGGGGGAGAGGTATCCAAAATCTAAAACAAACTCGTGCTGCTCGCGAAATAGAAGAATCTAAATCCCGAATATGGTGTCTCTAGCTCTTATAGTTGCTGAGATCTAGGTGTTTATACGGACGGACAGACAGACAGACGGACAGACGGACATGGCTATATCGACTCGTCTTGTCGTCCTGATCAAGAATATATAGACTTTATGGGGTCTGCCACGCCTCCTTCTGGGTGTTACACACATTTCCTCTTTGCACTAAACTAATAGACCCTTTTTACTTTTTTAAAGTAAAGGGTCTAAAAATTTGCTCCGATCGTTCCTATGTGAAATATAGGAAATATAGTTGCCGATATAAACAATTTTTTTATTACATATTACAAATATTTTTCTAGATATTTGGTAAAAAAAATCATAGCGATAGCAATATGATTTATTTATTTATGTATTCTATTTATTTTATTTATTTATCACTCCGTACATTCCCTTCCTGCGAGGGGTTTTTTGTCAGCTCTGCTTCCTTTGCTTCCTTTTTCGAACTCTAAACTATGTAAATATGTACATAAGTACGTATGTATGTATATAGATATGTGTTTTAACTAGATATCTATGTATGTATATCAATGTATGAAATAATTTAATTATTTCTTGAGTGTTTCTCGCTCGCTCAATGGCAATGATAATATATAGAAATGTATATGTAGATAGATCTAAGCAAATGCATGCACACATATACGTATATGTATGTCTATATTTTGGAAATATGTATAAATGTATGTATGTATGTATGCATGCTTAAGTTTTATCTGTATGTATTTATGGTCAGTTGCCTGATACGATTAATTTTACTTCAGTGCAATTATTGCCCATTTTGCTGCCCATTTTCCAACATTTCCCATACACTCCACACTCTACAGACAGACATATGTATATATGTATATATGTATGTATGTATATATGTACAGTGTCACACACATACAGATGCAGATTATAATATGCTGTGAGTTTTTCAAACAATAGAAAGCAGCAAAAAGCAACACAAATTAAATGGTATTGCTTGAAAATCCATTTCCTGGCAAACTCAAACTCAGCTGATAATAACTAAATAAAAACATATATACAAGTGTATATATATGTATATACATATATATATATATATATATATATTTGTATCTTTGGCTATCTGCACTTAGGTTCCATTAGAAATGTCTAATAAACAGCCAAGCACTGAAAGCAACAACATTTTATGCATATTTTTATATCTATACGATATTCAATAGAGATATACTATATGTACCAAGTATATGTATCTGTATCTTCTGCTCTAGGCAAATGCTTCACATGCAAGGCATTGCGAAATGTACAAATGTATAATGTATGGGCCCAGATATTTATTGAATTCTCATTTTACTTGTCAATATTCTATATATAATCGCATCGGAACATTAAATAATCTAACATGCAGTTCGAGAGCAACAACAAATTTTAGTAAAAATAAAGAGATCGCGAATAATGCCTAAAGCTAATACCCTGGGCAATAATAAATTCAATAATACTTTATTAACAAATAAAAAAAATAATAATTTAATTTAAACCCATAACATACAACTTTTTCTATGTTTTGGGTACTTATAAGAGAACAAATTAAAAAAAAAAAATAAAAGTCAAATAGACTTGAAGTCTATGGGGTATGTCGATAATGAGTTTATAATTTATTGATATGAAGGCCAAAGAGGTGTAATGATCTAGAGTTTTTTAATTAAAGCTTCGATATTGTTGAGTTGAGTTGTTGAGTTTTTAAAATTTTTTTTTTTTTTTTTGTATACCCTCTACTAATAAAAGGGGTAATTCTGTTTTAGCTACCGAAGAAATGTGCTTTTATTTTAAATTTAATTCTTATGGAATGTATAGCAAATCTATTAAATAGTGTAATAATATATTAGTATATTAAATATTGATATCACATAATATATTAGTTGAAATTTATATATAAATGAAAAATTCTCAATAGATTATTTGATTGGATTTATTCAAAATATTTCATTGTGTTTCACATTTTATTTTTAATAAATGATCTCAGTAATTATACTATGCATAGAATTTTTAAAATAAACCATAATTCTTAACAAAAAAAGTAAGAAGAAGCATTGCTGCTGCGCTGCGTATAATATTTTATAAATATTTCAAAATTATGTTTACAGTCGAGAGCTTGCGACTGATCCGCTTACTGGCTTATAATTTTCATGTAGAATTATTTAATCTATTTTACAACTTTTAAACAGATTGTTGTAGGCAGCTGCTGCAGCTGCTTAAATTCCAAAAGAAGCATCGGAGAACCTACATACTGAACAAATTTGTCTCTAGCTTTTATAGTTTACGAGATTCAGATGTGCATACGGACAGACGGTAGGATATATGTCGTTCTGATCATGAATATATTTGCCTTGTGGGCTTTACCACGTCTTCTTCTAGGTTATAAAAAAAAAGCTTTTTTTGCAATAACTTATTAGCACCTTTTTTGAAGCATAGGGAGTAAAAAACACGCTTTGACAAGCAAACATGGCCGATAATAATATCGTTTGGATTACCTTATATGCCCCATTTACTCTTACTGCCCTGCAGGGTAGCCTTTGTCCTATCAGTATTTCACGAAAGTGAAAAGCTACAGTCTAGTCGAAATATTCTTTGCCTGCTAATTAGAGTGCCTTAGTCTGATTACGCACACACTCTCAGCTACACACACACCCACCTGACCTACGTCTGTGTCTGTTTCTGTGTGTGTGTGTGTGTGTGTGTGTGTGTGTGTGTGTGTGTGTGTGTGAGTGAGCATAGCGATTAGAGTTTGACAGGCAGCCGTGCAGGCGACGCTGTCGCCTTGATAATACTGTTAGCGCCGAGCTCTCTGTTAATTTTGGGTCTACGCGACTTGTCGTGAGTCATATGGGGCCCATAGCTATACGGAGTTATACAAAAGAATATTGAAATAAAAAAACAACATTTGGGCGTTTCCAAACTGAAACTAACGTTACGTGACGTTCCTACAAACCTATCAAAATAAACATGAAAGCGTTGACTTTACGAAAAGTTCCTTTGTTTGTACATATTAATTAAGGAGCTCCATATATAGAAAAAAAAAAGTACAGTTGTCGACTTTAGATATAGAAGTTTATAAAAACACTATATGCGCCGACGTTACGCTGACATAAAAAAACAACAATAGACGGTTGGAAATTTCTGCAAAATGAATCTATTTAAGTAGTTTTCGATATAGATTTTAATGAACAAATTTGGATTTGGATAAAGTTTTTAAATTAGTTTTGTAGATATTTTTTTTGGTACGCCACAAATTGTTTCAAGATTTTTCTCATTTTATGAATACAATTTTTTTTTTTTACTTTTTTCAACGTTTGTAGGGTATGCAATATTTGCCATAATATCATTCAAAATAGTATTTGTTGTTGCTGTTGTTTTTCCCTCCCTCGATTTCGCTGTTTTTGAGCAACAACCTCCAAACTCGTCAGCATTATGTTTGCCATCATCATGTGTCTGAGTCCAAAAGTGGGCGATGGTTGCATTTAACACTCGAACGCTTTCAACAGCGCACAGTTAGCCTGAAATGGGGTTTATAGCACAGTATGGATGATATATATAGGCAGTATCTTATAGACGCTATTTAACTAATTATAAACGACACATATATGGACATTTCGTACTTACGTTTGCACGACAAAATAAACCGAAGAATAAAAAAGATATGTATACTAAATATGATTTTAAATATCAATTATTTTGTATGTATTGTTTATTTCAAATTCAAGAAATTTAATGACTGTTTTTTTCTGAGTGTAGTATTACTTTGTCGGTTAACTCGACTGAAGTACTCTCTGCACATTGTATACATATAGCAAGTACATTCAAGATAGACTGTGTGTGTGTGTGTATACACTGAAAATAAAAAAAAAACAGTTTTAATACTTGAATTAGGAAATTTATGGAGCCAATAATGAGTGCGAAAATTCATTATCTAAAAACGAAATTCTTTATTTAAGCGCGTTCTTAAAACTCGAAATTCGATTGACGTCAACTTCTAAGATTAAAATACGAAACGATTTCTAGTAACAATTTTAATACATTGTTGGACTTAATTTGTTTTAGGTTTTGTATACCTTCCACCTTCCTACGCTTACAACAAAAAACCATATCAGCCGCAATTTTAAAGCTACAGATTTCCAATTGGGCATATATGTAACATAAAGTATTCTCTATTGACGCTGTGAAGGGTGGGAGGATCGGATAAGAAACAGCAAAGATATGCAACAGACAATTTGCTCGATTTGCTTGAAAGGAGGAAATGGAGGAAATGGTTTGCCCCATGCGAGCGCCTAAAGATTAATTTAAAAGCTTAATCTGGTAGAAAGAATAAAAATTATCAGACGACATATCGACCAAAAAAAACCCACAAAAATGGGAAAAAACGGAATCCCTTTTTAGTTTTTTTTTGAGTGTATGTGCATGCCTACCCCTATGTGCGATGCTTGTTATATTTTTGCTCGCTTTTTCTACTATATGTATGCGCAAACACTCAGCTTGATTGATTTATGCATGCAAACAGTTGAGCCGAGCAGCACAGAAACTCCGCCTTATTTGTGCATTTTAAATACAGGACTCTCCACTCGAACCAGACACACGGCAGCTGTGCCTGAAAATTACTGAAAAACTCAGCAAAAATGCAAAATGCCTAACTAAAGGATATCCTGGAAAATAGCTTTGAGCTGTTTAGCCTTTGTCATGCTGCATCGACACAAAATACATCCCAATTTGTTCGAATTTTATTATTTTCAGATCAGTATTTTATGTAATTTTCACAAACCGAGCATACCCCATTTAATTCGTTTCAAATCAAACAATAGCTACTACTTGTATGGCTTGCCACTTGAGCTTGCCACTCACTTCAACTCGTTATGTGTATGTATCTGCACTTGAATATGTCCCTAGGGCCCAAAATCAGGCAAAAGTAAGGCTCAAAATAAAGGATACCTACCTAACGTGCTACAAATCTGCAAAAACTCACTAAATCTAGCTATTTATTCTATCTATTTCTAACTGCACTGTGCAAGCTGTTAAAGCAAATATTTTTTTTTAATTTTTTAAATAACTGATATTTTATTAACAAATTTTTTAAAACATTAATTTTAATAAATCTAAGATCTTGAGCTGATTTGATCTATCCCATCTGTTAAAATGCTTGGATCTCAGCAAATAAAGGAGCTAGGGATATCAAATTTGGCATGTAAGAAGTTGAAAGGCAGAAGCACTTCAGATTTATTTTGAAATAATGCTGCCACGCCTATAGTGCCTACAAATACCTAGAAAACTGTATACAAAAGACATTTTCGGTTTGTAACAATGCAGAATTACAGAAGTTAAATTAAACAAACGTTTTATAGAATTCATTTACAAATTTAACGTTGAGCTGTGTTTCCCTATCCACAACAGGTTGTATATCTATTTTAAAACGTGGATCTTGACAAATTTAAAAGCTAGAGCTATCAAATTTGGTATGTGAGTAGTAGTAAGTCAGTTGCAGTAGAGATTAATTTTAAATTTGGCCTGCCATGATCACATTGCCCATAAATTTATAAAAACGGCGTACTTTTGCTTAGAATTTTGTAATAAGCGTAATTTTGAATATAGAAGTTTGTTGTTCGGAATTTATACTCGCTAGCATTATATTTATCTGTACCAAAAAGCGTATTGAAATCAATCAATAAACACAAAACTTATTAAAGAAACAATATTGCATATTTTATTTAAAATATATAGGCTGCCGAGCATTCTACAGTCGGGCGCCTTCGACTGATCGGTTACGTCCCTAATGTTTTTTTTTTTTGTAATTTTTGCAAGCCGTATTCGCTCGGTGCATGTAATAAAAAATTGCAATTAAATTGAAAGCATTACTTTTACTATATACGCTATAATTATCCATTTGCCGCCTGCCTTTTCAATTGAGCTCCATTCGTTGGCAGTTTGTGTTTTCCTTTTCCTTTTCCTTCTCGTTTCTCTGTTTCTGTTTTGTGTTTTGTGTATATTCATGCAGTTCTCATTTTCATTTGCACTTGCATTGTCATCCAGCATTTCCCTGGGCAGTTGTGTGAATGCATTTGGTCTTTCATCTGGCGCTAATGTCTTGCTAATTAGTTTCACTTCAAGTCTGAAGTTGCACATGCATCCCTAATTGGCTACTTAGGGCCGTCTTACTTTATCTCTCGCCTTGCTCCGAGATTTCATTTAATTCGCACACACATCGCTCGTCTTCGTCTTCTTCTTCATCTTCATCTTCATCTTTATTTTCATTTTCATTTTGATTCATTTGCATCAAGTTTCAGCCTTTGCCTCGCCTTGACAATCCTTTCCTGGCCGGAGACACAAATGGCCCATTACACAGATTTGCCTGCATTTCAATTTATGTATGGCCTTTATAGCAAATACACTGCGAAAAAACATGGCACAATTCCATATTCACATCATATGGAAATCAGCCGTAGTACTCTCTATTTTTTAACAGTGTAGCAGAAGTGCCCACAGTTCTGCATGAGCATAAGTAGTATATTCTACCGTCCCTAATTAAGAAGTGTCTGAAGTGTTTGCTGGCTTTGTAGGGCTCGAAGCATCTAAGAAGCAAAAGAGCTTAAGAAAAAGAAGAAGAAGTAGAATCAGCACAAAGATATCACACATCTTGAAGTACTATAATATAATATACATATCGTAATTGGTATAGTTTAATTGACTAGGTTTTTCCAATAAAAATCAAGGTTGATTTCAAAGTATTTATGATCAAAGTTTTGAGCTGACGAAATCAAAACCAGAATGGGTGCAGCCGATCAGTCGGACGCGCCCGGCTGTGGAATATCCATATTTAAATGTAATTATATTGATAAAATGTTCGATTTACGATTAAAACAGGGAGATTTCGATAGAAAATAGCTGATTTAACGGTTTTAAAAAAACCGATAATACAAAAGCGAGTTTTCTGCTTATCAAATCAAACGCCAGCATTTGACTTATCGATAGCAAACGATATAAATCGAGTCTTTAAAAAAATTACAAAACTAATGGTATATCTCACGTAATTTGTTGCATTTTCCTATGCACTTTAAACTATACATATTTTTCTCTCGCCCTCTTTCCTCAGTCTTCTTCCTTTCTCTATGAAATACCTCAGCTGTGCCCCCTTAGCGCTGCCCATGTGCAGCCCCCTCTCCAGGCATGCAACGCTGTCTATGGCGCGTGCTGATTGCATTTATGTCAACGTACGTTTTCAATGTTAAAAGTGGCATTGGCAGAGTGGGGAGACGAGCTGCGAGAGGGTGCTGTGATAGGGGGAGGGGGAGGGGGATGAGCAGGGGTGTAATGCATAGTAGGAGGCTAGAGGGAAATGGCGAAAAGCAAAACAAAGCGCGAGGCAACAACAGAAATTATGCACGAGGCACAAAAGTCGCCTATGCGATACGTGCCATGTGTTGCTGTGTGCGTGTATGGGCAGCAAACATGTTCAAACACGCACACACATATCACAGAGCTATCCGAGAGAGAGGGAGAGAGAGAGAGAGAGAGAGAGTCTGGCGATTGCAATTGCAATGTAAATGCAGTCAAAAATGGAAAACGCAACAATGGAAGTGTTTACATCATTCTGCCTCTCTCTAGCTCACTTGGTCTGTCTCTCACTTGCTCTACACAGCGAAAAAATTCAGAATTCCATTTTTGCTGCCTGCATAAACAATTAGATCTCGAAAATTATAAGAGCTAGAGCAGCAATTTTTGGAATGCATATAGTTGTGTATCACACGCAGATCATCTGTATTTCAAATATTGAATGGCATGTCCCCTTTACGCCCAAATCGATTAAAACCGCAGCTTAATATTGCAAATAGAATGTTGTTATTCAGATTATATACTCTCTACAATTACTTCTATCGATACTAAAAACCAATTAGAAATCGGTTCAAAAACAAGGAAGTTACTAGACAAACAATATAGCATAATTTGCCTCTCTAGACCTCCAGCATGGTACAAACAAAAAAGTAAAAAAAAAAGAAATTGCTGCTGCGCTTCGTATAAATTTTATAAATATTTTTAAATTATATTTTTATTATTGGATTTTTGATTGTTTCGAATTATTTTACATCAAACAAACTTTAATTTAACAGCTGTTTGGGAATTTGGCTCAATTAAACCAAACTGAATCATTATGAGTTAAGCTACATATATTTGATCTCTAATAATATCGACGCGAAAAATACCCTGTAAATAAATAAAAATTAATAATATTCAAAATATTTCATAAATTATTTAAATTAAAGTAAATTTAATATTTTACAGGTTATTTAAAATTTTATTATTAGTATTTTAAATGTTAAAATCAGGTTTATTCAACTATGGGGAAAAATAAACCTAAATATACTTAACTTTTAAATTTGATTTATTAGACCCTGTATTTTAAAAAAATAAAACGGTCTATTAATTTAGTGCAAATGACAGCTGTGTGTAACAGGCAGAAGGAAGCGTGGTAGACCCCACAAACTATATATTTTCTGACTCAGGACGACGAGCTGAGTTGATATAGCCATGTCAGTCTGTCCGTCTGTCCTTCCGTATGAAAATCTAGATCTCAGCAACTATAAGAGTTAGAGATACCATTTTCGATATGTAATCTACATGCTGCAAGCAGATCAAGTTTGTTTTAGATTTTTGATATCTCTCCCCATTCACCCGCTAACCGCGAAAAACAAAAAACAGCCAACGAAATCTTGGAAACTAGAAGAGCTAGCAACACAATTTGGTATTTAGGTTCTCCAATGCAGCAATTACATCAAATATGTTTTTGATAACTCTTCGCATTGGACCGACAATTGAAAAACAATTTTACAACAGTTTTCGGTTTTAAAGCTATGATTTTAATAGTAAAGATTCGAGATTTGGCATGAACGTAGTCTATGGCCTTCTCCATCAATGCTATGAATTGCATTACACTCGGATAAGAAACAGCGAAGATATTAACAGATAATATATTTAAAAATATAATCACTTAGATCTTTCAAAGTATAAAACCTAAAAATAACTTTTTTTGCTTTTTAGGTTCTCCTATGCGGCAATCAGATCAAGTTTGTTTTAGTTTTTTGATAACTCTTCACATTGGTCCGCTAATTGAAAAACAATCTTGCAACAGTTTTCGGTTTTAATGCTATGATTTTATTGGTAAATATACGGGATTTGGCAGGTACGTAGTCTATGGCCTTCTCCATCAATGCTGTGAATTGCATTACGATCGGATAAAAAGCAGCGAAGGAAACACAAAATACAGGGTCTACTACAGTCGGTTAAATCCGACTGTAGCTCCGTCCTTACTGGTTTTTTCTATATTGTAAACTTGTTTCTAATTCAGAAACAGCATAATATATTTCTCTCAGTGTACGATTATCTGGCTCTGACTGCCTCGCCTGCTGCCAGCATAACTCGCGCTATCAACAACAGCATTATAATCAAAGTGCAGCGAATTCTGCTACGCCCTACGTCCTTCTCCACTCCCCTCCCCCTCCCCTACATCTGCAGCTTCTTCTTCTTCTTCTTTTGTCATTCCGCTCGGAAAGGCAATGGATGAAGTGATTTGGTCAGGCAGCCAGTCCAACAATTGATCAACTTGTCAGTCTGTGTCCCAGGCTAACCTAGAGCATATAGACTGTGATTGGGGCAGGGTCTGACGACCTCTCAAGTTCAATGCGTTATGCTGTAGAGTCCGTATAAATTGATATTATTAAATGTATTATATGATATTATGCTTATCTCAATTACCTCAATGCTGTTCATTTATTCGCAATAATTTCAGACTTTTTGCACTCAGAAAAAAAGCAAGCAAGAAATTCGACATTTATTTAAGTCAAGTCTGATTTAAGCACAACTGAATTTAATTATTTTTCTATATTTTTAGATAAAAATAAAACTTCAAAAATATTCTCATTTTATTTATTAATAAAGAATATTTAAAACATACATTTGTATTTAGAATCTTTAACTCTACTATTTGCATTATTATTTTTAATCTAATATTAAATAAAATAAAAAAAATCTTTATACTTATAAAAATCTCTATATTTATAACAATCATAAATATAACATTGATGCAATCAAATGTTTTGAAAAAAGTTATTAAATAAATAAATACATTTCTATTTTATTTTTAAATATATATATTATTTTATTAATTTGTTTTTTTTTTTTTTTTGATAACGCTGTTTTTTTTGCGTATTCTCTAGTAGCTCGATTTAAAAAAATAGAAAGAAGGCGTGGCAGTTTCTAACAAATAATTTTAAATAATCAAAAATTATAAATATTTTTCTTAAACATTTTTTTAGTTTTCTTCCTTAATTTGCTCTATTTGGGTTTCATTTTAACATATTCTTTTTACTTTTTTTCATTAAACTTGCTTTCTTAGCTTTTTCTTTACAACTTGCTTGGCTTCCTTTTTTTAACTTTACTTATTTAGCTTCCTTTCATTAGTTTTCTTACGCAAATTTATCTTATTTGGTTTTCCTTTCTGAACTTTTTTTGCCTTGTAATTAATTTTTCTTCGTTAGCTTCCTTACATTTCTTTTTATACCTTCCTAACTTTAACTTTCTTATGCTTTCATTTCCAGCACTTCTGTTTTTGAATTAAAATTTTTTAAACTCTATTTAATTTTTTCTTAGTTTCCCTATTTCCAGCATTCGTTTTTATAACTTTAGGTTCGTATCTTTTTTCGTCTTTTCTCTCTTCTTTCTTCTCTTTGAACGTATAATAATAAAATACGATTTTGAAATTGATATCGCGGAAAGCAAACAAATTATTGCAAAATCGCAAGTCCCAATTGAAATAAATACGATAAGCAACAAAAGACAAATAAACAGGCGAAACAAGAACACCGCACACAATTCGCTTATCTCCAACGAGAATTTTTAATATAAACATTAATCGATTAATTTGACAAGGCATCATAAACAAGCTACACTCTAACCACTCTACCCCATATCAGTACGACCCAAAAAAAAGACTAGGGAACGCCAATTGAAATTGGATCGGGCACCTACCAAACTGCCAAGCTTGCGAATTTTTATGAAATCTTCAGCAAAGATTAATTTATTCGTAGTATTATAGGGGACCAAAAATGTTGTAGGGATCTTATGTATAGACGAATTAAAGCAAGGAGTTCTTGGAAGCTAACAATTTATGTAGAATGGCTTTTCATTGCTTCACCTACATTTTCATAGATCTATAATACCCATTTTGAGACTATATGAGTTGAAGATTGATTAAATTAGAAGAAAGAAAAAAAGTAGTCTTTTTTTTAAAGAAATTTTTGATTGACGGATAAAATTTGTTAAAGGAAGAATGAGAACAAACAACAATTTCAAACTAGATTTCTGCCTCCAAAAGCGCTTTTTGATTATTATGAGTACAAATTGCATTTTTATACCCTGTGCCCATAGAAAAATGGGAAAAACAGGGTTAATAACCTTGTGCGAATTTTTGAAACAGGCATAAAGAGCCGTGACAGACCCCACAAACTATATATATTCTTGATCAGGGTGAAGAGCTGAGTCGATAAAGCCCTGTCTGTCTGTCTGTGCGTTCGTATGAACGCGTCGATTTCGGAAACTAGAAAAGCTAGAGCTGCCAATTTTGACAAGTAGGTAGATAAACAACGTACGCAGATCATGTTTTTTTTCAAATGTTGGATGCCACGCCCCTGCCGCCTACAATGTATAAAATAAAATACATTCGCCAATTTAAGAGACACTAAGCTATTTACATAAATGTTCTCTTCAGTAGTTGGTAGGTCTATGTCATACGCAGATGAAGCTTTTTTCAAATTTTGAAAGCCACGCCCCTATTACGCACTAATCGATAAAAACCGAACAACAAGCGTAATATTAAACATAGAACATTGTTATTCGGAATACATACTCTCTTCCATTATATTTAACTATCCTGAAAAGCTCATTGAAATCTGTTAATACACACAGAAGATATTAACGAAACAATATTGCAGGCGGTGCCTCGTTAACAATTTAAATTGAAGAAGATAATTTATAGGGCAAAAATTATAAACAGGGAAACTGAATTTTTTGCAAACATAAAATTGCAATCTTGATATTTCTATACTTGCTTTACACAAACCTATCATACCCTCATTGAGTGCGGCACATTTGCAATGATTACACAAATAAGCAAAAGAGTTCTGCGCTTAGTCATCGCCGCACGTTGCCCCGGGGGTTGTTGCAGGGACTAAGGTTAAGGAAATCCGACATGTCGAGGAAGCACGCAATAACCCCAGAGCATGCCCATACCTGGCACACAAAACTTTACCCGAACTGTTTGTCGAACTTGAAGCTCTACTTGTTTAACCTTTTTGCTTGCTTTTTGTTGTTGTATTTGTTACAAGAGCATTCGACGAAGTGGTAACTACCACGTAACCTTATTAGTGTAAGCGATAAGCGCGCAATGTTGCAGTCGAGTGTGTTGTGTTTTATTATACCCTGTACTCATAAAATAAGTTCCGCGTGGATTTCGGAAACCATGATAGCTAGAGCATCGGTTATCGGTAAGAACCGAATAATAAGCGTAATAATGAGCATACAAAGTGGTTATTTGGAATGTATACTCTCTACCATTATATTTATCTATGCTGGCAAGCGCATTGAAATCGGTTAATAAACAGAGAAATTATTTAAGAAACAATATTGCTGGCTTTGCCTCGCACTTACGGACAAAAAACTAAGAAGAAGCATTACCTCTGCGTTTTAAATGGCATTTTATGAATATTTTAGAATTATATTTAAGATAAATATAAATTTTCGCTGTGATTTTTATCATCAGCGATGAAAAATGGTATATAAAATGTTGCATCATTTCTGGGAGACTCGGAAAATTCGAAATTTGTAGAGCAGTTGATCTACTTGCTATTCGCCTGTTATACACTATGAGTTTGGTATATTTTTACAGGGTATACTGGCTGTAACAATGCACATTATTAGAGTTAAATGCCAAACACTCTAGCAGTGAAACAGCCGTAAAATGCGTGCCACACGTAAAATGTTGCACCACGTGGCGTATGAGTAATGAGGCGCTGTACGAAACAAAACCTGACAAATGCAGCAACAACAACAACAACAACAACTGACAAGTGCAAAGTTACGCCAAGTGTTTAAACGGCTGGCATTCCATGGAATTTTAATTAAAAACTTACAAAAAAGAGGGGAAAAAACAGAACAAGAATGAAAGCAAAACATGACGGATGGCAGAGGCAAACACAGAAATTGCAGCGAGTGCGAATGCGAATGTCAGGAAAAACTTGGTGCGAAAATTGAGAAAACTCTGCATTGTCCATGAAAATAATTATATAACAACATTCATAAACTCAGCTTGGCTTTCCCATTTATCTTCAAATATTACCTAATAATATTTCCAGTTAACAATCATAATCGTAATATTTATTTATTTATTACGATTAGATGGACTGTTTATAAACTGATTTTGAACTCTTATTTAGACTTCACACTTCAAGAAAGGGTCTTTTAAGTTAGCACACATCAATATCAGACCCCAAATACATTTTTGGTCAGGACGTTTACCACAATAAACCACAACAGCTGCAATTTTTAAGCTGCAGACTTGTAATTTGACAGTTACATAAATTATGGCGTATTCCATCGATGCTGTAAATTTTATTACAATCGGATGCGAAACAGCGAAGATATGCAACAGAAAATTTGCTCGACTGCTAGAGAACTTAAAAGTCAAATTATGCAATATTCTTTCTTCAATAACTTTTGTGTTTTTAAACCGATTTTAATGCGCTTTTTAGGATAGATAGATATAATTGTATTATAGATAGTTTATATTTTAATGCGCTTTTTAGGATAGATAGATATAATGGTGGGTAGCTTATATTATATATACTATTACGTTATTTGGTTTTAATCGATTAGAGCTTAAATCGCGTAACGAATTTTCAAAATAAACTTATCTGCGTATGATATAGCCTGGATATGGTATATTATATAGCATAGTTAGATGATATTGGCTGCTCTAGCTCGTATAGCTTTCGAGATCTTAGCGTTCATATATGTAGTAGACAGACGGCCAGATATGAATCGCTCTGAGCATCAATCTATATCAATTGTGGGCTCTGCCACGCCCTCTTGTGCCTGTTAACGCTGTTTTTACCCATTTATTGGCTACAGGGTATACAAATATAGCCAGATTCTACTATATAAAGCGATGATTTAATCGGCGATGTCAACAGTTCTCAAAAGACAGGATGACCATGATGACGCTTATAATAGAAACGTTCTCTTTGTTTGTTTGTTTGTTTGCCTGCGTGTGTGTGTGTGTGTGTGTGTGTGTGTGTGTGTGTGTTTGTCACATATGCTTTTAATGGCTTGCAGTTTCCTATCGGCTTGATGCCAACAAATTGCATTGTTAATGCGATAAGAGTTGCTGTGCTTGTCTGCCTTAACTGTTCCCAGTAACAGTTGCTTGTGCCAGGTGTTCTCACGCCTTAAGCTTTTGCATTGAGCACTTTATAAATAGCAAAAAGAAAACAATACAAAAAAAAAAAAATGTCCAGGACAATTGCAGCAGGAGCAAAGACATGTGGGCGTTGAGCAGCGCTGTCGACGTCACAGTCGGCGTCGACGTCAACGTCGATGTCGCTGCTTGCCGCATTTGCTTGCGTCATGTTGGCTAGGCGACGTTGACAAAATTTGTTGCTGAGTTGCACAATTGAACAGTTGTTGTTGTTGTTATTACGCTCTCTCGCTCTCTTCTTCCCCCCCCCCCCTACCGTCCTTTCTCTCTCTCTCTCTTTCTCTGTCTGTCTCTATCTGTTATGGCAACAAATTGTTGCACAGCGACATCGCTATTTTCATTCACATTTAACGGCGTGGCAAATACATGTATGCTCTCTTCTTTCTTCACTCTCCTCTCTCCACTCTTCTCTCTCACTCTCTGCCGCCATCCACCCACCGCTCGCTGGCTCATCTTTTGCGCTCTCTTCTCAGCCAGTGTTTGGCGCTCTCTTGAGCTGCCACCACTGCTGCCACATACGCTTTTTTCCCGACAGATCTGGCTGTTTTTGAAGAGCATTTGCTAGAAAAATTTTAAAACTGCTGCAAGCGGTAATATCGTTTTTTTTTTAATAAATTTAATTAAAAATTAATGAAATATATTAAATTGATTAATTAAAAAAAATATATATTTAAATATAAAATAAAAATGCTGCTTTTTGTCAGCTTTTTCTTGTATTTTACAAAACTCACTCTTAAATAAGCAGTTATAGGCTTGTAGTCCTTATCTTGATAAATAATTCAATACACTATTTGCCTTTTTCATTTTATTTTCTTTAAGTTTCATCCGCAGATTTATTTATTAATTTTAAAGAATATTTACATTGTACCTTTTATTTAAACATTTATACTGTATTTTTTTAAAATACCTTCCCGACTGCACTTAGTTGACATTAATTAACTAAAAACATCTTTAATTTAAAGTCCACTGTCTTCATAGTTTTTTTTTTTTTTAGATTTTTTTTGTGTGCCCTTCCCGCCAAAACTTTTCATTTTCTAATAAGCTTTTTTTGGCAACTGTGATTTTTCTTAGTGTTATACTACAGCTTCTAACGGTTATGGCACTTAGTATGCATGTGTATATGTGTGTTTATTTTTTTGTGTATTTATTTATATATTTAGCTATGTAAATAATTATACATAATTTATTGCGTTCGAGCTTTAGCATGATGTAAAACTGCGCTCTACAATTACACACACTCTTACCCCACACATGCACGACTCTGGCGCTCACACACACAAAGACAGAGAGAGAGAGAGAGAGAGAGAGAGGCTCAAGTTCGCTCTCTTTGGCTTTGCATCCTGCCGGCTAGCATGACTTGCACTCTTTGCACCTGCGCTGTATTTTTGCGACGCATTTTCCTAATTGCTGCTTCACACGTTCTTTCGCCATCCTGTGCCTGCCTCGCGTTCGCTCAGTTGGGTGGGTTTGTTGTGCTCTCACCCGGCTGCCGCTCTCTTGCAGGCTCTCTCCTCCCCATCTTTCCCTCCCCCACACTCCTTTGGCTAACAGGCAACACACGTGCTCAGCACAACGAAAACATAACAATAACAACAACAACAACAACAACAACAACAGCAGCAAATCGTGCTCTCCGACGCAATAAACTCCAATCAGTGTTGCCACACTGCCAAACTTGAAATATTCCATTCGAAATGGCAGTATGAAAATGCAAAAAACTAACAATTCTTCAAAAAAATATAAATATTTATATTAATTTTTAGATTTGAATATAAGTTTAAAAAAATATGCACAAATTTAATATACATATTTCAACGTAGAATACCTTAAATAAAATAAACAAAATGGTGATAAATAAAATATATTTTAACGTAGAATAAAGTTTATACCTTTAATAAAAAAATAAAATAATGTAAATGTAAATAAATTAAAATAAAAAAAATTGAAAACAAATCTATTTTAAAACCCTTCCAAATTGTTTGATTTTTTATTAAAATATTTTTATAAGCTTTTAGTTATATTTCATGAATTTTAAAATTCAATATATGATCATACAAAATATTTTAAATTTATAACAAATTAAATTAGTCAATTACTATAAACGGAAATTAGTCTTTGAAATTAAAATTTAATAAAAATGCGCTCTGTAAAAGGCCAAAATTGGAGAATTTCAGATAAAACATTTACGGCAAGTCCATATCGTGCCTATAATATATATTTACTAACAAAAAAGTTTTCAACAATTTTCAAGCATTTTCACCAGAAAAACATCCACCAAATGTCGCATTAAACATAGTGATATGGCAACACTGACTCAAATTAAAGCTCTGCACTCAACTCTCTTTCTACTTTCCGTTTGTTCGCTCATTCTCTATGCTCAGCCGGCAAATCCGTAGACGCAACGTGTGTTGGCTTTGTTTTGTTGTCTATCCCTTCTACTATTCTAAGCTTTTTTTGTTTTTGCCAATTATGCTTAGCTTCCGTTCCTAGTATTACCGTATGCACTTTGAACTTTTGCCATTGGCCGAAAGAGAATAGATTAAAGCAGTAAGGGCAGAGCCGAGCAGTCGGACGCGTCCGATTATATTTTATATAATTTATAAATATTTATAAAATTACACACCCAACGCATTCGCAATGATTCTTCTTACTTTTTTTTGGCTGACAGAGTAAATATGATTTCATTAACATCTTCTATGTTCATAATCGAATTCAATGTGCTTTTTATGGCAGATAAATATAACGGTAGAGAGTTTATACTCTACCTTCGACGTTCAATATGAAGTATGCCAGTTATTCGATTAGTTCGTAAAGAGGGCGTGGCTTCCAACATTTGATATGAACTTCATCTTCGTATGATATACACCTATCCACATTATGAAAATAGCTGCTCTTGCTCTCAACGTTTTCGAAATGTGTTCATTCAAACAGACGGACAAATAGACGAACATTGTAACATCGCCTAAGCTCGCCCTTCTGATCAAGAGTATATAAGCTTTTCCTTTTGCCGGTTTATTTATGCCCTTTTGCCGGGTACAGGGTAAAAAAATAAACATACGCAGCAAATACTGTGTTTGTGGTTCATTTGCTAGACTGACAGAAAAAATCATCTAAATTTGGAATGCAATTATATATATGTTAACATCAATAAAAAATAACAATAAAAAAAAACATAACATAACATAATCGTATCAGCTATTGGCCATTCATCACAAGTGCAATAAGTTCAGTGAGGAGCTCAACTTATTGATACTTCGATACGTCAGGTCTGGCGGTTCTTCTGGTGGTTGAAGTCGTTCATGGTACAGGCCGACATATTTAATTTTCCCTCATCTACCCGGAGGCCCATGCAGGCAGACCACATACACAGGTCTGTATTTTCTTCTCCAGTTTTTTCAGCAAGTCTAAGAGCTCCTCGCACAGTTCCGGTTGTGCTGGACATCCAGGACATGATCTACCGCCCGGACCACATGATTTGCATGGGTTACAGGGTCTTGGAGGCTTCGTAGGCTTCGTAACTGGCGGTCTAGTAACTGGTGGTTTTGTAACTGGCGGTCTAGTCACTGGTGGTTTAGTAACAGGAGGTTTAGTAACTGGAGGTTTAGTAACTGGAGGTTTAGTAACTGGTGGTTTAGTAACTGGAGGTCTAGTAACTGGCGGTCTAGTAACTGGAGGTCTAGTAACTGGCGGTCTAGTAACTGGAGGTCTAGTAACTGGCGGTCTAGTAACTGGAGGTCTAGTAACTGGAGGTCTAGTAACTGGGGGTCTCGTAACTGGCGGTCTCGTAACTGGCGGTCTAGTAACGGGGCTATCCGTACAGGGAGGCTGCGTAACTGGAGGATGCGTAACTGGAGGTCTAGTAACTGGAGGTTTCGTAACTGGAGGCTTCGTAACTGGAGGCTTCGTAACTGGAGGCTTCGTAACTGGAGGCTTCGTAACTGGAGGCTTCGTAACTGGCGGTCTCGTAACTGGCGGTTTTGTAACTGGAGGTTTAGTAACTGGCGGTCTCGTGACTGGCGGTTTTGTAACAGGAGGTCTAGTAACAGGTTTATCCGTACAGGGAGGCTGCGTAACTGGAGGATGTGTAATTGGCGGTCTAGTAACTGGAGGTTTCGTAAGTGGCGGTCTAGTAACTGGAGGTTTCGTAAGTGGCGGTCTAGTAACTGGAGGTTTCGTAAGTGGCGGTCTAGTAACTGGAGGTCTCGTAAGTGGCGGTCTAGTAACTGGTGGTGCACATGTTGGAGGTGCTGGTGTTGGATCAGGGCAACCGCACGCGTTTCCTGTTACGTAGTCCGGGATGTTAAGGAGCAGTAAGCCCCCTGAAAGATAGTGATTTGTTGGGTTTGTAAAAGGGCGTTAAGGATTAAAAGGCATCGGAATTGATGGAAAAAAATGGCAATTGGAATAATATGATTACCAATTATACAGGCGATCGGTAGTCCCATATCGATGTATTGGCTAGAACGACGCTTCACTTGATTTCTCGCAATGAAGATGGGTACTGATACCTTCTAGGGCTGTAGAGTTCCATTATATAGGTCCGTCGTGATCTCGGAGTTTTCCACATGTGTCCATCGATCGTATTCATATTGTCGATTGGAACAATTGCGCAAATAAGTGTTAAAAATAAATGCAACTTAATTCGATGTACAAATATTTGCTTAACCAGCTTTAACCGAGTATTTAGTGAGTTTAAAAATTCAAAAATATATTTAAAGATTGGGTTCAGAAGTCTTATTAGCGCGTGGCGTTATTGGCTCATATCGGTTGATACTAAGCTGAGAATAAAAACACATTGCCAGAAATTGTATAAAATGGTATTTAAAGAATGAATAATCACTGTCATCAGACAGTGAGCTGCGAAAGAAAATATTTGGTGAGAAAAATGTTAAGAACGGATTAAGCATAGTTTAATTAGATGAACATATTCCCTAGTAAAATAATTACAAAAACACCGTCGATTGTATTGTCGACATAAGCTCTTGAAGAAGGGTGATCTGAAATAAACGTCCTTTATCACGATGTTGTCACGGGAGTAGAACGTCAAATTTTTGCATATTGGACCATATGTGGGTCTAAGTATATAAATCCGAAGGAATCCGTGATGGACAAATAATATGAGACTGTTGGATCTGACTTTATGTGTAAGGGTGGGCATACTATACCTTATGGATTAGCGGCTTCAAGGACTTCGACAAACCGACGCTAATGTTTGGCAGTCCGCAGGAAGAATAATACTTCCGAACAAAATATTTCTAATTTTCCACAAACAACAAATATAAATAAATGAATTTTTTGCGTTGCCAAAAAAGTTAGTAATACATATAACAAAACGCTACACAAAAGGAATTTTAGAGTTCCATATATTTTTTATTGTTCACAGATATAGGACTGGCTCAAATTTAAGAACTAAATTTGTACAAAATATTTGTATCTACATATACATATACATATTTTGTTACTCAATTTTTGAGTGTGTTGTTCAATTTTAGGTTGAAATATCCAAATACGAAGAAGCTATTTATATAGTCACGAACAGAACATTTGGAAAGGTGGAAAAAGGGACTATAAAAAACCATTTCGCACTTTTTTAATAACATAGAAAAACAAAAAATTTATATTGGTATGCAAGAATGTATATATATATATATATATTTAAACAAAAGCTACAAAATAAAAACAATCAACATATAACATAAAAAATCATATCATATAACAGACATTTATGACAGGTCAGGTGGGTTCAGAAAATGGTCATCATGTTCATTAAGCGCTAGAGCATCAGACGGTTCTTCTAGTGGTTGGTATTAATTTAGCTTGATCTACACGGTGGCCCATGCTGGCAGACCACACACACAGGTCTGTATTTTCTTCTCCAGTTTTCTCAGCAAGTCTAAAAGCTCTTCACACAGTTTGGATTGTGATGGACATCCAGGACATGATCTACCGCCCGGACCACATGGATTGCATGGGCTACAGGGTCTCGAAGGCTTAGTAGGCTTCGTAACAGGAGGTCTTGTAACTGGAGGTCTTGTAACTGGAGGTCTCGTAACTGGCGGTCTCGTAACTGGAGGTCTAGTAACTGGCGGTCTCGTAACTGGCGGTCTCGTAACTGGCGGTCTAGTAACTGGCGGTCTAGTAACAGGAGGTTGCGTAACTGGCGGTCTAGTAACTGGAGGATCCGTACATGGAGGCTGCGTAACTGGAGGAGCCGTACAGGGAGGCTGCGTAACAGGAGGTCTCGTAACAGGAGGTCTGGTAACAGGAGGTTGCGTAACTGGCGGTCTAGTAACTGGAGGATCCGTACATGGAGGCTGCGTAACTGGAGGATCCGTACATGGAGGCTGCGTAACAGGAGGTCTCGTAACTGGCGGTCTAGTAACTGGAGGTCTGGTAACTGGCGGCCTCGTAACAGGAGGTTGCGTAACTGGCGGTCTAGTAACTGGAGGATCTGTACATGGAGGCTGCGTAACTGGAGGATCTGTACATGGAGGCTGCGTAACAGGAGGTCTCGTAACAGGAGGTCTGGTAACAGGAGGATGCGTAACTGGCGGTCTGGTAACTGGCGGCCTCGTAACTGGAGGCCTCGTAACTGGAGGCGGCGTAACTGGTGGTGCACATGTAGGAGGTGACGGTGTTACTGGTGCACATGTAGGAGGGGATGGTGTTACTGGTGCGCATGTAGGAGGGGATGGTGTTACTGGTGCGCATGTAGGAGGGGATGGTGTTACTGGTGGACATGTGGGAGGTGATGGTGTTGGATCAGGACAGCCGCAGGCGTTTCCTTTAACATAGTCCGGGATGTTGAGGATCAAAAACCCCGCTGGAAGATAAAAATGTGTGGGATTTGTATACGGGTGACGAGGATTAAAAGGCTTAGGAATTGGCGGAGAATTTATAATTGGAATAATAGGATTACCAATTAGACAGGCAATCGATAGCCCCATATCGATGTGCTAGCTAGAACGACGGCTCACTTGATTTCCCGCAATGAAGATGGGTACTGATACCTTCTAGGGCTGTAGAGTTCCATTATATAGGTCCGTCGTGATCTCGGAGTTTTCCACGTGTGTCCATCGTTCGTATTCATATTGTCGATTGGAACAATTGCGCAAATAAGTGTTAAAAATAAATGCAACTTAATTCGATGTACAAACATTTGTTTAACCAGCTTTAACCAGGTCTTAAGCTTATTTTTTATTATTATTTAATATACACATATATTTTAACCTAGAAGTCCGAAGTGTGAATACATTAAATTCATAGCTGCATAATTTTGATTGGTTTAGGAGAGGTTGTCAGTTGTAGAAGAAGTGTTAGGGAAGTAGTTGGAATATTTGTAAATGTTGTTGAAGCGATAGATGTTGAGGTTTTTGTTGGAGTAGTTTTAGGGATAGTTAAATAGATAGTTCTATAAGTAGTTTTAAGAGTAGTTGTAGGAGTAATTGTATAGCTTGTCGTAGGAGAATATGTAGAAGTAACTTTAGTATTTGCAGTTGGAATAGTTGTAAAAGAAGTTGATGGGTTAGTTATATAAATAAGTGGTTCCACGATAAGTTTTAGAAGTAGTTTAAGGGATATTCTTAAAAGTGTGCTTAGGGTTATAGTTGCAAACATTTCTCATTTGACCCTTTTGTACTTTTTTTAGGCACCGGATCCAAAAATTGCATAAAAAAGCATCAACGTTTAAATGCAGAATAAGTAATACTACCAAGTTTCTTTCTTCTAAGAATAGTTAACGATTTCTGAAATAGTTTAACTTTGGAAAACTTGCTTTCTCATTAACATTGATAATGTTGATGGGAGGAAAATTCTAAAATCTCTAGGTGAAAACCTCCAAGAGTTGGGTGTGTGTGTGGTGGGGGGAGGGGAAGTGCTGTAAGAAGCATACATACAGACATACATACATATATAGATATGTATCTGCGAAGCAGAAAATCGTATTACATTCGGATTGGGGTGCCCGAAAAACCAGCAGAAACCAGAAGATCGGATGCGATGCGATGCTATGAGCCTGTTGCCGTTGCTTTGCGTGTTCTTATTGCCTTTGCTTTTGCTCTTTTCCTGTTTTGCTTTGCGCTTCGCAACTTGTTTTGCCAGTTACAGAGAGAGAGTGAGAGAGAGATGATGTTGAAAGAGGGAGATGGAAAAAAAGAGGGAGACATGCAAACAGCGTATAAGGATGTGAAGACAACAACAAAAAGCCAAGAACAGGAAAACCTACGCACTTTACATTGTAAATTTTGACCCATATGCATAGGCACACACATACACACACACACATACACACACACACACACACACATACATACACAATGTTTACGCGACGAAGCATAACAGAGAAACAACAAACAAACACACACACACACACTTACAAGATGTTAATGTGGAAGAGCCGAAAAAGTACAATGAACCTTCTTCCAAAACTTTGCTGTATTGCTGGCAGCGACGCCGGCAGCGCAGCTTGTAAGCATTGCAATAGATACAGCAAGCATGCGTGTGTGTGCGTGTGTGTGTGTGTGTGTAAAGGGAAACGCACAACAAAACAAAATGCAAAAGGAATCGTGAAAACAAACAATTTGTTATTGTTATTGTTGGCTGTTCGTTGTTGTTTTTTTTTTGGGGCCACTCTTCTCAGCTGCTGCGACTGCGACTGCGCTGGCTGCGGCGCTGCCACGACGAGCCCATGCATGTCAAAACAAGTTCCGTTCCACACAAATGCCAGCACGTTTCGAAATTGCCGATGACGACGACGACGACGACGACGGCGACGGCGACGTCGACGCATCATAACAATAACAAAAGCCCGGCAACAAAACAATTTGGTAAAACGAAACAGTGCATAAAAAACGGCTGCAACAGCAACAACAACAACAACAACAACAGCAACACATTATTGACGCTTCAAAGCAGCATAAAGAAGTCGCTGCTGCTGCTGCTGCAGCATAAAGCAGCGCAGCGCAGCATCTTAGGGTGGCCCTTTACATGCCGCGTAAATACAGCGCCAGCCAATAAGTTTATTATATTTATGTATGTTGATTGCAATTATTTTGTATTATTTATTTATTTATTTATTTATTATTTATTTATTTATATTATTATATTTATTTATTTACATTATTAAATTTATTCATTTTAATTCGTTATTTTATTTTTATACCCTGTGCCCATTTGAAAAATGGGAAAAACAGGGTTAATAACTTTGTGCGAATGTATGTAACAGGCAGAAGGAGGCGTGGCAGACCCCACAAAGTATATACATATCGCCTGTTTACCAGAAAAAAATCTATCTTCAATACACACAGCAGGAGAAGAGAATATGTCGCTCCACCTTGTATGGAGATACATGGCGCTTGAAAACTTTAAACGCGTTTATCTCGAAACGGACTTTTTTGAGTTATGACACTCTTCTGGTAAACGAGCGATATATTCTTGATCAGGGAGACGAGCTGAGTCGATTTAGCGATATCCGTCTGTCTGTCCGTCCGTCTGTCTGTCTGTATGAACACCTAGATCTCAGCAACTATAAAAGCTAAAGACACCACATTTCCGGATTTGGGTAGTCAGCTAATGCAAGCAGATCAAGTTTGTTTCAAACTTTTGATATCTCGCCTCCTTCATCCGCGAATCATCAAAAATCTACACCTACCTCAAAAATCTTAAAAACTATAAACGGCACAGCAGCCACAATAATGGCGCTACAGACTTGTAATTTGGCATGTGCGTAGTCTATTGTATTCTCCATCGATGTCATTAATTTATTTATGATTTGAATTGGAAATAGCGAAGATATGCAAGAGACCATTTTTTTCAAAATGCATGTATGTGCCACTGCAGCCTTGTAATTTGAAATGTACGTAGCCTATTGAATTATCCGTCGATGTTGTGCATTACATTACAAACGGACAAGAAACAGCGAAGTTATGTAACAGCCCATTTTTTTCATAAATGTATGTAAGTCCCACAACAGCCACAGATTAAAAGCTACAGACTTAGGATTTGGCATGCACGCGGCCTTTGGCATTATCCGTCAATGCTGTTAATTACATTGCCAACGGAAAAGAAACAGCGAAGATAGCGCAGACAGAGAAGCCACCTATATCTTGCAGACTATAAGAGCTATAAATATCATTTTTTGGTATTTATGTTTTCCTATGCAACCATCAGATTAAGTTAGTTTGGGTTTTTTGATAACTCCTTCCATTCTTCCTCTAACCGATAAACCAAAATAGCAACAGTTTTTAGATTTAAAGCTTTAATTTTAAAGCTTAAGATTTGGAATATGGTATGTACGTACATTACGAATCGGATAAGAAACAGCGAAGAAAACACAAAGTACAGTCGGTTGCGTCCGACTGTAGCTCCGTCCTTACTGGTTTTCTTATTATTTAGACCCTTTACTTTAAAAAAGTAAAAAGGGTCTATTAACTTAGTGCAAAGAGGAAATGTGTGTAACACCCAGAAGGAGGCGTGGCAGACCCCACAAAGTATATATATTCTTGATCAGGACGACAAGGCGAGTTGATATAGCCTTGTCCGTCTGTCCGTCTGTCTGTCTGTCTGTCTGTCTGTCCGTCTGTCTGTCTGTCTGTCCGTCTGTATGAACACCTAGATCTCAGCAACTATAAGAGCTAGAGACACCAAATTTGGGATTTAGGTTCCCCTAATCAGTAAGCAGTACAAGTTTGTTTTAGATTTTGGATATCTCCCCCCCTTCCCCCGCAAACCGCAAAAAGCTACTGCAGCCACAGCTTTAAAGTTATTAACTTGTAATTTGGCATATAACTAGCATATGACATATTCTATTGACCCTGTGATTTGGTTCTGATCGATTAAGAAACAGCGAAAATATGGAACGGACAATTTGCCGCACTAGGCAGAGGGGGGGTGGTGTGCCTTGCATACGCGTGTGTGCGTCTGATTGTGTTTGTATGTACATATACTCAAAGTAAAGGGTCTCCTACGGTCGGTTACGTCCGACTGTAGCCTCCGTCCCACTGATCTGCCCCGTCCCTATATTTAAATATAAATTTAAACAATTAAAAAGATGATTGCACAATTGTGTAATGTTTTTTAACAAAATAAGGTATAATAGGCTAAAGCGAATTATGAAACTAGTAGCTAAATTAATAATGCTGCTTGCGATGCTTAGTAGGGCCACCCTAATGTTCTTGCTGTTTATCCACATTTACACGCAGATGTTTTTTCGGATACGTAGAATTATTTTTTGAAATTTCCAGTCTAGATGAGTTTGTTAGTGCCTGTATATTTTGTAAAATTAAACAAAATCTAAATAAATATATGAAAAACTCACTAAATTATTTGATTTAATACTAGGTACAAAATCTAGCTTTTGTTTATTACATCTGTTCGAATATGTCGTTATATGCAATAGAGGTATCCAAGCTTCTGCGAAATAAAGCTTAATTCTCAAATATGTATGTGCTTTAAATTAAAGTTGTCAAAATAATGACAACAAGTCTATACAAAATTTAAGAAAAAGCTGACATCAAGCAGAATAATTTTTGAAAAAAAAAAATTCACAAATTTTTTCTGGCGTAAAAAAAAATTGAAAAATCCGAAAACTGCATTAAAAAATTTGTACGGAACAGATCAGTCGGTCGGAAGGCTGCAATTGGACGCAACCGATACTAGCAAACCCGCATATCGCTCGTTTACCAGAAGAGTGTCATAACTCAAAAAAGTGCGTTTTGAGATAAACGCGTTTAAAGTTTTCAAGCGCCGTGTATCTCCATACAAGGTGGAGTGACATATTCTCTTCTCACGCTGTGTGTATTGAAGATAGGATAATGAAATTTTGACACAAGATAGATTAATATCCAACGAACATTACTGCATCATTAACTGATTAAAAATCGCGTTTTTTGAGTTATGACACTCTTCTGGTAAACGGGCGATATGTACTTTCAAACAATTTGCCGCAATTTAAATGTAGCATATCTTCGGTGTTTCTTATTTGATTGTAATGCAATTTACAGCATCCGTGCAGAATGCCATAGGCTACAAACATGCTAAATTTCAAATGTCAAATTTAAATGTCTATATTGTGGCTGCTGTTGTGCTTAAAGTGTTCGAGATGCATGAGGTAGGTGTGGTTTTTTGCGATTCGCTGGGGAAGTGGGGGATGTATTCAAAATCTAAAACAAGCTCGTGCTGCTTATTGAATAGGAGAACCTAAAACCCGAATATGGTGCTTCTAGCTCTTATAGTTGCTGAGAGCTAGGTGTTCATACGGACGGACAGACAGAAGGACAGACGTACATGGCTATATCGACTCTGCTTGTCGTCCTGATCAAGATGATATATGCTTTGTGGTCTGCCACGCCTTCTTCTGGGTGTTCCCACTTGAGCTAACTTAATAGACCCTTTTTACTCTAAAAACATCAGCGTGTAACTGCCAACTTATTTACAATTACAAAGCGCTGCTGCGCTGCTGCTGCCGCTGCCGCTGCTGTTGCCGCTGCTGTTGCCGCTGCTGCTGCTGTTGCTGTTGCTGTTGCTGTTGCTGTTGCTTATTGTTGTTATTCTCTTCTTCCTGTTTTGCGCTCACGCACACACACATTGAAGCGGCAACACGTCACGTGCGCTCGCGCTCTCTGCTCTCTGCGCTCATCTCTCTCGCTGTTGTTGTTGCTGTTGCTGTTGCCGCTGCACTGTGCGTTTTGCGTTTGTTGTTTTTGCAAAATGCTGCGACTGCGACTGCGACGGCGACGCCGACTGCGACTGCGAGTACGACTGCGACTGCGGCCAGTCAAACTTAAACCCAGCGACAGCGCCAGCATTTAGTTTGCTTTTGCTTGTGTCATTGCAGTGTGTGCGGGTAGGAACATAAACAGCAGCAGCAGCAACAGCAGCAGCAGCAGCAGCAGCAGCAGTTACAGTGGAGCTATATTACTACAAAGCGAACAGAAAATCTTATTGAAAATCAATTGGAAAAACAACAACAACAACAACAAAAACCGATATTCGATAACCGCAAATCGAAAATCGAAAACCGAAATTATTTTTTCAAGTGTTGAGTGCAAAGTGTGCGTGGAAAAAACAAACTCAACAAAAGCGAGCAAAATATAACAACGGTAAATAAAAGAAAAAGCACAAAAGAGAAACACAACAAAAACAACAACAACAACAACAACTACAGCTAAGCAGCTACGTGTTTTATATACATATGTATATGTATATACATACATACATACATACATATGTGCATATATGTATGTCTGCATGTCTCTCTCTCTCTCTCTCTCTCTCTCGCTGAGAGAGGCGATTTTGGTTCAAAGTGCAGGGCGCAGCAGCAGCGCAGTCGGCAGCGGACCAGTTCGTCAGCTTTTGGCTTTGTTTTTAGCATGTGCCCTTTTTCACCATACGAACACACACACAGTAATGTATATGTATGTGTGTATGTATGCATGTGAGCGCAAGCTTGTTAAGCAAAGGGGTGGGGTGTGCTGGGGTGGGGTGGGGCGCTGCCAGCATGCACAACAGACACATTTTATGCATGGCGCGCGTGCTTTTGCTTTTGCTTTTGCCTGTCTCATTACCCACACACACACACACACACACACACGCACTCTCTCACATGCACACGCATACAGAGCGAGAGAGAGAGAGAGAGAGCGCCAAGCACGCGCAAGCTTAATGACAGCGCTGCCAGAATATTGTTTTCAAAAGTGGTTAAAATTATACAAAATTCTGTCTAAATATGTCTAAAAAAATACGTTTTTTTTTTTTTTTTTAATATTTATATAAATGTATATTATTTCAAAAAATTAAAAAAAAACAACAAAATATCAGAAAAAAGGCCTAAAATAACATAGTTATCACCGTACACTTCGCTACCCGACATCTTCACTAAGCGCTAGAGCTGGGTTCGATCTTCAAATTTCAAGTATCGATCTTTTCGATCGATTCACGTCAAAAAAGCGATTTAACCGATTAATCAAAACCGTTAATTCCAATTTGCATGTAATTTTAGAGAAAACTTTAAAATGTATGCATACAAAATTAAATGAATATTGTTTAAAAAACAAAAACAAACTGGTAATGACAAAGCAGATCAGTCGGGTGGAAGATCTTTTGCTACCGATCATACTACCGATCTTGTTCATTTAAGGCGCGTTACATTGAATTTTCCAACGAATTTCGCAAAATTGCATGATTCAATAAAATCGATTAAAGAAAAGCAGAATCGATTTAATCGCCGAAAAACAAGATTTTTAAATCGAATCGAAGCCCAGCTCTACTAAATGCTGTTGATATGTAGCTTGAAAAATAATAAGTCTAAAAAATTGAAGCCCACAAAGAGTGGCAATAAAACTCATATGTATCTTAATTTTAAATGATGAACTCAAAAATATGCTATACTTTTATTTTCAGCATTAAGTTTTAAGAGAATGGTTTCATTTAACTTAAATAATTCAAATTAAAAATGGGTTATTTTAATAAAAAAAAGATTAAAATATATTTTTTTAATAAATCGAATATAAATCAATTATAAAACTATGCAAATGTGTGCTCTTAATTAAAAAACAAACAAAACACAAATAATTAAAAATTAAAAGTAAAACCTCGTAATGTCTTAATTTGTGGCTTATTAGTTTAAAACAAAAATTGGCCGAATTTAGCCACAAAATGGCCAAACTGTCAGCACTGCAGCCCATGCTTTGCGCGCTCTCACACTCGCCCTCTCTTTAAGCTTAATGTTCGTTATTTTTTTTTTTCGCTGCGCTCTTGCGCTCTCTTTGGCTCTCTGGCTGACGCTGCTGGCAGTTTGTCAACGTTGACGCTGACGTTGGCGCTGCCGCCTGCCGCCTGCCGTTTTCATTTGAAGTTGTTTAGCCGTGTCGTGCGCGTCGTCGTCGTCGCAGTCGCAGTCGCAGCCAGCAGCAGGCGACGTCAGTTCGTTGCGTCAGTAATAACAAATTACAGTTACAACAACAACTACAATTACAACTACGGCTTTTTTCTGCTGTCATCCAAAAAAATTTAAAAAAAAAATCAGAAGTAGGTGTTAAATGTATAAAATTAAATAAAAACAATGCAATATTGTGAAACTTGCAATTCAACTGCAGCAAAACAACAAGAAATTTATTTAAAAAAGCCAACAAAAAAACCGAAAAAAGCCACAAAAATTTTAACTTGAGCACGCTTTAGCTTTTTTTTTTCATAGTGCTCGTGTGTGAGCGTGTTTCTTGTATGCGTGTGTGTGTCTGTGAGAGAGAGCTTTTTTCCAAGAGAGAAAGAAAGAGAGAGCGCGTGCCTTGGCGCTTGCAGCTGTTGTTTTTTTTTTTACGTTTTTTGCTTGTACGCAATTGTTTTTTTTTTTTTTTTGTTTTGAAATAATGCAAAATTATATTAAACAAGCGCTTGCATGCGTGGCCGACCAACGGCATTATGTATATATATATAAATATATATACTATCTACGCCTATGTGTATTAACAACAACTAGTTTTATATTAGCCGTTTGCTCGCATTTCTCTTTTCTTTTCGTTTCGTTTCTTTTCTCGCTGCTGGCAATGTCCTTTCTGCGACTCCCACTCACTACACACACACACACACACACACATACACCCACGCACATCAAGAGCGAGAGCGACACGCACGCACACATACGCTGACGCTCAGTCGCTCTCACACTGCTGTCAAATTCGCTTTTTTTCCGCCAGATCTGGCTGAAATTTAAAAATTTGTTAAAAATTATTATTATTATTATTTAAAAAATTATTTAATATTTTCTGCAATTTTAAGAATTTAACACTAAAATATTTGTCATTATTTTATTTATAAATTGAAATTATTACACATCACTATGATATAAATTACTACACTACAGTAACAGTATACCATAAAAAAAATGTTGATCGATATTTGCCCATAACAGTTTTAGTTTAGGGCATAAAAAAGTTTTTCAATTTTTATTTGCAAATTTAAGTTTAGTGTTTTTTGTTGTCTCTAAAAAATGGCAACACTGTTTGTCAGACAATCGTTTAGCTATTTTTATATGCAATGATAACAACAACAGCGAAAACAGCTAATCGCGCGCTCTCTCCGCCCCCTCTTCCACACACACACACACATTCGCTCTCTCGCGCTGCCGCTCTCTTGAGCTTATTTCAAAATTAGCAACAATAATAAAAACACACGTACGCCAATCCAAAGCGAAATGCAAAGAAAGTGCGTGCTCTTCTGTGTGTGTGTGTGTGTGTGTGTGTGTGTGTGTGTGTGTGCGTGCTCCAACTCAAGCTGCGGCTCTCACGCTCTCATCTGTGCTCTCTTTTTTTTCGGTGTCTTTTTTGTGTTTGTGCGAAACTCAACATGCAGAGCAAAGCCCTGGCAAAGTCAGAATATATGCATATAATACATATATCCATACATATCTACATATATATATATATATATATATATATATCTATATATCTATGTATCTATGTCTCTGCCTGTCTGTTTTGTATTTATCTGCGTTTTTTTCTTTCTTTCTTTCTTTTTGTTTCTGTGAACTTTTATTTATGTGTTGTTTTTTTTCGCTGTTGCTTTCGGCTTTCAGTCAAATTCTACGTTTGCCAGATTTTGTTTTGAAAATTCACTTTCTACATTCCTCGCCTGCTCACGCGCTCTCTCTGCTCTCTTTTTCTACCTCTCTTTCTCTCTCTCTTTGCTCTTGTGCTCCTGCTGCAGTTCAAGTTTTCAATTCCAAGCAGTGTTGCAAATTTTCACAAAGAAAGTTAAATAAAGCTAAAAATTTAAAATTCTATAAGTTTAAGTTTTTCTTTGATTTTAAACAACAAATCAAATCTCGCATTTATTTAAATTTTTATTTTTTTTTACTTTACTTCTTTTTTTTTCTCTATTTTAGGTAAACAATCAAAATTAATTTTAATTGAAATTTCACAAAGTTCAAGTTTTCTAGTAAATTTATTAAAAAATTTATTTTTGTCAGTTCTTTAAAGCCATTATTTCCACTTGTCGCCATTTTAGGTTTTTTTTTTTACCAAATTCTCTTTAAAAACAATCAGCTTTGACGGTAAAAAAAGCGAATTTTGATTTCAAGTAATTTACCCTAAATAATTTTTTAAATATGAAAAGCTCTTAGAAAGTGTTGCCAGTGCAAGCACCTCCTCAGTTGCTTACGAATGGCTTTAAAAGCAAACAGAGCAATAGCAACTGTCACACATACACACACACACACACACACGCACACACACACACACACACACACACACACACACACACACACACACACTGCATCTGATGCGATAACAAGCTTCTATTCCAGTCAGCTTTTTCCCATATTTTCAATCATAAATGCATTTCTTTCGAGCAGTTGTAAATTGTGCTACGATCGAGACAGTGAAGATATACAACAAACAATTTGTTGTTTAATTATACAGAAGATGGAAATAAAACTCATTTAATCAATTTTTGATTGTTCTAAATATTGTCGCATTTAAAGCATTGGGAAGTGTCAGTTATGAGTCTTCTTTGAATCACAAAAGCTATCACATTTTAATAATCTGCACGATCAATATGCGATTACTTCAGTGTTTTCACTTTAATCTCATTTTGAGCATAGGTTGCAATCAATTTCGATATGGACTAAAATACAATGAATCTTCTTTTAGTTATCAAAAAGACTCAAATAAGAATCAAAAACAACAGATGCAACAAGTGCAATGCATTTTTATTTATTTTAACATTCTATTAATCAGAAACACTCTTTAAAATTATTAAACAAATTAGGAATTGTTAAATCCAATTGCTAATTTGTTCTCAATGTATTGAAATGATAGATATAGATTAAATAACCCCAATTAATATTAATAAATCAATTGATCATAATAAACAATAATATATAAAATAATCCAAATAAACATTAATAAATGTGCAATATTTTTGCATAAGCTCTAGTTATTCGAGTCGTTATTCGTCATCAAAATTACTCCAATTAATTTGAGCTTTTGCCAAATACGGAAAAGAAAAGAAAAGAAGAGAAATTCATACAAGTGCAACAATGTTGTGCATGTGTTTGGGCATATAGTAGATGGAATGTCCGTATGTATAACGTGTCTAGACACAAATTGGAACACTCGGACAACCTTTTCCTCAATGTACTTCAAAATATTAAGTTTCAAGAGACCGAAATGTATCGAATGACAGTTGCTGCATAGCCAAAGCTTTTGTCGAAGCTTTAAAGCGTTGCCAATTGATTAATACGGCTTCTGCTCAACTAGATATAAATATAGATATAGATATCTATATAGATAAAGAAAGCTTGGCAGTTATCAGTCGATAGTCTGGCAACGCTTGAACCGGATGCTGTTAAATCAGCCGCAAAATGTCAAACAATTTGTGTCTCATTAGTCGATGCCCAAAGTCGAACTCTATCATATTGGCATAAGTATGTATATACAGGTATATAATGGTATATAGAGGGGTATATAGCCGCCTGCCTGCCCTTGTTGACTTTTGGTTCTCAGAGGGGTCTTTCCGGTTTCTGTTATTGTTTTATTTTATTCCTTCCTTTGTAAAGTGCTTTATAGGCACATACTTATATATACTACTTATTCGTATACCTATATAGCTATAGTTACTGATCCATCCCTCTCTGGCTGCTTATCCAGCAACAAATTCGAAGGTTTCTTTCACACGATGCTCTCACCCGTAAAAGAGAATAAACGTAAAGTAGGAAAAAAAAGAAAGAAAGCCGAATGGACGACAATGGGCCCATAAAGTATTGGGAAATATGACGAGGCGTCTAAAGGTGCGAACCGACCTCATGTTCGACCCCCGACCCCCGACCACCGACCCCGTGATCCTATGGCCCAAATGGGGTTGATATATGCCGATACTTTGAGAGCAAGAAGCGGAAGAAGTGGAAGTAGAATGCATTCATTTGCTGCTGTGAGGATAGCCCGAGGTGGGATAGACAGAAGAGGAGGGGCAGGAGAATCAGTAGCGGAGGGGCAGAAGCGACGCGCGTCATCGGCGTTTTTTTTTTCTCTCCTTATATTCGAACGAAAGTCACGTTCCCAAGCGTTGACCACAATTACAAAAACCAAAAAAAAAACCCAAAACAATAATAACAACAGCCCCTAAATCTGTGGGTCTGCGGGGGCGCCCAGCTAGAAAGAGAGGGGCAGAGAGCGCGCTCTAATGCGGGCATTGCCAGAGAGATAGAGATAGAGAGAGACAGAGAGAGGGAGAGAGAGAGCAATTACTGCGAATTGTTTTCTATTTTAAGCAATTTGCATTTAAATATTTAATAGAATTTGCCACGCGCAACTTTTGTCAACTTCTTTTACGCACGCACACACACACACACACACACACACACACACACACACACACACACAGCACACACACACACACACGCATGCATAGGGGCGCTCTCTATAGCGGCAGGCCAAGTGAAAATGTCAACGTCGCACCCTGGATGCAGTGCTGCCACTTTGGCCATTTTGTGGCTAGATCTAACCAATTTTAATGATTTTTATGAATGAAAATACAATTACATCACAAATTGGCTAATTTATTTAGCAGCTTTGCAAACTTTGGACTTACGCCAAACTGTATGCTATTATTTTGGTTTTTTTTTTGGCATTTATTTGCCAACTTATTAGAATATTGTATTCGAATCCTTAAAATTCGCTCTGAAAGGATATGTAATGTATCATATTAAAGGTGTTTAATAAAAGATTACGAATATTTTTCAATACTTATTCTCAATACTGCACTTGCTTCAAAAGATATTTGCATTAAAATAAAAATAATAATTGAATAAATAAAAAAAAATTGTATTAAAAATTGAAAATTAATTTTTATTTTACGCTTTTATTATAACAATTGAAAACTTACGCTTATTGTCATTTTTCATTGAATTTGTTTTAAGTATAAATCTATATTTTAAAAATAATAACAAGCCTGCTTGGAGCAATTCATTTATTTTTCTAAAATATTAAACATTTAAAAAAAAAAAATTTAATTATTGCATATTTTTTATTTTTTTTTTTTTTTTAGTAATTTTTAGTCACTATTTTTTTTTTGTTTTATTTTAATCGCTTTTGAAGCCAAAATTGTGGCAGCACTGCCTGGATGTAAATTACATGCACGCACACATTTATACAAACACACACACACAAACACACACACTCTCTCACACACACAGTTACAGCAACAACAAGTCGAAGCTTTGCTCCTGTCAACCCTGCGGCAAAGCGACCATCAAAGCGCGTTTAATGTCAAGGCGAAACTCACACACACACAGACACACACACACACACACAAGCTCGCTCTCTCACACACACTTGCAGCGCGCTCTCTGCTTGCTTTAAGAGAGCGCGCATTGCAGTTTGCCTGCCGCCATTGCTGAAAGCTTTGCCCGCTCTTCTCTGCGCTCTCGTGCTCGCTCTCTTTATGCTGCTGCTGCTGTTGTTGTTTGTGGATTGCAACGCCGGCAGCGCAAAGGTTCTGCTGCCTGCGCCAGGTGCCGACTGTCACGACCCTTGACCTTTTCCATATGAATTATGAGCGAGAAAAATGAGCAAAACAAAGCATACAATGCAGGGTCACAGAGAGAGAGAGAGAGAGAGGGGAGAGTAATAAAGAGAGGGGGACAGAGGGACATTATTATTAATAAGAGCAGCAGCTGATGCAGTCGGCGCACGCGTCAACGGCTATGTCTGCGCTGCGCCAACGTCAACATCGACGTCGACGTCGACGTCGACGTCATCATCTGCTCGCTGCTGCAGCGAATATGTTGGGGCGTACGCTCTTTGTGCTTGTGTTTACATTCAACTCTGTATCTGTGTGTGTGTATCTGTATGTTTGTATTTGTGTGCCGCCACGCAGCTGTGCACAATTAGCGCAAACGCAACAGCTGCTGCTGCCGCTGCCGCTGCCGCTGCGCAGTTGGCTTTGGCTGCGCACACACCGTTAAGCGCGCGCGCCGGCGCAGGCGACAAATTTGTCCAATTTGTTAGAAAATATTTAAAAAAATGCAATTTCAAGAAATGTATTATAATTTTTAGCTATTACATAATACAAAGTATTAAAAAAATAATAAAAAAAATTAGTAGTAAATTAATAAATTAAATTGAATAAATTATACTAATAATGCCAATATGCCAAAATTAATATTTGTAATTATAAATCGGTTCTTATTGAAAGAATTACAAATTAAGAGTAATTTTTGTATTTATCTAATAATTGTAATTATACTATATCGGTTAATATTAACAGAATATTTGTAATTATATATCGGTTAATGTAAAAAGAACGTTGCGATTGCAAATTATTTGTCTTTGCTGAAAAAAAAACATCTGAAAACCAGGGCTGCCAACTTAGCCACTTTGTGGCTAGATCTAAGCCACTTTTTGAGCGGCTTAGCCACTTTTTTTTTAATTCTATTAGCCACAAATCTAGCCACTTTTTGGTTTTATTTCGCCACTTTTAGCCATTTCGTTTATTTTCACTTTTAAATTAAGAACACAAATTTCGGTAGTTTGATAATGCTGCGTTGAACCAAATCGGAACTAGATTTTACTACTTCACTCGTGCAAGTGCCTTTTTTTGTTTTTTTCCTTATTAATCAAATTTTGTTGATTATTTAAATTATTATTATTATTATTATTGCTTATTCAAAATAATAATAATTATAATTTTTAGCCATTTATAGCCACTTTTTTTTGTCAATTTTAGCCACTTGTGGCTAAAAAAAAATCTGACAGCACTGCTGAAAACCTGTCACGTTCGACCGCAATCAAATAGACTAAAAACTAATCCACTTAACATTTTTGAATCAAATAAAAAACGCCAACAAGTTAAAACAATGCAAAAAATTCATAAATTCATTGGATTAAAATAATTCTTGGATTTTTGCTGAAATTAGTTTTTGAACAATCGATATACTAATTATCTGTAAATCGATGAATTATAAAAAAAAACCAACATGATTTACAATAACTAATTTGATATTATTTCTATTTCATTGCAGCGCTTCTACATATGAAAGAAAAGCATAATTAAATGATTGCAATTGCCACAGATGCAAGGATTAAATAATACTAGATAATCAATCAAAGAAACAGCAACAAAACGTACAAGCAAGCAGAAAACGGGCGACAAAGCAAGCCACAAAAACAAAACAAAAAACATTAACAAAAAAATATAAAAAAAATAATTTAAAAAAAGAAAGAAAAAAAAATCAAAATTGAACTGTAAACGTGTCGATCCAAATCTTGCTCTCCAACTCTCTCGTCGCTGTGTGTGTGTGTGAGCGTGTGTGTGTGTGAGTGTGTGTGGTGTGAGTGTGTGTGTGTGTGAGAGTGTGTGTGTGTGTGCGTGTGTAGGCGGCTATATCAATGGCCAACATAAAAACGCTGCTGCAAGCTGCCGATTACATTGAGCAGCAGGAAAGACTCAAGTTATCGCCACAAGCGTTGGGTGGAGCACGCGGAGGGGGAGGGGGAGCGGGAGGGGCAGTTGAGCAGCAGCAGCAATTGCATTATGCCAATGGCAATGGCTACAGCAGCAGCGGCAGCAACAGCAGCAGCAACAGCAGCAGCAGCAGCAACAGCAGGACCAACAACAACAACAACAACAACAACTCATGTCAACTCAACAGAAACAACACGCCAGCAACAACAGCAACATCAACAACAACAGCAACAACACCCGCCAACGTAAACGGCCATAACGGGCTTACTAACGGCATAACTGCAGCAGCAGCAGCAGCAGCAGCAGCAGCAGCAACAGCAGCAACAACAACAGCTGTTGGCCTGGCTAACGGGCATTGCAGTCCACGCAGCCAACTGCTTGTTGCACACGAATACGAGTATCTCAGCAACGGCCAATTGGATGCAACGGGACGCGGCAGCAACAACAACAGCAGCAGCAGCAACAGCAACAGCAACAACAGCAGCAACAGCAGCAGCAGCGAAGGTCGCCACAATGCCTCGGGTAAGCCAACGATTCTCTATTACCAAGAAACCAGCATTTACACGTTGAACTTGTTGCATGAAGTGTTTTTTTATACCCTGTAAAACAGGGTTAATAACTTTGTCAGAATGTATGTAACAGGCAGAAGGAGGCGTGGCAGACCCCATAAAGTATATATATATTCTTGATCAGGGTGACAAGCTGAGTCGATTTTGCCCTGTCTGTCTGTCTGTCCGTCTGTCCGTCTGGATGAACACCGAAATTTCCTAAACTATAAAAGCTAGAGAAGCCGTTTTGGTCATGTTTGAAAGGTGTATACCATACGCAGATCCAGTTTATTTCAAATCTTGGCTGCCACGCCTCCCTTACGCCCTAATCGATAAAATATGAATTAGAAGCGTAATATTGAACATAGAATGTTGTTATTCGGAATATGTACTCTCCTCTATTATATTTAAATATCCCGTAAAGCGCATTGAAATCGATCAATAAACACAGGTGTTATAAGCGAAACAATATTGCAGGCGTAGCCTCGCTCGCCCTCTAGCAGCGCGGCCATTAAAGCGGCACACGTAAAAAAGGTAGAAGAGGAAGCATTGCTGCTACGCCTCGTATGATAGTTTTATAAAATTATATATAAAATATAGGGAGCAGAGTATTATACAGTCGGGACTGTTCTGCCCCTTCCAAATTTGTTCACCAAGTTTTGAGTGCCCAGGGGTGGTGTAGGGAATAAGTGTCACAACCCTATTTACCTAAAACATCATGTAATAGTACTAAATAGTATATAAATTCATATGTATATGTATATAATGAAAATCATTACGTGAAACCTATGGTATAAAAAAACTTCGTGCCACAACTTCAACGTGTAAACACACACTAAGCGTGAAAAACGCCAGCTCATGAAATTAAATCATATCACTGCCTATCATATCATGCAATTCATGCACACTTGCCAATCATCTCTTCGGTTCTTCCTGCGGCTACGGCTCGTGTTCTCCCCTCTGTTACCAGCTCAAAAACAAAACCGTAAAACCCCCAATATTATTAAGAAAGGAATCTCAAATTCAACATAATTTTTTAATTATTATTATTATTTTTTAAATAATTAAATTTGCGTTTTTTTTTATTAAGGGTCTTTTAAGTGAGTGGAAATGAAAAATGTATGTATGACCCAGATAGAATCTGAATAGACCCTACAAAGTATATAGTATACATATATCGGAATATACACTGCATCAGGTCAACGATATAGCCATGCCCACCAGATATAAGATAAGATATATTTATATTTTTTTTAATAAATTCACAATTTCACGCTTTTTGAAAATATCTGATAAAAAGAAGCAATTTTTGATTATTTAAGCAGAATAGCGCTTAGCGCGAGCTGTATGTATATATAGAAAGAGGCTATAGATTGCGAGATTTTTATTATTTTAAAAATCATGTGGCTATGTGTTGCCAGATTCGGCTCGTTTTGCAATATAAATATCAAATAAAAAAGTAAATAAACAAACATAATAACACAAAAAGTTACATATAATTTTAAATATTTTTTATAGGGATATGTTAAGTATAAATAAATTTAATAATTTCTAAATTAAATATATTTAAAAAAAATTAATATGAAAAAAAATTAACATTAAAATAATCAAATACAAAAATATTCATTAAAATAAACAAATATAAAATAAAATAAAATTACAAATAAATACAAATTGAATCAATATGGAATATTAAAATAAAACTTAAATTAATAGTATATGTTTTCAAATAGACGTATGATAAGCATAAATAAACTAAGAAATGCGCTAAATTGGCAATGCTGCCAGAAAAAGCAAAAAAATAGATCTTTCAATATAGAGAAAAAAGTAATACTTAAGAAATATACAATAAAATAAACAAATATAAAAATAAATAAAATAAAATTACAAATAAATACTAAAAATTAAATCAATGTGGTATATTAAAAATAAATACTAAATAAATATATATTTTTAAATAGACGTATGATAAGCATAAATAAATTAAGAAATGCGCTAAATTGGCAATGCTGCCAGAAAAAGCCAAAAAATAGATCTTTCAATATAGAGAAAAAAGTAATACTTAAGAAATATACAATAAAATAAACAAATATAAAAATAAAATAAATATTAAAAATTAAATCAATATGGTATATTAAAAATAAATACTAAATAAATATATATTTTTAAATAGACGTATGATAAGCATAAATAAATTAAGAAATCCGCTAAATTGGCTATGCTGCCAGAAAAAGCCAACAAATATATAGAAAAAAGTAATACCTATATAAAAATAAAATAAAATTGCAAATAAATACTAAAAATTAAATCAATATGGAATATTAAAAATAGTAAAAATTAAATAAATATATATTTTCAAATAGACGCACAAAAAGTATTCTAAATAAATTCTAAGACTAATTGGCAACCCTGCTCCCCCGCCCACGCTTGATGCACACATGTACAGTGCCCGTCGTAATAGTTGGCATGGCGCACTGTGCGCTCTCCGTGGCTACCGCACTCTCTCGCTCTCTCTCTCTCTCTCTCTCTCTCTCTCTCTCTCTCTCTCTCTCGTCTCGCTCTCTCGCTGTGCAAGTGCGCCAGCAGGTACTGTTATATTTATAGCGCTGTTTGCTGCTGCTGCTGCTGCTTTCTGTTTGCTCAGCTCAAGCCAAACAAATTTGCATGTGCTAAATAATGCTGCTGCTGCCTTGACTAACGCCAGCAACAATAGAGTTTTTTGTTTTATTTTATTCCCCCCCCCCCCTCTCCCCATTTGATAAAATTTGAAAAAATATTTTTTAATAATTTGCTGTATTTATTTGTTTTACTGTTTTTATTTGGCTGTCATACGCTAGTTTGTATGTAGGTATGTAGGTATATTTGTTTGTATGTATTTGGATATTTTGTGTTTTTGCACGTACGCTCGTACTTGTTGCTGTTGTTGTTTGGGGTCACGTCATGTCGCAGTCGCCGCGGCGTCGGCGTCGCTGCTGGCGTGCTCTCTTCGCAAGGCAGCGAAGCGCAACCATGAAAAACAGCCAAATTAGTCATAGCAGCATTCACACACACACGCACACACACACGCGCAAGCACTGGCAAAAAGAGAGCGAGAGAGCAAAAGAGCGCAGGCCCCATTGTTGTTTATATGCGTGGCCCACGTGAGCGGTGAGAGCGAGAGCGAGCGCATGCAATTGCTGCGCTCTCTCTCGCTGCCTTTGTTTTTGTTTTTGCGTTTGCTTTTGCTTTTGCTTTGTGTCGTTGCAAACACACAATGTGCAAACTGAGAGCGCCGCTCTTTCGCTCTCTGGCGTGCGCTCGCTCTCGCTCTTTGCGTGCAAAGCAAAGTCAATGAACTTTGTACGCATTTTTTTGTGCTTCTGTTTGTTGTTGTTTTCGCTGCTGCTGCTGCTGCTGCTGCTGCTGCTGCTGCTGCTGTTGTTATTGCTTTTGTACATTCATATTTTTATTAGCGTCTGCCTTTCTTTTTATGTTATTTCATGTTTTTATGTTTATTTTCTTCACACTTACAATTTATGGCGTTGTTCTGCTTGTTGCTGTTGTTGTTGTTGTTGTTGTTGCATTTCGTTAATTTGGACAGCTGGCGTTGTTGTTGTGTTTGTGTTTGTGTTTGTATTTGTATGTGTGTATGTGTGCGTGCCATTTGCTTCTTCTTCTTTCCATTTGCTTCGCCAGCCTGCGCTCAGCTGTGCTCAGCTGCAACAACAAACAACAAACCGAAAGCTATTATGCAACGCGAGAGAGCAGCTTGCATCAGCTTGTATCTTTGTGTGTGTGTGTGTGTGAGCGTCTGTCTGGTCGTGTGTGTGTGCGAGTGGGCGGGCCTGCGTTGGAGTGCAATAGCAAATCCTTTAGGAAATGCAAATTACACACAAAAAAAAAGTAATAAATTAAAAATATAAAAAAAATAATATAATAAATTACAAAGTATATGAAATAAACATAATTTACATACATACATATGTACATATGTATATAAAAACAATAAATAAAATAATAAATAAATTAAAATAATAAATAAATTAAAAATTATAAAACGATTATAAATTAAATATATAATATAAATGAATACAAATAAATAAATTTACACAATATATGAAATTAACTTAAATTACATAAATACATATATAAAAACCTTAAACAAATTAAAATAAAAAATGAATCAAAATAATAAATAAATAAAAATATTAAATAAATAAAAGCATAATAAATTAGATATACATATAATATATGTACATAAATGATTATAAATATATAATCAATTAATTTACGCAATATATGAAAAAAAAACTTCATATATGTACAAAAATATAAAAAATACAATTAAAAAAAATAAATAAATAAAAACATACATTGCCACAAAGTTATTTACGCTACTTACACCCATTTTTAATGGGTAGAGGGTATAAAAAACTGTTGTTAGTTATTAGATAAATTTAAATTCAATAAGAATATTTGCGCTCTCTCTCTCTCTCTCTCTCTCTCTCTCTCACCATACACACACACACGCATGCTCCTTTTTTAAGCCTTGCCTAAAAGCATGCTATGTTAGCTTAACAGCGCTGTAAAGCAACTGTTAACGCTGCTGCTGCTGCTGCTGTTGTTGTTGCTGTTGTTGCAATATGCAAAGTTTTGCTGGCTTTGATTGATTTGTGTTCTGTTGTTGTTGCTGCTGCTGCTGCCCGATGTCAATTTGCATTTGTTTATGCAGCAGCAGCAGCAGCAGCAGCAGTTGTTAGATGTTAAGCATTTACCGTTTAGTCGCGCGCCTAAACGGACACGAAAAGCAGCGCAACAAATGCAGAAGCAGAAATGTCTGAGCAACAACAACAGCAACAACAACAGCAACATGAACTGTTAACAGAGCTGCGCAGTCTGCTTAATGCATTGCAGCGTCTGCTGCAGTCGCAGTTGCCGTCGCAGTCGGCGTCGACGTCGACGTCACCCAAAAAGCAATGGATTTATCGTCATTGCCTGGGTATGTGTGTGTGTGTATATATATATATATATATATATATATAAATGTATGTGTGTGTGTGTGTAACGAACGCCACGTGATGAAAGCGCACGTGGCGATCGTATGTATGTCAGCTGAAAAGCTCATTACATTTTGGGCAATGCCTAAAGAGAAAGCTTTCCAAGAGAGCGCGTGCGTGGGCAGCTAAAGCAAAGAGAGAGACAGAGAGAGCACAAGCAAATGATGGAGTCAACGTAAGCATGTGCTTGTGTTATAGAGAGAGAGAGAGAGAGGGAGAGAGTTGGAGAGAGAGAGAGAGAGCGAAAGAGTATGACATTGCACTTAATATCAGTGTTGCCACAACCCGCTTTTTTCCCGTCAATTCTGGCAATTTATTAAAACGCATTTTGCTACAAAAAAATTCCAAAGCTGCGCCAAGCTGCAAATTCTAGCTTTTTTCAAAAAAAGGGTCAGTTTTTTGTCAGCTTTTTCTTGAATTTTATCAAATTATTCACTAAAATAAGCAACGATTTTAGTTCTGTTATTCTTATTCTTATAGATATTTGCTCATAACACCTATAACTAAACTTTTTTGCCAATGTTTTTGTTTTTTTTTTTTTGTGCCCATGCCGCTAAAAACTTGGCAACACTGATGACAATGCACTTAATATGGTAAACATAAACATAAAGAGAGCACAGTTAGCAAAGAGCGTAAACGCAAAGAGCGAAATTTTTAGATGTATTAGTGTTGGTTTAACATCGATAATTTCGACAATCGTCATCGATCATAATCGATTAGACATGATTAAAAAAATGGCTTGAATTTTAGTTTCAAAAATCCAGAAAAAAAACTGCAAAGTTCTTAAAATAAAATTCACACAATTTTCTAATTTAAATTTTGAATTTAGCACCAAAAGAAAGTTAAACAGTAATTATATATTCTGTTTATTATTTTTAAATATATTTAAAACTTAATCTAAGCTAAAATGCCCGAAAATTAAGAGCATTCGATACAGTGAACAAAAACTCGATAGCGCAAATTGATTGCAATCGAATGGGTTAAGACTGAAGTGCATAAAAGCATACACTTTCGATAGAGTGAACAGTGATTCGATAGAGTGAATAGTGATTCGATAGAGTGAACTGGCTGCAGAGAGAGAGAGAGATGGAGAGCATTTGTGACTAACCTAACGCTTATTCATAAGCTTATTCATGCCACACTCATAACATTCATCACATTGATTCATTGCCCAAATTGTTGTTTGTTTTGTGTTTTATGTTTTATTGTTGTCTTTGTTGTGCTTGTTGCCTATCACCGCTTACGCTTTGCGCTCTTTCCTTCACATGTATTTATTTGATTTTACTATTTTATGTTTTCTTTTCGTTTGTTCTCATTTTGTTTTTTTAGAGGATGAAAATTCCTCGTCCAACTACAACTCCTCCCACTATCAGCAACAACAACAACAACAACAACAACAGCAACAGCAGCAGCAACAACTGCAACATGCAACAGGCAGAGCAGCGGCAGCGGCAGCAGCAGCGAAGCCAACGTCCGCTGCTCGCTTTGACGGCTCTGCCTTCATGCTGGTTGCCAATGGCACTGCCACGCCGTTGCAAATACAGCTTCCTGCAACTGCAACTGCAAGTGCAACATCTGCAGCAGCAGCAGCAGTTGCAACATCAGCAGCTGTGGCAGCTGTGGCAGCCAAGCATAAGCTGCCCAACGCTGTTGCCTCTGAATTACCGCGCAAGTATTTCATGCTGGCCGATGCCAAAGGCGCCCCAACGCCGGCAGCGACGTTGGCAGCGACACTGGCAGCGACGTCGGCGTCGCCGCTGCGTCACGCTGCTGTCATTAGCAAATCCCAAATACCGCTCACCCCACCCCCCACCGCCACACGCAAGGTGGTCGAACCCGCCAGAATACGCTCCTATTCAATGTCATCCCATAAACTTTCAGCCTCGCTCATTGCTGCCACATCTGCAACAGCAGCAACAGCAGCAACAACTGTTGCCACAGAGGACGCCCATATGAGCTATGTGGGGGGCGTGCTGGGCGTAGGACGCGCCTCGAATGCAACCTCATATCGTCAGATTCTCAATCACAATCACAATCATCAGAGCTCGGCAGCTGCGTCGGCAGCGGCGTCGGCAGCGGCAGCAGCAGCGCCCATATCGGTGTCGACGTCGGCGCCTGTGGCAGGATCTCAGCTGAGCGGACATGGCGGACGCAGGAGGACGATTAGTTCCAATAGCAATGGGTGAGTAATCGATCCATGATAAGCAAATGCGAGTTATCGATATACCACATTGATCGACAGACAGTTATCGGTTGAGTCGATGCATAAATTTGATTTGTCGATTGTAAATTATCGATCAAAATTGATAGATATTTATGTTTAGCGGTTTATCGATAAAGCATTATCAATAGAAAGTTATCGTTACAATTGCACCGATAAAGTGTCAACACACATATTCATCAATAGAGGAACAGATACCTAAAGATATTGCTGAATGGAGAGTTTTCAAAATAGAATATTCGATTATAGGCTATCGATCGACCTTAAGCTATAGAGAATCTTCCAAACAAATTATTGGATAGAAATTACGATAAAGTTACTTATATAATTTTATCTGTTGAAATTGATAGAAAGTTATCAATGGTTGCATTCACCAGGTTACCGCTCCATGGATCGCTCACCCGATAACCGATGAAAGCAAACCTAATGCATCATAAAATTGCAGCGCATGGATTTTATGATGCAATTTTATGATGCATTAGGGTTGCTTTCATCGGTTATCGGGTGAGCGATCCATGGAGCGGTAACCTGGTGAATGCAACCAATATGTGTATACTTAGTGATATATACATATCTATCGAAAATTGTCGATAAACGTTTACAGAGCATTATCATGATGCATCGTTATCGCTAATCAAATCATCGTCAGTGGTGAACATGCGTTGATAGAGAGTTATCAATGTCGAAATTGCTTTATAATAACAATCACATACATTTGTTGATAACTAGTGTATTTATCGATAACAAACGATTTCGTTAGTATTGTCAACAACAGATTGTTGGTGGTAGCTTTTGTATTATCGACACCGTTAGCACTGGGCTTATTTCGAGTCTATGCTCGTTTATCGACGTATGTATCAAATGTAATTAATCGATAAACGCGTTTTCTTCTGCTTCACGCGCAGGGCGGGCACACGCGAGGTGCACAACAAGCTGGAGAAGAATCGTCGCGCCCATCTGAAGGGTTGCTACGAGGTGCTAAAGAACGAGCTGCCTCTCAAGGATGAGGATCGCAAGAAGACATCCAATTTGACAATACTCGACAAGGCGCACAAATATGTCTTGGTATGTCCCATCAGCTCTCTCTTTCTTCCGCTCTCCCTGTCTCTTTCTAACTCTCTCTTTCTCTCTAACTGTAGCAACTCACGAAATGCAATCGGGATCAGGAGGCGGAATACGAGCATCTGGCCAAGGAGAAGATTGAGAAGCAGAAGCGTCTCAATAATCTTAGACGGCTCACGGATCAGAGCATTCCATTACATGATAAAGGTAAATATACATGTATATATAGAGTTATCGATATATATATAGATATAGATACCTTCGCTCTTCAGTTGAAATTTGCATTTATCGCTATGCCAAATGTAGCTCAAGTTTTGCATCTGATTTGTGGCGCGAGGCCTACGATCTGCGTGCTTCCTTCCCACCCCTCGTTGTTGCCTTCCTCCTATCCCACTGCTACATACATATCTCTCTTTAGTAAGCTCCCCAACCACCGTTCACTCTCAACGACCTTCAGCTCATGCAATTGCATCTGAAGCAAAAATTGTTCTTATCTAGCTCCTCTTTCCCCTTCTCTAATTTCCTTATCTCTATATTTATGTCTCTTTTACTTCCTCAGACTCTATTCTTTATTTAGCTTTTCGTAATAATGTGTACTCCTCTATCCTTATCGTTCCTTCCTTCTGTCCATTCTTCTCTCTCCTTTACTGACTCTGGTACTATCGCTTTACCTACCGTTTCTCCATTTATCATACATCCACCCATGAAATCTCTGTTATAGCACTATGTATCCTCTTAGTTGCTTACTTCTTGTCTTTCTTATGTTTCTTTATCTTTTTGACATTTCTTCATTCCATCTTTCTATCTCTATCTGTTTTTCATCACATTTCCTTTTCACTTTGCTTAGTTCAGTCTTCTTACGCCACCCATCTCTCTCTGCTTTCCTTTCTCACTCCTTCTTCTCTTTCTTCTTGTATTTCTTTGTCTTCTTGGCCTTTCTTCAGTCAATCTCTCTATTTCTATATAGCAAACATTCGATCTTCCTTTTCTCTTATGTTGTTTCTCACATTTCCTTTTTATTCTTCTTACTTCAGTTTTCTTGCGCCACCTTCCAAGCTTTACTCTCTCTTTATTTTTTATTTTTTCCTTCCCACTTTTTGTACAACTTCAGACCCAGTTTCACCCACTGTTTCAGCTCCATCCTTCTCTCTTTCTCAACCTTATTCTCTCCCTAAACCCTGGATGGTTTCGTCTTATCTTATTCTTCTCTTGTGTACGTGTTGTAATGTCGTTTCTCTCTTCGATTTCAGATGAAGCCGTTTGCCTGACTACCACCTCAGCATCATCCAATGCCGCAGCCTCGACTACGGGCATGTCATCGTTATCGTTATCGTTATCGCGCACAGAAGCAACAGCCGCAGCAACAGCAGCAGCCACGCCCATTCTGTTCGATGGCACTGTAACACCTGTATCTGCCGCTGCTGTAAGTTGTTGCAATATCAAATACACTGAGAGAAAACTAATTAGAGTATTCGATCGAGTTAAATTTATTTAATGTCCAGGCAGACTGCAAATAAATTTAAACTCACTTAATTATAATTGAAATTAAACTGGGAATAAGAAGTTAAATCAAGAGGAATACAATTTTTTATGAAAATAGCTAAAATGTAAAAATCCATAAATTTAAAATAAAATATTTAATTAAAAAAAAGTATTACAAATCAAATGGCAAAATTTGTTTTTATGCAAGGTTTCAAAATTTCGAATTACATATAGTAATAACAATAAGTTCGAAAATTGGCAAGAAAATCAAATATATTGGATATACTATAAAGGGGAAAATAATAAATAAATAGGAAAACAACATAAATCAAAAAATTATTGAAAATAAATAAATAATAATAAATAAATAGGAATAACAAGTAATATCATAGCAAAATAAAAGAAACATTTGAAATTAGGTAAAAACAAGTTGAAATGGGGAAAAAGAAGAAATTGTAGGGAAAAATAAAAGAGAAAATAAATAAAGAATTTAAAATATTCGGATACAAATAAGATAAATTAAAAAGCAATCAAATTAAACAAAAAAAAAGAAATATGATTAACGAACAAGACAAGGAAAATATAGTAATAAAAGAATATAAAATAGAAAAGAAAGGAAAGAAAATTAATTGAGGGGAAGTAGAGGAAGGGAAAGAGCACGATAGCAAAATAAAGAAAAGAAAAAGGACGAACACGAAGGGAAATCCAAGAATAGAAAAGTTAAGAAGAGGAAACAAAAGAAACGAAAAAGAAAGTTATGGAAAGCGAAGGAAGGGAAAGAAAATAAAAGGGTGAACAAGGAAGGAAATTTAAAGAATTTATAGAATATATAGAAAACGAAAGAACAGGAAAAGAGAAACATGAGAAAAGGGAATCAAGTGAAGAAAAAGGATAATTGATAGAAAGGTAAGGGAAAGAAAAGAAATGAAAACAAAGAAAATGCAGAGAAAGTGGGAAGAGCTTAAAGAAAAGGAAAGCAAGAAAAAAAGGAAAATAAATAAAAGGAAATAAAAGGAAAAACAAAAAATAGGGAAAGGCAAAGTTATGAAAGAGAAGGAAAGAAGGAAATAAGAAAATAAATAAAATAAAAAGAAAGGAAAGTTAAAGTTATGAAAGAAAAGAAATAAATAGTAAAATAAATAAAAGGAAAATGAGGGAAAGTTAAAGTTATGAAAGAAAGGAAAGAAGAGCAGAAGAAAAGAAAGAAATTGCAGACATAACCGAGGGCTTCGACAACAGCAACAGGAATTATCCGATTATTACAATAATTATGTTATTATAATTATTGCAGCTGCAAACAACGGCAATATCCCCTGTGATAAACAAGCTGAGCAACGGCAGCGGCAATGGCAATGGCAACGGCAACAATAAACACAACAGCAACATCGGCAACATCAGCAGCAACAATATTGTCTACACTGCAAACAATTTGTTGGGCTCTGTTGTTGGCGTGCAGATGGGTTTGCTGAAGAGCAGCAGCAAGCACAACAGCAACAGCAACAATGTGACCTCCGCTGCCATTGGCTATCAACAACAGCAGCAGCAACAGCAACAACAGCAGCAACAAGCTGCATTAATCAATCCCGCCGCCAATGCTGCCATTGTCTTTGGCCTGCACAAGAGCAGCAACAACAGCAGCAGCAATCACAACAGCAACACATCGCCGGTGGGCAGCCCCAATCAGAGCGTTGCAACTGTTGTTGTTGGCGGCGGCACCACAGCAATCACACGCGGCTCACCAACACCGTCGACCCCCTCGCCCTCCCCCAGCAGCTCCTCGAGCGGCGTCTCCTCGTCGGCCTCCTTTGTGGGCTCCTCCTCCTCCTCATCCTCGTCGTCGTCCTCCTCCTCATCGTCGTCCTGCTCGTCCTCCACCTCGTCCACTTCATCCGCCTGTTCAGCAGCAGCAACAACCGTTGCTGCCAACACAGCAGCAACATCAACAGCACCAATGCTGACTGCGACGTCGACTGCGACTGCGACTGCGGCGCAACCTCTGTTAGCCTCCACACGCAGCGCAGCCAACATCAAGTTTCATGGCAGCGCTGGCAGCAACACGGCAGCAACAGCTGCTGCCAATGGTAGGCAATAGCTGCTCTCTCCCTCTCTTTCGCACCGAATAACATGCTCTCTCTCCCTCTCCCTCTCTCTCTCTAGCCCACTCGGCGAGCTTTCATCAGGCGGACAAAGATTGCAACTACAACTTCTTGATAAGGGGCACGACGGCCCAATAGATAACGATGTCGGCAACAGTAACATCAGCAGCATCAGCAGCAGCTGTCATTGTTGTCGCTGCGGCTGTTGTTGCAACTGTTGCAGCAGCCAACAACAACAACAGCGCCAGCAGCCACACCATCAACGTTTGCCTGGACAACAACAGCAGCAGCAACACCATCAACTGATGTGCTAACAACAGCAGCAGCAACAGCAACACCAACATCTGCATTTGTTGTTACAACAGCAGCAGCAATGCAAACCAACATCAGCAATTGTTGCCACAACAGCAGCAACTACTGTAGCAGCAACACCAACAATTGCTGTGACAATAGCAACAGCAACACCGGCAATGGTTGCTACAAAAGCAGCAGCAACATCAGTTATTGCTGCAACAACAACAGCAGCAGCAACAACATCAAGAATTAATTACAGCAGCAACAAAGGCATATTAATGCGACAACAGCAGCAGCAACAATTGTTTTCGATGTAGCAACAACACCAGCAACACCAACGATTGTTGAAAACCACAAAAAGCAGCAGCAACCATTGTAATAGATACAAAAAACAGCAACTGCTGCAGCTGTTGTTGCTGCTGACTCTAAAACAAAACAACAACAAGAACACCAACAACAAACTGAATTGTGCGCAACGGCTCCCACCTTGAAAACAACAACAAATACTATATACACAACTGGCAAAAGTTTATTTAGCTCTAAAACTTTCTCTATAAATCATACAGTAAACAAACAAACAAACAACAATCGCACGCAGCAAACAACTAAGAACAATTACACCAACAACACCAACAACAACAACAACAAAGCATCAACAGTTCCGCCCAACATTTAAGCATCGATTTTGTGAATCAAAAAATCTAAGGAAAGCAAAAGGCATAAAGCAAAAAAGCAAAAACAAAGCATGAGAAGTAAAGAAAATCAAAGTTTAAATTTAAATGTAAAAGAACAAAAAAAAAAACAAAACAACAAAAACAAAACCAAACACAAAAACAAATTAAAAATATTAACATAAAAGTAAAGCAAATTATTTTTATTAAATAATTTTATACACAGCTAAAGTTTAAAATAAAAGCAAAGAAAATCAAACAAAAAAATTTCAACAACCACATAAAAAAATAAAAATAAAATACAAAAACAAACACAAATAGCAGCAAAAAGAACGCAAGAAAAAACACTAACAACAACAACAACACCAACAATACGCATAAGAAACAACATAACAACAATTAACAAATAAATAATAGAAATAATCACAATAATTGGAGTAACCAAGTGAATTAGAAGAATATGTGCAAAACATCAACAACCGCAAGAAAGTTGCAGTAGAATTTCAACAAAATTAAGTGTAACACCAACAACAAGCAGATTTACAACAATTAGAGGAATAACAATAAGTGAAAAAACACCAACGATTAGCATATGCAGAGAAACTGCAACAATTACAACATTAACTAAACAACACCCATAACAACAACAACATTTACACCAACAACAAGAAGAAAACAAATAACAACAATTACACCAAAACAATAAGAAATCTTTCAATAAACAAACAACACCAATAGGAATTTGTGGAAATTTGGAAAAATGTGCAGAGTATCAACAACATACAGAAGAACAACTTCAATTACAACAACTCAACAATGGGCAAACAAAGTGCAGTTAAACAATTACACCAACAACAATAAAAACAACAACAAAAATACGGGAAAACAAAAAGATCAGCAATTACGGCTATAACAATTACAAGCATCGCAATTACACCAACAATCGCAGTGAGCAGAAGCAGCTAAGATAGTGGATGAAGTTAATGTTGAAGAACAACAAGAAGAAACTGTATGAGCTGCATAACTACAACAACAATTTCAACAATCAACAACAGCACACACCAATACACACACACCAACAACAAAGAAGTTTTTTATATGTACATATATATTTATATATCAGTATATGTGCGCATATGTATAGCATAAAGCTAAGCCAAGTAACAACTGCAGCTTCAACAACCAGTTTAAGCTTTATCTAATACATCAACACACACCAATACACACACTAAGACATACCAACATACACCAACACTTGCTAGTTTAGCTTAAGTAGTCGCTGTTGTAACAGAAACCACCAAAAGGGCAAACGCTTTACAAAATAAAAACACACCAACATGAACGCATACATACATACATATGTCTGCATACACACACATACATACATATGTAATGGGCATACACACACATACGTACATATGTAATGTGCGTATATAATGTACTATACATGCATATGTATGTGTATAACACACACATCCGTCTGTATGTATATAGGAATCCATGTCCTACAGAACAGAAATTAGCAACAACTCAACTTGTACAACAAAATTACAAGACTCTATGTGTGTGTGTGGGTGTGTGTAACCAATTACTATACATATGTACGTTTATATATAGTATATATTTAAACTATACAAATCGACGCATTATACCCCAAATTTAAAAGAAACCCAAATCTTACAGTAAGCTCTTTTTTCTCTGGCCTCGTTCATTAAACTTTCTTTAAACATTACATCATCCCAACTTGATTCTGTTGTACTGAAATATATATAGGTTATAAAGCATTTACAATGTTTTACCAACTGTTCAGTTAAAGTAATTATAGTATTTACATATATATATTTTACATTCAAAATTCTCAACTTTGATACACCATAATTTTGCGTAAATTGTGTCGATTTGTACCACATATAGACATCTATATACATATGTGACCAAAAGCAGCCATAGAGCTGTCTTACGTACATTCATACATTCATAGACAAATGTACACATTTCTCTATAAGTACTATATGTCGTAGCTATAGTTGTTGTCCAACGGCTAGACTGAATGTAAGCACATCAACATACATACATACATACATACATACCTACATCAATATACATCAATCCATCAGCAAACACATTTACATACTGGCATACATTCAAACATTTTTACATACATACATTCATAGTAATACCCACCAGAACAAAGTTGAACTTTCGCTCAGTGCTCAGGATCACTCTCTCTCTCTGTCTCTGTCTCTTTCTCCTCTTCTCTTTCTTTTCCATGCTTTCTCTTTAAACTGTTATAACATTTGTATAACACTTCTAAAAAGATTAGTTATATTTTCATTTTCTGCAATTAGCACAGATTAAAGACAACCTAAGACAGGCTAAACTTTCTACAACTTGTATAACAGTTACGCATGTATGACAGTTACTTCACTTGTACAGAAGTATTACACTTGTATAACAGTTGCAACATTTGCATTACAGTAACTACACCTGTATGACAGTTGAAAATCTTGTATAACACTTGATATATAGCCCACCAAAACGGTGTAAGGCGCTGCGTTTTTAAATCATGTTAGCTTACATTAAACAAAGTTTTCTTGCACCTCGTCCTGTGGCGGAGAATTGTATTCCCTTTAAAAATCAAGCGGACATTCACAATATCGAGTGGTTATAACGGTTGTATAACAGTTTTATTGCAGTTGGGTTCAAATATTGTCGCCTAAAACTGTTGAACAACTTGCAAATTTTACAGAATTTAAAGTTTAACAGTTTTTTTTTTTTGTATTAACGATTTTTAGGTAAATTTTCGAATAGCTTTTTTTAATTTCAATCACGAGAGAAATAGAGAGAGAGCGAGAGACAAGAACACGAGCTCGGAAAATCGGAAAATCTTAATGGAAAGTTCACTTATAACTTAACTAAAGTTTTAAAGTTTTTTTTTTTTTAATAGCAAAAATAACGCTAATTACTTGGCCGCAACTGATCCAAAAAGCATATTGAAATATACATAAATCAAATAAACTCAATTAAAATATTTATATAGCAACACTTAAAGAAATGATCTATGATGTTATATGTACATATATACTATATACGATATATAACTATATATATATTTATGTATAACTTGTGACAAAAACAAAACCAAACAGAAATAAAGAAACTTAAAGTGAAACTAAAACTATATATTATATTTTGGAGCATTTTTTGAGTGTATGGATGTGCGTCTGTATGTGTGTTTGTGTGTTTGTGTGTGAAGCAAAAGTATTATCTGAGAAATTTTGTTGTAAAGCTAAAAAAGATATTTTTATGTTATGCTATTAAAAGAAATTATGGAAAAATAATTTTATAAAATATATCTAATTTTAACAAAATGTTTTGAATTTGTAAATATTTTGGAAACAATTTGGAACAATTTGTTAAATTTCGGTTACACTTAAAAAAAAAAACCAAACAAATTTATAGAAGAAATATATATTTATATATCTTAGCATACACTTGAAAAAAAATGTTTTAATTTTAAACAATGAGAAAAATCCCACAACCAACAACAACAACAACACGTAGTTCTTAAGCCTAAATGTTTTGTGTAAATGTTTTGAGTGTAAAATCCTAGAATATAAGTGCAAATAAAACAAAACTTACGAAAAATAAATAAATAAAAATCTATAAAAATTGTGTGTAAAAATGTAACAAAAAAAGTCTTAAAAGAAAAACTAAATAAATTCAATAAAACCACAACTAAAACTGTATTTAGTTTGTGCGTTTTGCTTATTAGCTTAATTAATTTGTCATTGTTTTTTTTAATTAATTAATTAATTAATTACGTTTGTAAGTAGCCAAGTAATGAACATATACTTTAGTTCTGTTTAAATATAAATTAGCTTTTTTTGTTTAATATCTACTAATTAAAACGATTTCATTTTAGAAATGCAAATATTACGGATATATAATATTTACACATACATACATATTTAATTATTATTATTCTTTAATTTTATTTACTTAATTTAGTGTTGAAAACAAATCGGGAGTATTGCAAACATAATTATAAATGTACGAAAAAAACAAAACAAAACAAAAACACAAAAAGAGATATATATTATATGGAGAAAGCAGACAAACCAGATACATATATGTTAAAAAATAAATAAAATAAAATAAAAAAGAAACAAAACAAAAATAAACATAAAAATGTATGAAAAAACAAACATCTTTTAGCTGTAAATGTAATATGTAAAATTAATTTTAAACAAAATCAGCAACAAATTCAAAACAAAACAAGGCATATAAAAATATATGAGAAAAAGTATATATATAAATATATATATATATATATATATATAAATGTGTAAAGTAAACAAAAACGCGAAAAAGTTAAAAAACTAAAAAAAATAAAACGTGATTTCAAAACAAAAATCTTGTCTTTTTCTTAAAAGAACTTGGGGTCAGGGTTAAGGGGAAGTTAAATGCATTATTTTGAAATTTTTGACTCGTATCCAACAATTACGAATATATATTAAAATAGACAGGATATTAAATATATGTTATGCATTAATTCAAACAAGAACTCCTGCAAATGACAGTTCTTCAGTATTTTCTTCATGGGTTTATTCTGATCTTCAACCCTTTCAACATAGATAACTGCTATCTTTTGGATTACATTCCCAATTTCATGGAGAATACGGGAAAGATCAGTCGGACGGGCCCGACTGTAGAATACCCTGTACTTTTTATTTTAAATATAATTTTATAAAACTGTCACACAAAGCGTAGCAGCAATGCTTCTTCTTCTTCTTACTTTTTTGTGTGTGCCTTAATGGCCGCGTTGCCAGAGGGCGAGCGAGGTAGCACCTGTAATACTGTTTCGCTTATAACTCTTGTGTTTATTGGCCGATTTTAATGCGCTTTTCAGGATAGGTAACCACTAGACAAGTGTATATATTCCTAATTTCAACTTTCTATGTTCAATATTACGATTGCGATTTGGTTTTAATCGATTAGCGCGTGAAGGAGGCGTGGATCAAACACTTGGAATTAAGCTGATTTGCATATGGTATAGACCTACCAATCATTGAAAACAGAATTTATGTCAATAGATTTGTCTTTAAAATTGGCGAATGTATATTATTTCATTCTTTATAGTCGGTAGGGGCAATTAGGGAGATTTAAAATAAACTTGATCTGCGTATGGTGTACACCTACCTTCATGCCAAAAATGGCAGCTCTAGCTTTTATAGTTTAGGGAATCTCAGAATTCATCCAGACAGAGAGACAGACAGGGCTAAATCGCCTATGCTCGTCTCCCTGATTAAGAATATATACACTTTGTGGGGTCTGCCACGCCTTCTTCTGCCTGTTACATACATTCTGACAGAGTTATTAACCCTGTTTTTCCCATTTTTCAATGGGTAGAGGGTATAAAAACCGCACCGCTTGAAAAACGGTTGAGTTCTGGTAAAGTTATGCGCATTCAAAGTTCAACAAAAATGGATTTTTTCGTTTAACGAGTGATAATCCCCCCACGATACCAATATTGGCCCTAAAATCGACATTTTTCGAGATAGGCTCCTACGACAAACTCCTTACCTGAAGTGAAACTGAGACTTTGGGTTTACCTTTTTGACCGCCCTGGAATCGAGAATCAAGAAATAAAACATCATTTGGGTTTATCATATAGGTTTTCGTTTTTATTTCCAAGCTAAACATAGTTTATTATTTGTTTTGTTTTCTTCCATTCAGTTGTATTCATAATAATCATTAAATAGTAATAATAGTTTATCAAAAAAATGCGCTTTGCTCTATTGTTGCTAAAAAAGAAATGGGCATTACGAATGCCAAAAATGTTGCGATATATGCATGGTATGTGTGTATGTATATAAGTATATGGTGAATAAAAAGGAAAGTTGTGTCTGTGTGTGTGAGTAAAAAGTATCTGTGTGTGTGTGGGTGTGTGTTTAGTTCCCTAGGCCCTTATAGTACTTAATTGTTGATCTTTCTTTGTATAGCAACACTTGATTTGTTTATAAATATATATTTTGTTTCAGCTGTTTCGCAGTATAATATCATACAGAAGGGGGAAAAAACAGGCGAAAGATACAGAGAGAGAAAAAAGCAAGGGAAAAGTCAACAATATGGAATAGACAGAGAGAGAGAGGGGGGAAATGAAAAGTGGAGAAGAATCCTTTGCATAACTTATATATTTAATAATAAACATAATAATTAGATGTAACATATTATATATTTGTTTTTCTTGATTTAATAGTAATCGTAATCATATCGATAAGAATAATAATAATAGCTTAAATATTACAAATACAGAATGCAGTTTTGCCAGAAACAAAAGGAAATCCGAAAGAAAATATATATATATATTTATACATATATAGCATATGGAAAAAGTCGTAGAAGCAGCTACAAATGTCAGTTGTTCTATATTATGTTTTATTTTATTTTATTTTATTTATTTATTTTATTATTTCTTATGTCACTTTAGAAAATTACAAAAGTTTGCATCAAAAGTTGCCGTGGCTCTTTAAAGTAAATTTGATTTTATTTATAAGAGTTGTAGCTATGGATTTGTCGCCTATTATTATTATTATAATTAATATTTTTCCTTTTTCTTTTATTATAGTATATATTAAATATTTGTCAACCTATTTGTTTTACGTTTGCTTTGTTTGTTTTTTATTTTTAATGTATATTATATAAAAAGCTTTTCAGTGTATGTGTTTTTTTCATTTTGCGTATTCAATTTCATTAAATTATGGTTTAACATTTCGCTATTACTTTATACACAAAAATAGTATACACTTATTAAGTGATAATAAAAAAACAATATAAATTAAAAAAAAATCAAACTTAAAAAGCGGCTAGAGTAATTATTGCTCTGGCATTCTTTGTTCATTTTTAGCAAGGGTTCTTTATTTAGTTTTATTTTTATTTTTTTTAAATATTGCAAAAATGTACACATAAAATAATAATTTAAGTTTACACAAATAAAAAATAAAAAGCTGGCGCTGTACTTTGTTTAGTTTCGTGTTTTTTTTTTGTTTTTTGTGTTTTTATTTTATAGTTATATGTATTTTAATTATGTATTTTACATATAATTCATAATTTATTATGTTTAAATTGAATTTTAATCATCGTTGAAATGTTTTGCAAATAAGTTTTATGTTTTTCTTTTTTTAAATATAAATATTAACGTAACGTTGTTGTTGTTGTTGCGATTGTTGCTTGTTGCTGTTGCAGTTGTTGTTGTTGTTGTTGTTGTTCGCTTGTTCTGTTGCTTTTGCTGCTTTCTCCCGTTCTCCCTTTCTCTTGTTGTTGTGGAACATCTACTTGTTGTTGTTGTTTGTTTGTTGTTGATTTTGTTGCATTTGTTGTTGTTGTTGTTGTTGTTGCTCGACTCTTACAACAATTGGCAGCAAGGAGAAGGCTTTGCCGGCTCTTTCACATCCATTTGACGCTGTTTTTTGCGTGATGAAATATCCCTGATTAGATCGAAAAATACCTGGCAAAAAAGATTAATTAATTAATCGATTAATTCCATCTCAATTCTCAATCGTGTTTGCATTGTGTTAAATTTCTTTGTTTATGCTAGAGTTACGTCTAACAAAAAATATATATATATTTATATATAGTATCGAAAGCTAAAAAGTTTCTTCAGACACCAGTATAATTTGTATATAATACATAAAAAATTCCAAATCAACCAATGGAAATAAAGTTTTCAAAATATAATCAAAGAACCAAAAAACGAGCGCCAAAATAACCGTAAGTTAAATAATAAAATATTTGTAAAATTAAAATTAATCGCAAATGCTAAAAAGTTGTTTGTGCTAAGAATTAACTAATTGCTATTTTAGTATTAATATATGTATTATAACTAAACTGTTTTACAAGCTTCATATATTCTGAATAAACAATGACCATTTATGATTTAAGATTCAAGATTAAGATTAAGATAGAAAGATTTAAGATTCAAGATTAAGATTAAGATGGAAAGATTTTTAAAATTGAAAAATGTAGATAACTTTAGCTTTTAAAAAAAATTTTTAGATATATTTTTGACTTTTTTTAAGTTTGTCGTATATCGCTGAAATTTACAAACCAAAAACAAATGTAAATTAAGTTGAAATATTTAGTTCTGAGATCATTAAAAAATTGAAAAACTATTGGTAAAAATAATGCTTCAGAATACTCATTAAAGCCTTAGTTTGCAGAACAGTTGTAAATGTTTTAGTAAATGTTTTCAACTAAATATAGTAAGGGTAAAGTTATAGGTGTGTGTGTGTATGTTTCAGGACATTTATTTTAAATATATTAGATATAATATTTAAACAAAGTCAACTGGAAGTACGCTTTTCATCTAATACAGTTTTGTTCTAGAGGCAAAATGTCTTGCCATTCGAAAGTGTGAACAGATGATGAAGACAAACTAATAACATTTGATTGTATTGTCAAATCGATACAGTGAACATAGATTTTGGTTTGGAATATTCTAGAGAAATATGTGAACTATATAACATTTTTTAAAGCTTTTTTTACCGATTTTTTTTTAACAAATATTCAAAGAACACTTTAAAATTAAAAACAAATTTAATGAAATTTTTTTTAAGATCCTATACTTTAAAATAGTACAAAAGGGTTTATTAAATTAGTGCAAGTAGAAAGAAGAACTCCATAAGTAAGTATATATAAGGTATAGTTATTTGTAGAATCTCCTACGTTCGAATGCAGTATTGCGCCCGACTGATCTGCTTCATCCCTACGGAAATTTCGACGATTTTTCGAATTTTTGTAGGGTTTCAGTAATTTGGAATAGGAATTGGAATAGAAACTATAAAAATCGGTCAAATCAATTGTGCTATTTAGCTATTTTTAATCAATTTCGTATTCACGATCGTGTTAGGCGTTAACAGCACGATAACAGCACTTGAAAGCGGCTTAACATGCACTTAACAGTGCATGCTGTCAACAGAATTACATGAACCAACTTCTGGCTGTTAAGTTAACATTAAACGTACAGTAAAAACAAAAGTTTGTTATACACACATGCAGACTGTTATTAGGATGGGTTATACCATATATATAGAGAAGGAAGAAGAGAGTTTAGTCAATATTAGTGTTATTTTAGTGTAGCTGTAATTGATGATTGAAAACTTAACTACCATAAGCAGAAATCAGGCAAGCGGCACTCTAAAACAATAGCAGATAAGAACAGAAAAAAAGAGAAAACCCATAAAAAAGGAAAACAAAAAACGAAAAAAAAGTAGTATTAATAACAATACTAAATGTTTTTAGTGTTGCAAAAAGCCAAAAGCGTAGGTTGTTCAAATACTACTTGAAAGTTAAATAGAAAAGTTTTGTAATTGGTTAGAATAGAGTGTTAAAATTGTGTGTGAATTTGAATTTGTTTTTTTTTTGGTAGAGTATTGGTTTATGCACCTAAATGCCTAAAGTAGGGTACACTTAAGTCTCCGCTTCTTGCATCTATCTTTAGCACGCCCGCTCGTTGCTTTCGAATCTTCGGTTTTTCGTGATCTTATTTCGCGCATCAAATCAAAAAATACCTGCAATTGTGATATGGGATATATATAAAATATACATATAGAAGAGAGTTGTTTATATGTAGAATAGATTCGTATTGTATGGTTAAAAAAACAGTATTGCAAAGACCTAAGTGTGTGTGTATTGAGTGTGTGTGTGTTGGTTTGGTGTTTTAGAGCGTGATGTCAGTAGCGCTGGCAAATACACTTGAAGAAAAACACAACATAGAATCAACAAATATTAAACATAAATAAATATATATTTAGATTAAATTAAATATAACACAAATTACTTAAAAATTATAAATTGAGTAAATTTGATTTGCTGTTATTAGGTTAAAAGAGTTGTACAGAGCTTTAACATTGGCCTAACAGTGCGTTAACATTACTAGACACTACAATAACATAGCCTAATCAGCTTAACAGCAAACACATGGTTAGCAGTAACAGTTAAGAGTTAACAGTGGCTTAACATTAACAGAAGATTCATATTATCTAACAGTGCGTTAACAGTGTGTTAACATAGCTGTAGAAAACATTCAACTAGCCTAACACTTAACCAGAACTCACTAATAAATTCTAACAGCGAGTTAACAGCGCCTGTGAGTTTTTTAGAGACAACGTTTATACGTCAATTAACATTATGTTACTTAACAGTGCCAGAAACATGAAGAGTATATATTTCTTGAATATACATATACAGGCTAACAGAAACATACACTTAAAAGAAGGTTGTCTAACCTAAACATGATGTTTATACGTGTCACAGTTCACGAAGTCGTGTGCCTCGCATAAACGAAAAATCAGAATTTCTGAAAAAATGTGTGTGCATGTGTTTTGTGTGTTTATTGTGCCTATAAACTAAATTAATTTAGCTAGAGATTTGCAAATGAAAAATGGAAGTAAAAAAACACAGTTGATAAGGAAGCAGTGAAAAGGTGATTCAAAAAACGGGAAAATAAAATATATATTAAGCACAAAGAGCTAAGAATTAAATTTAGCTGTTGTGGTTATTACCGTTAATTACTGTGCAAGTACAGTAATCTCAAAAACACTGTTATCGATAACTTACACTAATCAACAGCACAAATATATAAAAACAAAAAATAATAAAATATAAATATTATTTAACTTATAAATATAACAAAAAATCTATTAAATAAAAATGTACTTGGGAAATGCATAATCATTTTTTTACATTCCGTTTGATATTCGTTAAATAATAAAACCAAAAGCATAATATTTGTTTTTTTTTTTTTTAATAACAATTAATTTTGCTCAATTTTATTATTTAGAAAATATTATATTTATGCAAATTTTTATATTATAAAATCATATTTATTTATTATTACTCATTTATATTTTGGATATGTATTTTTATAGTACTTTTTTATAATATTTAAAATTATTTATTTTTTTGTTTCATATAGTTTAAAAAATATTATTTTTGTTTAATGTTTATAAAAGTTATTAAATACAAATTAATTTGCGTATTGAGTTATTTATGTTTTGCCAATTTGTTGTGGAGCCTGCAAAATGTGTCTGCAAATGTTCGTATGATATTAAATATTTTAAATAATATTTATGTTTTCAAAATTTAGACAGATGTAGAGGAATATAACGAGTTTCTTCCGCTCTAATGGTAGCTGTTAGAGCTGGGCTTCGACTCGGTTTAATAGATTCTTTATTTTTGGCAATCGATTTTGCGATTTCTTGTGAAATCAGAAATTGAAATTATCGGTTTTATTTCGATTATTCGATTGAATCGATTCTTAGACGTGAATCGATTGAAAAGATCGATTCTTGAAAATTAATGTTCGAACCCAGCTCTAGTGTCTGTCTATCGAGTCAAGTGGCGTCGCGTCGCGTCGCGTCGATATCAGTACAGTTGTGTCGTCGATAACGATAGCACTTGGCGTGCGATGGGAGAGTTGGGAGAGAGCACTTACCTTATCCACATTCTCGCGTGTCTTGGCTGAGGTCTCCACGTAGGGGACGGACCATTGTTGCGCCCTCAGCTGGCATTCGCTGAGCGGCACCTTGCGCTTGTCATTCAGATCGCATTTGTTTCCCACCAGCAGGAACGGTATGCTCTCATCATTTTTCACCCGCAATATTTGTTCTCTAGAGAAACAGAGAGAGAGAGAGAGAGAGAGAGAGAGAGGGAGTGAGCGAAAGAGCGGAAGTGAGTAAATAATTGTACAAGTCTGATAAGGCCCGAGCTTATCAATGAGTCATGAGCTGTCAATGCGTAGAAACATCAATATTTATACCAGAGCTCACACATTAAACACTCCCACCCACACACACACATACACATGCATACACACACACACACACACACATACACTTGCTATAATTTTGTTCTATATAGCACTTCCTGCTGCCCTTATATCATCTGCTGAATGAAATCAACCCTCATTTGGGCCGCGAATTGGGTCAAAGTGCGCATAAAAGCTGTAAAAATGTTTCTAGGTTGGGCCCAGAGCCCTACAAAACGCCCATTATATGCTAAAGCCTATAAGAATTATATAAATCTAATAGATTTTGAGCTTTTTATGATCTACGCTCGAAAGAGAAACGTTTAAATAACTATCTGCTTATGGTTCCAACTTAGGTATTACTTTAGACTCCAGATCTATTTAATTAGTTCAGTATTTGTAATACATTCGAATATCAAATAGTTGGGGTATATATATTTAGATTGAGCTGGAGTTTATCAAAAGTTCTGTCTGCAATATGTTAGAATCTTAATACCAAATATGCAAGATCTATATCGATATAGCTCATCATACTAATTAAGCAAATATCTACAAATAATTTCTGCAAATTGCTTGGGATATGAATAAGATTTGGATTTACTTATGGACTTAGGGATTTACTAACATCTATCTATATAAATTTTATATACATATATTTAACTCTATATTTGTACCATTGTTTAAACGTATACTAAATTAACTTTCATCTCTTTATGCTAATTTCCATATATACATAACTCAATCTTTGCCTCGTTCTATCTTTCTATAACAGTCTTTAAACTACTTGATTTCTCCATATAACTGACTTTATCTCGTCTATTACAATCCACTTATCTTCAGTGTTCTTTATACATCAGTCATATTTTATTTTTATCCGCATTTCCACACACTTACATCCCAGTCTATCTCTCTATATATCGAACTTTATCTGCTTATATGACTCAGATAAAATCTCCATCTTATCTTTTACTATATTCATCGTCATGTGTCTATATATCCATTTACATCTTAACTTAACTGCACTTATATTTAGGTATTTCTCTATCTTCTTATGCATCTAAAACTGTATATATATCTTATATACAGCTCTAGCTGAAAGTGTCGACAACTTTATAAATTTCAGTCGACTTTTGGCTAATTTGGATGCTTTTCAAGACGTCAAGCCCAAAGCCTGGCTAATTAGCGTATTGTTAAGTGAATCGTGCAGTTGACAGATTTGCCAGCTGCCACTTGAGCTTATGACACAAAGTGAGGCAGAGACAGTGGCAGGGGCAGGGACAAGGACAGGGGCACTTGACACACGCACATGCATATTTCGCATCCCTGTCGTACCTGAATTCCTGGGTGGCCTGGAAGCTTTCGTCGTCTGTGATTGAGAATACACAGAGGAAACCTTCGCCGCTGCGAAAATAATTATCTCTGATGGCTGCATAATCCTCCTGTCCGGCTGTATCTAGTATATCTATTTGTACCTCCTCGCCATCAAGCACAACCTGCAATCGAGAGAAAGGTTTAGATTACGTCTCTGTTTCTCTCTTTTTTTGATCTGTTACCTTTTTCCTATAGCTATCGGCCTTGGTGGGCTCGTAGTCCTCGACGAATTCATCGTACATGAACTGCAGGGTGAGCGCCGATTTGCCAACGCCTCCGCTGCCCACCATGATGACCTTGTGCAGCGCCGGCCCAGCTGTCGGTTTCTTGCTCATTGTGAGAGTTTGTATCTGCGTCTGGAGCTACGGGGGTGCTGGAGAGGAGCGTTAGCAGGCGCTACTCTATTGTTGCGGTCGCTTGGGCTAGAGGGATAGCTCTCTCCTTGGATCTCTGGATCAGGCGCTTGCTCTGCAAATAAAAGTTAAAGAAAAACATTTTTGAGTAAACTTGCAAATATCACAAAATTCTTGAAGCTAAGATCTAAGAGGTAGCACTAACACGACTAGCGTATACTCTTTTATCCCTCAGATCCTGTACTTCACAAAAAACAAGTACAAAAGGGTTTATTTGGTTAGTCCCAGCAGAAGATATGCAACAGACAATTTTGAGTGAAACATAAAGTATAGGCTCTTCTACTGTCGGTTAGCTCCTACTGAACTGCTTGCTCCTTGCTTTTTTTTTTGGTTTTTTTTTTCAGTTCATTTCTTAAGCAGGCGACACTTTCTTGTACGCCTCTCAAGTCATTCAACCGTTCCAGCAATTGAACCATATAAGGTGCACGCTTTTAGCCATCATACACTTACACAAATACACACTCACACACACACACACAGGCACACACACACACTACAAGTATTTGTTTGACGGGGCTATTGACTCGCCCCATTGCGCTGTGTTTCATAACTAGAAACATATGCGCCTTGTACGTGTAAAAAGCATTGTAGTTGCTACAGTCAACACTGTCTATAACGAACATTGCAAGAATACAAATAATAATAAAATAATTAAAATATGACAGCACAGCTCGCGCTGCGCGCTCTTGCTTACAGTATCTATATAATTTATATATTATAATTATACGTCGTTTTACAATTGTAAAAATTTAAATAAGTAAAATATATAATTTCAAAATAATTATAAAATATCATACGAAGCGCAGCAGCAATGCGTGTTCTTAGTTTGTTGTTTGCGTGTTTTCTTAGTTTGTTTCTTTGATAAGTTCTATGTTTATTAGCCGATTTCAATTATCTTTTGAGTATAGATAGATAGATATATATATATGTACATATATCGACTCAAATCGTCATCCTGTGGGATTTGCCACGCCTCCTTCTATGAGCTACACACATTTCCCACTTGCACTAACTCAATAGACCCTTTTGTACCTTTTTAAAATACAGTATCGAAAAATCAACTCCTATAACAATGTGTCATGTCATGTCATATCATCTGGAATCTATAACTATGCCAACTATATTATCGCGATAACTACATATGCGATATTTATCGTTATCGTTATGTTAGAGTAATGATAGTACTTGTTGTTTGTAAAATGTTAACGGTTTGCTAATTGTTGTTAGTGCATAAAAAGCTGCGCTTTCCTTGGGGCTTTTGACCACTTTAGCGCGCAAATCGACAAATGAAGCATTAAAACAATATATATATATATATATATATAGTATATATATCTAAAAGCATAAAAAAAGGTTGAATGAACTTTTTACACACATGGCACGGCAACAAGAGACAACAGGGGAGAGCGAGAGAGAGAGAGAGGGGCAGAGAGAGAGAGAGAGAGAGGCAACAAAACACATTCATTCAAGCAGCATAATGCAAAGCTGGCCAAAACGACTCTTGGGCCGGCAAAATTGTTGTTGTTGTTGTTGTTGTTGTTGCTGTTGTTGTTGCTATTGTTGTTATTGTTGTTGTTGTTGTTGTTGTTGCTTTTCTTTTGCAGCCCATTCGCCAGTCGCAATTAGCCTTTTGTGACCGACGCGACGCCGTCATCGATTGCAATAAATTAAGGCGTGAAATTACGTATTGGCATGGAAAAAACAGGGTGACACACAACAAACACGCCCAAACACACACGCATACAAGCAAACAAACACACACATAAACAAACACACACATATTAAACCACGTGTCCATTTGGTTTGTTGCCAATTTGCCAAATGCAGCAAAAGTGGCAAAAACTTGGCACAATTTTTGCCCTAATGCTGCACAAATTTAATACGCCCTTTGTGCTGTTTAGGTGCAGGCAAAGTAACGTTTCTACAACAATAGTTAAAATATAACCTTGCTAATTTATATATAAAAAGAATTTAAAAAATGTAATACATATAACACTTATTTATAAAAACTAAAATTATCTTAAAACTTATTTGTTTATTATTTATAGTTTATTTATTATTATTTATATTCATCATTTACTAGTTTTTATTATATATAAATTATATATGTTTGATAATTTATATTAATAACTTATTTTTTAATAAAATAATAGCCTAAAGCAACAGTTATTTGCTGATTTATATCAAAAGAATTAAAAACATTTTAAAATCATACTTATTTTTAAAAATCAAAACAATCTTTCAATTATATTTGTTATTATTTTTTAGAGTTTATTATTATTAACTGAAGGTGAGAATTCGGGGTCGACTTCTAGCAATGGGAGATTTTTAATGCAAAAATTTGGCTATGGACAAAGTTTCTAAGGTCACTGATGAGAATGCTGGCAACATTTGAAATAGTACGCAGTAATATAAGTATATCGAAAGAATTAAAAAAATTGAAAATAATATTTATTAACAAAAATTAAATTAATCTTTTAATTATATTCCTCATTTATTTATAGTTTGTATATTATTTACTTTTTATTATATATTATTTGTAATTTATTATTATTAATTTATATATTATGATTCATTATAATTCATTTAATAGTATCAGCACTAAAAATACCCTAACTCTGAGCACTATTTGAAATAAAATAAAAATATATTCTTATTTATAAACATTGAATTTAGTGCCAATTGCCACTTTTGCGGTCATAAACTAAGGCCTGACTTGATTTTATTAGCTGTAAAAAGCTGCAGCATATTTCTCTCAGTGTAAACGCTGGTAATTCAAATCAATTACACAACTTTCAATGCAGTCGCCGATCAACTGATCTATGTCTCTGACCATAAACAAAAACCACAGCACGAGGCGAAGGCGTTTGGATTCCCAAAAAAAAAAAGCAGAAAAACAGAGCAAAAAAATCATGTAAATGAACTTGACTCAAATGGTTGGTTGTTGTTTGTTGTTGTTGATTGTTGTTTGCGTTTGTCATTGCGGTTGTTAGCTCATAAGATGAGTTACGTTTGCGGTTTCCCAATGCGCTGAGAATTTAATACTACAAAACCAGCAGCTGTCAAAGGGAACAACGTGAGCAACAAGTAAACCAACAACAAACAAAATTCAACTGGTGCCACGCGGCGTATGAGTAATCGCTGCAAACCAGCCCGTCAATCAATAGACTTGAAACAAAAAACAAAACAACAGAAAAAGAAATACAACACGAAAAAAGGGAGAACACGAGAAGCAAAATCTAAGGAAAACGTTTTAAATGTTGTACTTTATAAATAGCACAACGAAGTGGGAATACTCTATATATAGAGCCTGTATAGTTAGTCCATTGATTGAAAATACTTTAAATATAAATAACATTACCAAAATTCTGCAAGAATTTCGTTGTATAATTGTCATTCAATTGAACAGAAAATCTACATTTAATTTAATATATTTTTTATTTATTTCATTTAAAACAAATATTTATTAAATTAAATCTAGTTGCTCTTATCGTTTCAAATTTGATAAACATCCTTAAAGTTATATATTTAATTAATTGTAGCTTTTAGTATTGTGCTTAAATTGTAATTCAACAAACAAATTATAGCTTTCAGGCAAGCTAATTTAATAAAGTATTTTATTATAAATATAGGTCCGTTTCAGTTCAGTTACGTCCGACTGTAGTATTTTTATGCCCTGCACCCATTAAAAATGTGTAAAAACAGGGTTCATTACTTTGTTTTTGAATCTGTTTGGTTCTAAAAAGTTGTTAAAGTATATTATTACATATCAGTGGAACGCAACTGATGAGTAGGACGCACTTGACTAGAATACATTGAACTACATTAAAAATTTCAGGGCTCTTAATATTAAAACCTTTTCTAGTCGTTTGTAATTAATATACAAGCAAACAAGAATAAAAAATTGTTGAATAATACCAATTTAGTTAAATTGAAATAAAATAAAATAAAATAAATAAAATAAATAAAATAAATAAAATAAATAAATAAAATGAAATAAAACAATTAAATAATATAAAGACTCCAACAAAAACATGCAACTTTTTTTCTTAAATAAATAAAATTATTTATTTTATTTGTTACTTATTCATTAATTTAATTTGGTTTAATGTTACTGTCTGTTGTAACTTATATCATAGGGTTATACAATGGTTTCATAATATTGATACATATGTATATATTTAGTTCCAAATAATAGGGCTAATAACTCTGCTAATGAAACTTATATACAATTATTTTCTCTAGGCAATAAAAGTCTTTTGGCAGCAGCTAAACTCAGCCAAAGCAATGTATTTTATTTCAAGTAGCTTTTCCAGGTATTCAATTATCTATTTAATTAAAGTGCAATTTATAAATAGAATTTGCCGTTTTGCTATACATGCGCATTCGAGCACCCATAACAATTAAGCAATCTCATTTGGCCAATTATCGAGTATTACTCATACGCACTGTGAAACGACATCAAAATTAGCTGAAATTGAAATTGTTTTGCGAAATCTACACAACATAGAATAAAACCCTAATGAAATTAATGTTCAATTATCTATTATTTGAATCGATTGATTAGAAAACGAGCCAAAATGTTTAAAGTATTGCCTTAAAGATAGCGGATGGCCTGAATTATGCTGTAAAGCAGGGATCCTAAATAATAGTTATGAGCTTTGAAAATTTGAAGCCCAAAAATCCTACGGAAAGAATGGAAATATCTTAGTTTTTTCGGCAATAAAATAAACTTTTATTTCTAACATTTATTTTTACTTCTTGTATTCAATTTTAATGGTAAAACGCTTTTTTAAAGGTTTATAAAAACAAATTAAACATAAAAATTATTTTAAATTGTTTGTTATAAACATATTTTTTTATTTTTATTCTTTTGTATAAATTAATAACTTATTTTAAAAATTATGATCGATACGATCCCTGTTAGAAAGTAACTGTTTTAATTGGTAATCTCTCATCTGAAAAGTATTAGTTTTAAATCATACTATATTATATAGAAACTAAGAAATCCAAACAATTTATGTATATTTGCTATGTACGATCTAATTTTTTTAAATTCAATACTTTAATTTGAATTAATTCTGCTTTGAGAACATTAAAGATAATCGAAATTCTTTGTGAAATTCAGTCGAAATTTTGCACAATAATAAATAATTTAATATGCTGCCGAGTCATAATATCATGTGGCTTACATATTTAACGATCGACATCAAAAAAGTGTACTTTTTAATGTTTTTTTTTTTCGGCAAAGAACTGAAAAAAACAGCGAGAAACCGCATTGCAAATTTGTTTGTGGATGTATAAACATAGATGCCTACATACATATATTCTAAAAGTTGCCTAATTAAAGCTGGCAAAAATGAAGAAAGATGTGGAAATACCAACAACAACACGCATACAAAAGCAAATGTTTTCTAAACAAAAGAAAAGCCAATTTCCCCTGCCCTGCCCTCCACCCCTTCACCACGCCTTATTACCCCTTTTACGATATTTCCAACGCAGAAACGGAATCATGCATAGAAAATGTACCGCATCGAAACGAAATCGAATGAAAATTGTTTAACATTATTTTCCAGTGAAGCACTGAGCAGGAGAACTCTATTTTTGCCATTTTGTTTGCGGAAATTCATTTTGAGCAAGTACACAGAAAGAAACCAATTAGCATATACCACATTTGACGTCATTGCGATGCTAAAAAAAAAAATACAACAGGCAGAGGTATACAGATCACAAGATTTCCCGCAAATTTGAAGATCGAAAGAGGAATTATCACATAAAGTATCGATTTAACATTTAGTTTTTGTAAGCATAAGAAATTAAATTTGCTTTATTTCTATATATATTCTTGATCAGGACGATAAGCTTAGTCGATTATGCGGGGCTATTGAAGCATGTCACAGACAAAAAAGTAAGAAGAAGCATTACTGCGCATCGTATAATAGTTAAAATATTTTAAAAAATATTTAACAATTTTAAATATATATTCAAACCATTTTAAAATAACCCGAAAAATATTTTAAAAAATATTTAACTATTTTAAATATATGTTTAAACCATTTTAAAATAACCCTAAAAATAATTTAAAATATATTTAACTATTTTAAATATATGTTTAAACCATTTTAAAATAACCCTAAAAATATTTTAAAAAATATTTAACTATTTTAAATATATGTTTAAACCATTTTAAAATAACCCTGTATATATTTAATTTTTCTGGGAATAGGGTATAAAAATATTTGTATATTAGTTTAAAATTATTTATTTTTATAATGAATTTGTAACACAAATAAATGTCGAACTAAAGCTACTCTCTTGTGTACTAAAATATATGTAAAATTATTTATTATACATTTTTATATTATATTTTTTATATTTATATATTTATTACATATTTATAATACCTTGTATCAATTGGAAAATGAGAAAAACAGGGTTATTTTTATATTTATTTGTGCCTTTATTTAAGCTGCTCTTTTATGCATTAGAAAATATAAATTTTTATTATTTATATGTATATAAATAATATATTATTTATATATTTATCGGTACCAATATTTATACTATTATATATTACTTTATGTATTTATTTGTAGATTTATTAATATATTTATTTATACCACTTTATTGATATATTTATTTATGTATTTATTTAAATATTTGTACTAATGTACAATCAATATTTGCTCTGATAGTTGAAAACTAGATGTTCCAAGACTATGAAAATGTTTGAAGAAAATACAAATTGTGGTGTTTTTCTTGTTATTGCTGCGGTTCTGAATTTTGTTGTTTTGTTTTTTCTTTTATTTTGGCACAGTCCGTGGGGGTCTTCACTTGTGTTTGCCATTAGAATCATAATATGGCCAAATGCCTAGCCAAATATCGACCAGCAAAATGATATTTATTTGCTTGAAATTGATTTTAAACAGATTCTGAACAACAGACGCAGAAGAGCAACAAAATAATGCTCAATTTGTGTGCAATTTATGAAGTTTTCTTGTTGATTTTGCGTGGCAATTGAACGGCTCTATAGACTATTTATATAAGACGGACAGACGGACGGACAGACGGACGGACGGACGGGTAGATAGAGGAAAGAAGGCAGCAAGGGCGGGTGGTAGGGTGCAGGTTTATAGATATATATTCTAGTGGCTACGCTTAATTTATTACTCATAATTTTTACGAGTGTATTTGTGTGGTGGTTGCCACGAATGACGTCACTTGGCCGCTGAGGCGTAACGGTGCAGGGGGAAGAGGCAGGAGGGGAAGGGGTAGCAAAAGGCATAGAAGAAGGTGTTCAGAGCCTAAGCGCCAACCCTCAACGCGTTGCAAGAATAAGTCTACGTTTCGTGTGTGTGTGTGTGTGTGTGTGTGTGTGTGTGCCACAAAGTGCAGTCAACTTTCAACATAAAATTCTCTCAGACGTTGCACAGAAGCGTGAGGCAAGGGGCGAGGGCAATACGATGTTTTTGGCCTGGTTCTGCCGCTGGCCAAACTGTCGTAACAGTTAGATCTCTCTCTCTCTCTCTCTCTCTCTTTCCCCCTCTCTCTCTTTGTCTCTCTCGGCCTCAGCTCAATTCTCAACTCAAACTTGCCGCATGCTCGTTGCGTGCCTGCTAATGTAGCAGCAACCGAACTTATTCTATTCAAATATAGGGTATATGCGGTTTGCAGTAACCATTTTGTTTAATTATTTAAATTAAACAATTAAATATTTGATATATTATTTTAGATATTATATTTTAATTATATAAATTATTGTATTTATATTTATACATAAATAAATTTCAATTTATTATTTATTTTTTCTTGTTTTACTTCATTTCATTATTTAATTTCTTTATTTTATAAATTTTGTATATTGAATGTTTATTTATTTTTATTTAATTTATGGCATTCATATTTTTATTTATCAAACATTTTGGTACATCTTTAATTGTTGACTGATTTTAATACACAACTTTTAGTTTAATATTTTATTTATTTAATATAAATACATTGGATTTTTTCATATTTTTCAATTTTAGAAGTCATTTTATTTAAAAACATATTCTAAATTATTATTTATTTTATTTTATTGCAATTTTTTTTAGTTTTAATTTAAATTTAAACTATTTTTTGTTATATTTATTTTTGTAAAATACTATTGTGTTATTTTAAAGTAAATTAATTTTTTAAATATAATTATTTTGTTTTAATATATAATTCTATTATTTTAAATTTCATTTATTTATTTTCTAGTTTATTTAATAGTCTTTTCAAGCAGCGCACTCCCGACTGCAGCTTGCCTGTGCCTAATTGTTTTTTTTTTATGCTGCTTTTGTGCCCTGGTTATTGTTAGTTGCGTTTTCAGCTAACTGTTAAATTAATGGGTTTATTTATAGTTTTGTTGTAGTTTGTTTAAATTGTTGGCTTTGTTGTTGTGGCTCTGTTATTTCTAACCTTGGGCCAACTTTATGCCTGCAAGTTCGAATTGATTTGTCGTTAAAATCGATTAAACTTTGCCACAAACTCAATACGCCCTTTAAGCATGTTAAGTAAAGGGCATCAAAATGCAGTTAATAATAGATTTCAGTTGACATATAGCCCGACAAGACAAACAGAAGTCTGTTTAAACTGATTTACAGATAATAAAACATAACAGAAGAAACTGCAAAGATTACAGAGAGCAAAAGAGCTATATTCTATCTTTCTCTCTCTCTCTTTTTCTCTATCTTTCCTCTCATTCTCCACCTACGCGTATACTACTTAGTATTATCAACTTGTTGCGGTTTATTGAACTTCATCTGAGCGGAAGTTCTTGGAAATTGCATTCTCCATAAGCTCTGTCTTTGTGCGCACTCTCTGCTTTCATTCCATTGCGAATAGGCTAATTTATGCTCCCCATGCGCTGTTCAGTCGCACGCACTCGACAGCAGCGAAACTTTAAATATAGTTTTACAGAAATAATCTTTCATATCTCCAGAAACATAATACACCCTAGACACTTGTTAAATACACTCAAAAACCAGTAAGAACGAAGCAAATCAGTTAAGCGGAAGACAAACAAATTGTCTGTATCATATCTTCGCTGTTTCTTATACGAATGGTAATACAATTTAGAGCATCGTTAGAGCATGGCATAGGCAACGTACATGCCAAATTACAAATCGTTAGCTTATAAACTGTGCCTGCTGTTGTTTTTGGTGATAAGCAAGAGATGGGGGTAGAGGTATCAAAAATATAAAAGAAACTTGGTCAGCGTACAGCATACCAAAAATGGTGTATCTAGTTCTTAAAGTTTGAGAGATCTATTTGTGCGATTTGTGGGATCTGCCACGCCTCTTTCACTAACTTAAAAGACCCTTTTGCACTTATTGAGAGTACCGGGTCTAAAAAATGCATATATTCGCACCTTAACTTTAGCTTGAAGCCATGTTGACCCATAGCTATTTTTCAAACTGGTTAAACAAGCAAAATTCTTGATCATAATTATACCCTGTACCCATTGAAAAATGGGAAATACAGGGTTATTAACTTTGTCAGAATGTATGTAACAGGCAGAAGGAGGCGTGGTAGACCCCACAAAGTATATATATTCTTGATCAGGAGGACAAGACGAGTTGATTTAGCCTTGTCTGTCTGTCCGTCTGTCCGTCTGTATGAACGCGTCGATCTCAGCAACTATAAGAGCTAGAGCAGCCGTTTTGGTCATTTTTGAAAGGTGTATACCATACGCAGATCAAGTTTATTCCAAATTTTGGATACCTCATCCCTACCGCGAACAATGGCCATAAATACAATACATTGACCAATTTGAACGCGTATATCTCAGCAACTATAAGAGCTAGGGCAGCCGTTTTGGCCATTTTTGAAAGGTGCATACCATACGCAGAACAAGTTTATTCCAAATTTTTAATACCACGCTCCTACCGCGAACAATGGCCATAAATACAATACATTGACCAATTTGAACGCGTATATCTCAGCAACTATAATAGCTAGAGCAGCCGTTTTGGTAATTTTTTAAAGGTGTATACAATACGCAGAACAAGTTTATTTCAATTTTTGGATGCCATGCACCTACCGCGAATAATGGCCATACATTAGATTCAAAATATATTTTAAATAGAATACTGTACTAGCAAGGCTGATCTTTGGTACAGGGTATAAGACAGTCGGGCTTGCCCGACTGTCATGTCTTGCGGGCGCTAGCCCGCGAGATTTTTTTCCTCTATTTTTATAGTTTTTTGTAGGCTAGCTGTGTCTGTTATGCCGCTAACCCCTGCTGGCGCATTACGTGGTATTCACCGCACACATTTGACATCTACAATAATTAGAACCGGAGAAGCATCTCGAAGATGTTTTGCTTTTTCCACTCGCTTCTGATGCTGATGCTGATTATTGCCACTACGTTTTATGGTAACTGTTAACTCTTTTTTGCTGCTGCGCACTCAGTTGTAACATTAAGAAAAACAACATGAAAACGCAGTAAATAACAAGAAAGCACCGCTAGCCAAGCTATGACGAAGCCGAGATACCCTATAAACTATGTGCAGACTAGAATTTTTATGTTTTTGCACAGTGTTTATTAACCGATCGAGCTGCAATTTACAGCATTGATAAACTATGTCATAAGCTATTGCCCAATCACAAAGCCGTAGCTCGCCAATTGGGGTTAGTGTGGTTTTTTATGATTTCCGGGGGAAGGGTGCCAGGTATCAGAAGTCTAAAATAAACTTGCACTGTTTAGAATAAAGAAGTATCCATATATCAAATATTTTAGCTCTAGCGCTTATAGTGCTCGAGATCTTAATGCTAAGACTAAGAGACAGAGCTATAACTTAAGAGAATATTTGCAATTTGAAGGATACATTTTATTAAAGTTATATTGCAACATTTAGAGGTGTTACGAGTTGCATGGGAAGCTGTACATACCCAGCATGGAGCATATGATAAACTGAAAACAAGGCGTAGTATTTGAAACTGTTTTGTGACTCACGGCAAAGTTTTGCGGCGAATTCAAGGCTTTCAATGTCAAGTGGCAGTCACATAGCAACAACAACAATACAACAACAACAACAACAACAACAGCAATACAACAATAGCTGAAGCACAAACAATGGCTGAACTTATGTTAAACAGCTTATTGAGGTTCTAAGCCCGCAATACATCATAAATTGCTGGCTTTCGTTAGTTTGTGAAGAGCGCTCTTTCCGAATTCGCTTTTTTCCCGCCAGATCTGGCTTAAATTTTACAAAATTCATGCTAAAATAAGCAGCAAATATATAGACCTGTTAACATTATCTAGATAGATATTTAAACATAACAGCTTTAATTTAAAACAAGTTATTTTTTATAATTTTGTGCGCTTACCGCCAAAAAAATAGGGTTTTCTTAAAAAAATTGGCAACACTGGTGAAAACAGAGATATTAAAAAAATGGAGGAGAGAGAGAGAGAGATTGAGAGAAAGAGCGTGGACTACAACTAACTGTTTTGGGCGACTTTCTACGCACTTGTTTCGGGCCAAGTTCAAGGCGAATCAAGAGCCATAGGAGTTTGGCTAACGAAGCTCAAGACAAGTGGAATTCTGCCCTAAAGATACACATCAAACTCACACAGCAGCGTGGGAAGTGGCAGTGTGGCCAGAGTGGCAATTTTAATTAAAACAGCAGAAGAGCGGGACAAGAGAGACGAGCGCAGAGCGAAGAGAAGCGCACAGAGCGTCAAGTTAAGATCTCACAAACCAGATAAAAACAATAAAAAACTGAAACTAAAAGAAACAGCACAAGACGTGCCAACTATGAGCATAAACAGCAGATAATGCAAAGTATATAGTATATATAGTATATAGACAAAAGATCTTATGGGAACTAATGCTGCAGATCTTTCGGATTGCATTCATATAGTTTTGATAAGCTTTGAAGACGTTCTAATTCGTTATTAGTCGCATTGATGGAACGTATTCTATTATATATATCTCTGGTATATCTACAGGTATATTCTTGATCTGTAAGACAAGCTAAGTCAATATTACCAAGTCCGTTTGTATGTCCGTTTATCCCTCTGTATGAACGCTGAGATCTCGAAAACTATAAGTACTAGAGTAGTAATATTGGGAATGTGTATAGGTGTATATCATCCGCAGATCAAGCTGTTTTAACATTTGACATACCACGCCCCTTTACGCCATAATCGGTAAAAACCGAATAACAAGCGTAATATTGACCATATAAAGTTGTTATTTAGCATAAATATTCCCCACTAACTTAATCGATTAACCAGAAAAGTGCATTAAAATCGGTTAATGACCATAGAAGATATTAAATAAACAATATTGTAAAATTTGGTTATAATTAATTTTAGGATAACTGTACTGCGACCTAAAGAGATCTATTGTAACTCCTTCAGAACTATATTTTCTCCGTCAGCCCAATGTCTCGCTAGCTCTAATAATCGGAGAAAAGTTTTGTCCAGACGTATAACACCCTGTTATAAACCAACAGATCTAAAATGTTATACAGCGCTGCCTAAAGACCTCATTAGGCTATGCTGGAAATTTCTCCATGATCGCTTAAGTTGTTGGGCAATTTTTTAGGCTCTTTGCAGGCAGAGTTAATATGTTTCGGAAATAATTAAACTGTTCAAGATACTTCCTTTTCGTTGCTTTTTGGGTCTGTCTTGCTCAAGTGCTGTCAAAGCAAAAAACAAGAGAACAAAAGAAATATAGAATAGCAAAATAGTAGTGAAAGAAGTGGAGAAGAAGTGGAAGAAATTGGCACAAATCGCGGCTTGATGGTTCTATAAATTAGGGCTAGTTCTGCTTCGGCACACACTAAAATGCTAGATTGCTTTGACAAGCGAATGAGAATAGCGAAGCCAAAAGAGAGAAAAAGAGAGAGAGAGAAAGAGAAGGAGAGAGAGGAAGAGCGCATATTTAAGTGTAGCTTACTTAGAGAGAATAAGAGACGCGCATAAGGTGAAGAAACAAACCAGAAAATTGTGTCATCATCTTCATTATAAATAATCATTATAATTATCATTATTGTTGATTTTAACATTTATATGTATGTATATATGTATATGTATATACATATGTATGTACATTCTCACGTCATTGCAAAAGCCAAAGAGACAATAGCTGCGAATTATTCAAATTCGCAATTGTTGTTGTAGTTAGATAGAAGTTAGCAAACTCTCAAGTGAGAAACAAATTAACGCTTATCACAAGACTCCAAATATAGTACTCTTTATGGACATCAAAGTCTAGACAAGCTGCTCGAGAATGTCAATAGTAAACCAACGATAAGTACACTCAAAAAAATACATAACATATAATTCGTGCTACAAAATAAAGCTTCTAAATAAAGCTCTTTTTTGATAGAATTCTAGCACAAATAGAAATGCAATCGTAAAGAAACTAGAAATAATTAAAGCTAAGCAGTTAGTAACCTCGTTTTTACTAATTAGACCCTTTACTTTAAAAAAGTAAAAAGGGTCTATTAACTTAGTGCAAAGAGGAAATGTATGTAACAGGCAGAAGGAGGCGTGGCAGACCCCATAAAGTATATATATTATTGATCAGGACGACAAGTCGAGTCGATATAGCCATGTCCGTCTGTCTGTCCGTCTGTATGAACACCTAGATCTCAGCAACTATAAGAGCTAGAGACACCATATTTGGAATTTAGGTTCTCCTAATCAGTAAGCAGCACGAGTTTGTTTTAGATTTTGGATACCTTTCCCCTCCTTCCCCCGAAAACCGCAAAAAGCTACTGTAGCCACAGTTTTAAAAGTAAAGGGTCTCCTACTGTCGGTTACGTCCGATTGTAGCCTCCGTCCCACTGATCTGCCCCGTCCATATATTTTTTATTGGGTACAGGGCAAAAAAATTATGATTTAATTAAGTACGAATCGTAATATATTTAAATCTTGAAAACCCATATTTAAATTAAATAATAAACTTCAATTTTGTATCAAGAGTTTTGTCCCACTGAACTTTGGATACCAAAAATTCTTGATTCGTATGGGAAAACCCTTTTTTTCTCAGTGTAGTTTCAAAGATGGTTATACAAACTTATCATACCTCTTAACCGTTTTTTTATGTACATAGTTATTTATAAAATATATTAATTCCGCTTTTCCCACTTTTCTTTTCAAACTATCTTAGCTTCTTTTGATCTTTTGTTGCGTCATATCTTTGTGTTTTTTACACTTTTACACAAACTTATCACACCCCTTTAGCCTGTGATATGTTTTTGTTGCCATTTGATGCCATAATTCGTCATTTCCTACCAATAAACATATGGAATTAAGTTCCGGTGTCAAGAACAAAGTAGCAACAATTGAAAATGGGTCTCAGTTAGTAATTGCTGACACATCCAAATATCAAACTGATAATGCCCCATATGCCATATGCCCCAGATAAGGGAAATAGAGTTTGCTTCGAAACTCAGCAAAACTGAAAACTAAAACAAAATGAACTTGAACTTGTTGTTGCAATTGCTGATAACAGCTATAAAGTATATAAAATGTATATCAAATGAGCATTTTATGGCAGAAACTTGATTAAAAAATAATAACAACAAAAAAAAAATTTTTTAACATTTATTTATTTTTTTTAATGAATAATTTTAATACTTTTTTTGTAGTAAAGCGCATAAAATGGGCGTTTTATGACAGAAACGTGTTTAATAAAATACATAATAGAATTTGGGAATTAATTAGTTTAATAAATAATTTTAACTCCTTTTTTTGTAGTGTATTCTAAATTATATAAAATCTATCTTATGGGCGTTTTATGGCAGAAACTTGATTAATGAACATAAAACTATTTTCTTATTAGAATTTAATAATTTGGCTTTTCTATTGAATAACTTAAATTTTTTTCAGTGTATTCTAATGACTGAAATCAATGCCACAATAAATTAATTTAATTAAGTAAAATAAATGAATAAAAATAAAATTAATACAATACATACAATTGATATTAAATTGTTTTTTAAGCATTATTTTAATGTAGTTTTTTTTGCAGTGTATTGTGGAATTTCTTGAGTTCCGGGTGCGGATTAAAATGAAATTTGGCAAGTGCCAAATTCATTTGAAGAGTTAAAAAGCTCTAAGAAGTCACGACTCAGGTGATATTTCAAGTCGTTGGCATGGGCGGGCGGAGATAGCGACTGAGAGGGGGCGTGTGATCTGAGTGTTGAAGAATGCACTGAGCGACGTCTCTTTCTCGCACACACACACACATGCTTGCGAAAATTGTGCGCGTGTGTGTGTGTGAGTGTGTCAAATATATGAATTTATGGAATGCGCATAGAGCGAGAATGAGTCAACAACAACAACAACAACAATATGCGGGTGACGTCGGCAGCGCAGCAGCAGAGCACAGGCTGCAGTGCACAAAGAGAGAGAGACGCTCTCTCTCTCTGTGTGCGTGTGTGTGTGTGAGCAAATGGAATAAGGTCAAGCGGGGTGCGGCAAATATTTCCGCTGATAGCGTTGATAAAAGAAAAGCCCGCAACGCATGTTGAATGGCAGCTGAAGAAGCAGCAGCAACAACAACAACAACAACAACAGCTGCAGCAGAGGCGTTGCCAGCCTCTCAATAACAATCAGTGTTGCCATGTTTTTTTTTTTTTTTAAAAAGCTGTTTTTGAGCTTTGCAATACTATTTAAAAATAAAAAAGATATTCCAAATAATGTCACGTTCAATATTACGCTTATTGTTTAATTTTTTATGTTCCAAAATTTAATTTAATTTTAAATTTAATTATGGGGGTTTAATTGATATTCGGCGTAAAAGGGGCGTGGCATCAAAGATTTTAAATAAACTTGCTTTGCGTATTGAATACATCTACCTATACCAACCAAAATGGCTGCTCTAGCTCTTATAGTTTCCGAGATCTCAGCATTTATCCAGAGGGACAGACAGACAGACATGGCTATATCGATTTAGCTCATCTTGAACAAGAATATATATAGTTTGTGGGGTCTGCCACGCCTCCGTCTGCCTGTTACATACATACATTCTTCCAAAGTTATAAACCCCGTTTTTACCCATTTTAATAGGTACAGGGTATAAAAAACTGAAAAATTTTAAATAAAAATCAGAAATATAGAAAATCAACTGAAAAATACAAAAAAATATTAAAAACAAAATTAAAAGAATAAAATTTAAAAAAATAAATTAAAAAAAAAACTTTAAAAAGCCTAAATAGACTAAAAAATAAAAAAATTTTAACAACTCATTCACAAAAAAAAAAACAAGATTTAACGGAAAAACGCGTATGTGACAACTCTGGTAACCGGAGCAACAACAAAGAATGGCAACTCTCTCCCTCTCCCACAGGCACAAGCAGAGAGAGCGAGAGCGAGAGAAAAGTGTTTTTTTTTTCTGTTTTTGCTGTAAATTTAAATAATAAAAGCAAACGGGAGCAGAAATTTCACTTTTGCGATGCCGTTAGACGTCGCAGCAGCAGCGGCAGCAACAAATAAATACAAACACACACACACACACACACACACACATGCAAACACTGGGCTTGGTTTTTTTTGCAACAACACATGCATACAAATTCACATACACACACACACATACAACTGACAGCCGCACTTTCTTCAACGCCGACGCCGACGTCGACGCCAGCAGCGCTGCCCAGCGCACTCGCCTTTTGGCGGCTTTTGTTTATGCGATTTTCGCTTTTTACGACTTTTTTTTTGTTTTTGTTGTGCCAGCAGGACGCAGCGTGCAATTAATCAATTAATTTAACAGTTAACTTGCCGCGCTCTCCCCACACACACACACTCACACACGCGCGCACCACTGTTGCCACATGCGCTTTTTTGCCGCCAAATCTGGCTGTTTTTAAAGCGCATTTGCTAGAACATTTGTGCAACTACAGCAAGCGGATATTTTGGCTTTTTTTGTTTTAATAATGCAGCTTTTTCTAAAATTTTAGGGCCTATTATCATTATTTTTGATCGATATTTGCTCAAAACTTATTTAGTTTTAGCATAACTAAGCTATTTTCTAAACTTCAGTTATTGCAAATTTTTTGTTTAGTTTTTGTTTGTGCTTTTCCCCACCAAAAAAAGTTAAATTCATGAAAAAAAAAAAATTGCCAATTTAGCAAGAGATTTATTTAACATTTATTTATTTAAAAATACAGATTTTTTTTTTTAAATAGGTTTTGATTTCATTTTTTTTTTTATTTTTATTTTTTTTTCTAACTATTTTTGATTTTATATTTTTTATTATTTATTTATTTTTTAACTTTTTTAACTATTTTTGTATATTTTATAATTGGCTATTTCTGGAAAGCAGCGTTGCCATTATATTTATTTTATTTATGCTTGGCATAATGATATGGATTTTTTCTAATAAGCCAATTTGATTGAATTTGGTTTTTATTTTATTAATTTACTGGCTATTTCTAGCAAACAGCGTTGCTATTTTGACTCGTTTCTTAACTATATTTATGCTTTTTATAAATCTATTTTAAAATGCATATTTATTTATAATATGCCATATTAATTTATTTTTGTTAATTATTTATTTATTTATGTTGTACGTTTATTTATACATTTACTTTATTTTATATATTAAATTTAAGCTATTTTTGCAAATATTTGTCTAGTTTGAATCTGGCTTTTTCCGGCTATTTCTGGCAGCACTGGCAATAACCAAGCAAATTGAGCGCAAAACTTTGTGCCGTTTTTTTTTGCTTCTTTTCTCTTCTTTGCTGTTCTCTCAGTTTTGGCGTATTTTCAGCAAACCATAAAAAAATGCACAAAAAACAACAAGAAATAGCGACAAGAGCGTAATTGTACGCAATAACAATTTATATATATAAAGAGATATATATTCGCACAGCAATTTATAAAAAAAAATAAAATAAATACAACACACACACACACAGAGAGAGAGGGAGAGAGTGAGACACACACACACATAAAAATGGCATCCAGCAGCCACACTCGAAAAAAAAACCACAACAACAACAACAAATCAATTGATATTTTCCAACAACAACAACAAATGTAACTGTAACAATGCGAGAACGAGACGAATGCAGCATAAAAAACATACAAACAGCATCGTAATCACTTTTTAGCCGCCTTTTGGCTGCATGCGTTTGTTTTTTAATTGTTGTTTGGCGCAGCTTACATCGTTTGTATGCAGATATATAGCTATATATCTGTGTATCTGTAGGCTTCCCCGATCTGCAGCGCGTCCTGTTTGTTTTTTTTTATTGGAATTCTCACTTTTTTTATGCCCCCGAATGCGTCGAAAATTTTTTGGCTTTAACAAAATAATAAATGCGAACTTTGCGTTCGCGTGTCGTTCTCGGTTCACGAACAAACTACTACTGAACAGGTTCGCGGCTCGGTTCACGCAGCGCCGTACGCTCCGCTCGCTCCGTTGAGCTGGTTCGTGCACTGCCTTAACAGCAGCATGCACGCTAGCCACAGCGGCACATTTTTGGCACCAATTTTGGTTCTTTTTACGGTTCATCATAGATTTATTAAACAAATTGCAAACTCATTAATTTTATAAATAATTTTAATAATGATTATATTTTTTATTAATTTAATCAATCATATAAATACTGAATATTCTTTAAATGAATAATTATAATATATGTTAGTTTTGAAGCTATTTATATATTATTTATTTTTATACCTTGTATATGTAATTCTATAAGCACTATATACATTTAAATTTTAATTAATTTATTTGTTTTTTTAATGTATGGTTTATTTTAGTGTAATTTCCTGTCCCGAATATAACTTCCGAACTTAACAGCAGCATGCACGCTAGCCACAATGGCACACTTTTGGCACCAACTTTGGTTTTTTGATGGTTTATTTATTTATGATTTTATATTCATTATCATAAATTTATTTAATAAATTTATAATATGTTTTTAAATTGATTTTGAATTTTTCATGAATTTAATTAAAAATATAAATTTTTTTGATCTAATACCTAGTATTGTTGATCCTTTTGAACATTTGAAGGTACAGGGTCTGACTATCTATACAAAAAACTAATAACTACTCCTAATTTTGGTATGTTCACATTTATTGTCTATATTATATATCTATTTGGATATATATTGAAATATATATGTTCAAAATAAATGTTAAATCATTGCATGAAAATCCTAAATGAACTGCATCAAAACAACTGGTTCATGCATGTTAAAGCTATCGATAATTCGTTTATCAATATCGATTAATTACCAAGTGTATCAGCCAGCGCTGCCACTGAATTATACATAAGCTTGTTATAAATTCAATTAACCCATATATATTGTTAATATTCTATGTTGATTTAGTTTTTAATACTTAGTTTTTTTATAATATAAGACAGCAGATATTCTGTAATTTAAGTCTGCCAACCCTTAAAAATATTGATGCACCATAGAAATTTTAAGCAAATAATACAAATTTAAGCTAATAGGCAAAAAATATGTTAAACAGATGATAAAAATATATTTTAAATTATTTGCTTTTCATTTAATTTATTTTAAATTTTAATAATTTCTTGTTTTTGTTGAAGAAAATTTTCCAATTAAACTAGCGCCAACTTGGAAAATACTAAAAATACCATGCTGTAAATAACAGCAGTTATCGAGAAGTGCTATTAGCTGTGCTGTTAAAATAACAGCTGTGCTGTAAAGTTAACGCTGCCGTATGGCTTATATATGTTTCTGGCATGAATTTATTTATTATACCTATATGCATGTGTGTTATTACAATAGCTAATTTAACTATTTAAAGCAACAAATTCCGTGCGCAGTAAAAATTTAAATGTAACGTATTTGTGCTAACAGCAGCGTGCAGCAGTTAACATCGGCGATGCATATCGATAGATCGATAGCGTTGCGCCAGCCCTGGGCGACAGCTGAGCGCATTTTTTAGCACATTTTCGCAACGCGTTTTTGCAGCTTCTGCTAAACATTTTTTTACTGTGACAAAAACAAAAAAACAACAAGATTTTGTTAAACAAAAGCGATTCCTGCCCACTGTGCGTGTGTCTGTGTGCATTGGTGTTGGTGTTATTTATTTTACCGTTTTGTTACTGTGGTAGTTTTGCCAATTGCAGCTCCCCCCCTCCATCAACTAAAAAAAATAAGACAAACTTAACCTCGCTGTGTTTGCAAAAACAAAAAAAACAGGCGAATAAAAAACAGCGATATAATAAAAGCAAAAGAAAGAGCGAGAGAGAGAGCGAGAAGCCAACAGGCGTCGGAGGGAGCGAGAGCGAGCAAAAAGAAAAAAAGTGTTTGTTGCATTTAAAACCCCTGCAATCCACAAACCCCCCACCCCCCTGCTCCACACACCAACAAACCCAACAAACAACAATAAAAAAGTGCAAAAAAATAAAAAATAAATAGAAACACGCACACACACATGCAACACATACAAACAACATTTACCGGCGAGCCAAAGCTAACGGCACAACACACACACACACACATGCATGCCTATAGTTGTGTGTGTGTGTGTCTCTCTCTGTCGTGTACGTGTGTGTGTGTGTGTGCACTGTAATTTAGTGTTATAATCCACACGCTGTGGATCGTATTGAGGCACGCACAATAATCGATCATCAGAGAGAGCATTTGCGTAACGAATTATTTCGATTATTCGCATTTTCCTGCACTGCGAACAGCTTCCACAGCGTCCACAAATTCCACACCTTAACCCCAGACAGACAACGTAACCGAAAATGTTACAAGCCAACAACAAAAACAAAACATTTCCAATTGGATTCCACATTGCTAATTAGCTGAATTAAACTGAACGTAAGTAAATACAAATATTAAATAATAATAATAATAATATACATATATAAAATTTACAACAAAAAGTTGATAAATAAATAAATATTGTCCAATAATATTATGTATAATATTTAATAATAGTATTATTTAATAAAAATATTGCTTCATAATAATATTTATAAAATTCAATAAAAGCATTAATTAATAAAAATATTGCTTAATAATAATACCTATGAAATTAAATAATATAATAATTTAATACAAATATTAATTAATAATAATGTTTTTAAAATTTATATAAAAGTATTCAGAAAAAATAGTGCTTAAAAATAATGGTTATAAAATTAAATAAAATTATTCATTAGTAATAATATTGCTTAATATTTATAAAATGTGTTTATAATAAATAATAATAAAATTTATAAACAATAACTTAAACAAATAATTCTAATGATAAATAATAATAATAAATAATTAATGTAAAAATAAATTATTGAAAATAATAATTATTATTATTAATAAAGTTAGATATTAATGCATAATTTATGTATGGAATTTATAAGTATTGAAAATAATAATAAAAATATACAATAACAATAATAAAACATAATTAATGTAAAAATAATATACCAAAAATATTGACTATGTTTAAATAAAAATACATATTAATCATAAATAAAACAAGATTAAAAAATTACACTAAAAATATTCATAGTAAAGTTCTTAAATAAAATATAATAGCAATAATACTAGATAAATAATGTGAAAATAATGAATAATAATAACTATAATAAATACTGTTATTTAAATACTGTCTGGCTATTGATGGACAACTTATCGTTCGATTACAGGGTATAAAAATAAATTCAATCACTTGTGCAATTCATTGTAATTCGTCAGAGCTGCCTTAACTTTAGTCAGAGTAAACATATTAGAGAATTCTATCAGCATTCAGTAATTAGTTGAACTCATAACAAAATGGATGACAAGGAGAACCTTAAACCTGGCTCATCCATACACGACTTTAAGGTATCCATTCCGAAGCAGGAAATTCCTGCTCGACTTATTGAGGTCCTTGGGAGCGCCGAGCAGAAAAACAAGATACCAGTGAATCTTTTGGGACAGGAAGCTGCTCCTCTTTCTGAATTCCCTTGGAGCGTCGAGAAGACATCTGCACGTCGTCCGAGACAGAAAACACCGGATGGTCTTTCAGAGGTCGTCGGTAGCGCTCAGGAGAATAAAAAGGTTCCTCCCTGTCTTTCCGAGTTTTATTTTGATCGCTGGGAAGAATAAAAAGACACCAGTGATTCTTTCGGGACAGGAAATTGCTCGTCCGAGGCAGAAAACTTCTGATAGTCTTCTAGAGGTCGTTGGGAGCACTCAGGAGAATAAGAAGGTACCTCCTTGTCTTTCCGAGTTTCTTCTGAGTGCAAAGGAGAATAACAAGACACCAGTCAACCTTTCCGGACAGGAAGTTGCTCGTCCGAGGCAGAAAACACCGGATGGTCTTTCAGAGGTCGTCGGTAGCGCTCAAGGGAAAAAGAAGGTGTCTCCTTGTTTTTCCGAGTTTCTTCGGAGCGCCGAGGAGAATAACAACACACCAGTAATTCTTTCAGGACAGAAAGTTGCTCGGCCTTCTGAATTCCTTTGGAGCGTCGAGATGCTTCTTCTGGGACCGAAAGCTTTTGATCGTATTTCCGAGAAGAAGACACCTGCGCCGCTGTCAAATTCAATGTTTTTGCAGAAGGTTTACATGTTGGCCAACAGCAAGAAGGTGACCTTTCTCTACTGGAATGAGGAAAATGTGGCCATTGATTATATGGGACTCCAGAATCTTCTGAACGCACAGGCGAATTGTTTTCCGGGTATTCGCAAAATGTCGGAGTTTCTACGCCGTTTAGAAAATATTGCCTTTAAGCGCATTTGGAAGGTAGGGCACAAACCTAGCCCTCACCTTTACTATCGCCGTCCGCCCTTTAGGAAAGTGCGAAGTCCAGATCAGAGAACCCCCAACCAAATCGGGAAAGCCAAGTGTAATCTAAACTGGCCCAGAACCCAGTCTGGTGGACGAACAACAACTACAACATTAATAAAATAAAATAAAATAAATAAAAATAAACGACTTAAATAAAATAAAAATGTACTAATTTCTTCAATAACTTTTTTTTAACCGATTAAATCGCACTTATCGGGACAATAGGATACAACATAAAGTCCATGTCCTATGTTTAAAATGAAGATTATACGATGTTTTTTTTTCGATTTCTTGGACATAGTTCATAGGGTATTTAAAATTCAAGCAAATATTTTTGAAATGCACATAATTTAAATAGGGGGGCAACTTTTTATACCCTGTGCCCAATTGAAAAATGGGAAAAACAGGGTTAATAGCTTTGTGCGAATGTATGTAACAGGCAGAAGGAGGCGTGGCAGACCCCACAAACTATATATATTCTTGATCAGGGAGACGAGTTGAGGCGATTTAGCCCTGTCTGTCTGTCTGTCCGTCTGTCTGTCTGTATGAACGCTGAGATTTTCTAAACTATAGAAGCTAGAGAAACCGATTTGGTCTCTTTTAAAAGGTGTGTACCATACGCAGATCAAGTTTATTTCAAATCTTGGATGCCACGCCCCTGTCGCCTACAATGAATGAAATAAAATACATTTGCCAATTTAAGAGACACTGAGCTTTTTACAAAAATTCTGTCTTCAGTAGATTGTAGGTCTATATCATACGCAGATGAGGCTTTGTTAAAATTTTAGATGCCACGCCCCATTTACGACTTAATGGATAAAAACCGAATAACCAGCATAATATTGAACATAGAATGTTTTTATTTGGAATGTATACTCTCTTCTATTATATTTAACCATCCTGAAAAGCGCATTGAAATCGGTTGATAAACACAGAAGTTAATGGCGAAACAATATTGCAGGCGGCAACTCGCACGCACTCTAGCAGCGCGGCCGTTAAAGCTGGCGCACATAATACAGTAAGAAGAAGAAGAATTGCTGCTATGTTTTGTATGACACCTTTATATAATTATATTTAAAATATAGGGTACAGGGTATTCTACAGTCGGGCCCGTCCGACTAATCTGCTCCGCCCATTCTGATTGAATTTGAATTTTTATAATATATAGATTTATTAATAATCGGTTTAAATATTCAGATATTCAAAAATCAACATTAAATACATTCAAATAATGATTATAATCTTTTTTTAATACTTTCAGCTAAAACATATATAGCCATGATGTTGGCAATTGTTCGTTCTGCCCCAATCAGGCAATGCAAATATCGCTATAAGACGATTCCAAATCAAATTGAATAAAAATTGAAATAAATTAAGGAAAAAACGAAAGTAAAAACCAAAGAAGACAAATTTACATAACGTCACTAAACAGAAAAATATCAAATATCGGCAAATATAAATATATTAAATTAAATTCCGGAAATTTAACTAATTTAAATATCGGACAAAGGGCGTAAAAAAAACCATAAAAATGGATCACTTTCAAACGTCGCTAAATCCACGGAAACAGGAGCTGCTCGAAGCGCGTTTTATTGGTGTCAGGGTAAGTTGTATGATTCAAAAAATTTTAAATATCCATAGCTATATACTTGTAATAGAAATATATAGTCTAAGGCAACCAATTTTTGAATAACTTCCATGTTTTGTATCCTGTAGGGATAAAATTAGGAAAGAACATACTATATCCTATATGTGGAAATATGCTATTTTAGCCCAAAAACCTGTAAGGACGGACCAGATAAATCGGACGGAAAATATATCATATATATAATTATCGTAAACCTTAATCGATTTGATTGAAATTGTCTGCTGCATATCTTCGTTGTTTCTTATACCATCGTAAAAAAATTCACAGCATCGATGAAGAATGTCATAAGCTACGATCATGCCAGATTACAAGTATTTAGCATTAATATTATGGCTGCTGTGTCTTTTACGCTTAGCGTGGGAAAAAATATATGGACGGATATACAGCTGTGTTCAATAAAATAGCAGTGCAACTGACCAGTACATTTAAGGTCGATAAATCCGAACTTAAAGACCAATATGAAACAATATTTGTTTACAGGATCGAAGTGTATATATTTTTACATAAATTAACAACTTTTCCCCTCTCATCAATACATCATTCCATCAGTTTGGGTCAATAATAACAAGCAACTCTCGAATCCCGCTGTTCAGTAAAATAGCAGTGTCAATAGAAGTAAACTGAAAAAAATTTTTAAAAATTATAAATAATTTCATTATACCACATAATACCTTTCTTTTGCCCTTAAACGTTGTTTTATAACCTTTTTGGGCTATAACAGCCTCGCACCTAAGTGGTATTTGCCAGGTGCGAGGCTGTTATAGCCCAAAAAGGTTATAAAACAACGTTTAAGGGCAAAAGAAAGGTATTATATGGTATAATTAAATTATTTATAATTTTAAAAAAAATTTTTCAGTTCACTTCTATTGACACTGCTATTTCACTGAACAGCGGGATTCGTGAGTTGCTTGTTATTATTGACCCAAACTGATGGAATGATGTATTGATGAAAGGGGAAAAGTTGTTAATTTATGTAAAAATATGTACACTTCGATCCTGTAAACAAATATTGTTCCATATTGGTCTTTAAGTTTGGATTTGTCGACCTTAAATGTACAGATCAGTTGCACTGCTATTTTATTGAACACAGCTGTATACGCACGTATGCAAGGCACACCATCTCCCCCCCTCTGCCTAGTGCGGCAAATTGTCCGTTTCATATTTTCGCTGTTTCTTATCCGATCAAAAATTCACAGGGTCACTAGAGATTGTCATAAGCTAGTTACGTACCAAATTACAAGTCAATAGCTTTAAAACTGTGGCTACAGTAGCTTTTTGCTGTTTGTGGGGGAAGGGGGGAGGTATCCAAAATCTAAAACAAACTCGTGCTGCTCGTGAAATAGGAGAATCTAAATCCCGAATTTGGTTTCTCTAGCTCTTATAGTTGCTGAGATCTAGGTGTTCATACGGACGGACAGATAGACAGTTAGACGGTCAGACGGACATGGCTATATCGACTCAGCTTGTCGTCCTGATCAAGAATATATATACTTTATGGGGCGCGGCACGCCTCCTTCTGGGTGTTACATACATTTACTCTTTGCACTTTTTACTTTTTTAAAGTAAAGGGTCTAAAAAGCGAATGGTATCAAAATTCTAAAACAAACTAAGTATCATAGTAGAACCTACCTATCATTTGCACAAACTGAGTAGACTTATTTGTAGTTTTTTAAAGTGCAGGGTTTAAGGGATTTTTTTTGCATTTGAATCGGGTTTGGATGATCAAGAATAAATATGCTTTAAACAAAATGATAATTCCCTGATTTAGCCACATTCTATGGGTATAAAAGCAAATAAATCAATTTGTTTTTGTTGTCCAAAGTGTGTTGGGGGCTGCCTGGGGTTAAAAGAGCAGAACGGGCCAAACGGTTATTGCACTTTGCAATTGTTGTTGTTGTTGTTGTGGCATAGTGAGGCTAACTCTCGGCAGAAGGAGAAGCAGAAAGAGGAGGAGAAGAGGAGGCGAATCTTGTGCAGAAAACGAAGATGGAAGCTGCAAGCTGAAGATGCTTTTCCCATAGTTGATGCTGGGCCCTTGTTGTTGTTGTTGTTGTTCGAACAAAGCGAATGAGCGGAGAAGAGGGAGCAGGCAAAAGCGAAGCAGTGGAAGCAGCATAAGCAAATAAATTAGCGCACAAAAGATGGCAAAAGAAAGCTCTTAATGCAGAGAAACATACATACATGTAAATATATATATACATAATTACATGCTTACAGTTTATTGTGTATATACGGTGAAGAATGAATACGTAAACTCTAAAGATGGGCAGGACTTCGTGTCACGCGCTTCGTGCCTTCAAATCGTGTATTTGCGCTTTTTCGGTTTTAGTTCAAGCAGTCACAAAATTTATGTATAAGATTTAAGATAGACGGAAAGATTATCACTCCTTAAACGAAAAAACCCATTTTTGTTTAACTTTGAATGCGCATAGCTTTATTAAAACTCAACCGATTTTCGAGCGGTGTGTTTTGTACTTAATTTTTTGATTTCGAAAATGCGATTTCGGTATAAAATCGGTATAAAATGCAAACATTTTAAGCGCTTCCCCTTAAAAAAATATGCAAATTTCGGGACATTTTTTAAATATATTTTTTAATCGTTGGAATCGACGTGTAAACGAATTGTACTGCAAAATTATGCAGAAATTACATACATTCGCACAAAGTTATTAATCCTGTTTTTCCCATTTTTCAAATGGGCACAGGGTATAAAAACCAAACATGGGCGCATTTGGTCGAAAAATGTAGATTTTAGGGCCAATATTGGTATTAAGGGAGATTATTAAGCTTTAATCGAAAAAGGCCATTTTTGCTAAACTTTTAATGCGCATAACTTGGCCAAAACTTAACCGTTTTTTATGTCATGTGATTTTTTCTTAATTAAAATTTTATTATAAAATAAAATAATGGAAAGAAAAGAGATGACATCTTTAGTGTCATCTCTAGTGCTATCTCTAGTAGGCGCTGTTCTTGTTGATTGTTGCCCTCGACATCGCGTCTCGTGACTAGTCGTGGCATACACATACATACATACATACAGACATACATACCTACATACACGTACAGACATACAAACACATATATACATATTTATATACATATACATACATACATGCATCCATATTTATAGACATACATACATAGTCATACATACATATATATTTATACACATACATATTTATATACATACATACATACATACATAGTCAATACATAACATTGCACAAAATACACACACACACATACATACATACATATATGCTCATGCATGAAACATTTGCACTTGGCTTCCCCTCCCCACCCCTCACACCCTCAAACCATTTAGCCCTATTCTAGCTTAAACTGTAGGCAAACTGTCCCCTATTCACCTGCTCCCATCCTTCCTACCTCCCCCCACCTTCTTCCAGCAACCCTCTCGCCTGCGTTCCATATCTCGCTTACCCTTTGCACAGCACCTCCTCCCTCCCACCCACACACACATACGTCCTCTTTTGAGCTAGACTATGGTTATGCGTGCGTGTATTATGTGTGTGTATGTGTGTTAGGTTCTCGGCGTTCTCTCTGCAGTGCGTTTCTTGTTAAGAAAAGAACCGAAAGCAGTAATTTTTCAATATTTTCACTATTATAATAATATATTTAAAATCGGAAAAAGAAGAGGTACAAATATAATTTGTTCATTCCTTTATTTATTTTATATTTCATATAATTGTTTTTTTTTTAATTTTAATAATTTATTTGATTTGATTAATTTGATTGCACTTGCGCCACTGTGCCAGCCCACTGTTAGCTGTTAACATAGCGCTGTTAGAGTGTTTGACTGTGCTGCGCTGTTGCTCTCGCAGTTCATGCTGCTGTTAATGCCGCTGTTACTGTTGCTGTTCTTGCCAGCGCTGTTAGCGTCGGACGCTGTTAACAGCATTGCTGAGCGCCGCATACAGGCGTTTAAAAATTGTTTCACTCAATTTGCAAATTAACGCAAATCGTAACGTAACGTATATATATATATATATTTTATATATGTATATATATAGATGAAAAACAATTGTCAGTTAATATTATTCCCACAGAAAATAATGTGTATGTATGCATGTGTATTTGTTGTGCATGCAGATAACATTTCTGTCAACATGCCAGCATGGTATGTAGATTAACAGCCCAGCTGCTGCTTCCGCATGTTATTAACAGTGACGTTGCCGGCTAATGCAAAGCAACAACAACAACTACAATGGCAACAATGTTATGTTAGCCTCTGCTCTATCTCTCTCACTCTATCTCGCTCGCTTTGCTTTGACTTTGTTGCTGTTGTATGTAGTCGTAGGTCGCTGTCGCCATTTTAGCAGCAGCAGCGGCAGCGACGTCGCGTCCGTGCTTTTTGTTGTTGCTGCTGTTACGTTAACGTTAAAGAGAGCGCGCTTTTGACGCTGCCTGCGCTCTCTCTCGCTTATCCGCGTTCGCTTTTCGCTCTGTTGTGTGCGTGTGTGTGTGTTTGTGTGTGTGTATGTGTGCGTGTATGTGCCGGCTTGTTAACGGCGCTTTTCGTCTATGAGGTAAAGCAGCTTACCCTTTGCTTCATTTACTTGTTTTAATTTCTTTATTTATTAAGTTTTGTTTGTTGTATTCTATCAGTTTTTAACTGCCTTATTTTTTATTTCATATTTTTATATATTTTTTTAAATTTGTATTTTCAGTTTCAATTTCTTTATTTATTTATTTTTATATTCATTATTTATTTTATCATTTTTTAAATGCTTCATTCACTTTTTGTTGTAATTTTTATTTATTTGTTTTCCTGTTTACTTTTATTTTCTTTATAATTGACATATTATATTTTCTTTAGTTGTATTTGTTTTTTTTTTTTTTGTATTTTGTTTATTTTTATACCCTGAGCTATTTACATAAATTCTGTTTTCAGTAGTTTGTCATACGCAGATGAGGCTTTGTTCAAATTTTGGATGCCACGCTCCCTTTACGCCTTAATCGATAAAAACCGAATAACAAGCGTAATATTAAACATAGAATGTTGTTATTTAGAATATATACTCTCTTTCATTATATTTAACTATCCTGAAAAGCGCATTAAAATCGGTTGATAAACACAGAAGTTATTGGCGAAACAATATTGCAGGCGTTGCCTGGCTCGTCCTCTAGCAGCTCGGCCGTTAAAGCTGGCACACATAACAAAGTAAGAAGAAGAATTGCTGCTACGTTTTGTATGACAGTTTTATATAATTATATTTAAAATATAGGGTACAGGGTATTCTACAGTCGGGCCCGTCCGACTGATCTGCCCCGTCCAAATTTTTTTCTTTATGTCTATTCTTAACATTATAATTTTTTAGAGTTTATTTTATTAAATCTAAAATTTTTGATTTCCTTAATATATTTTGGCTATTTTTATTTGATTTATTTATTTGATCTATTAATTTTTTGTTATGTATATATTTTTTTAATAAATATTTATTATTAAATATTTTATTATTTATTTTGTTTATATTACTTATTATTTAGTTGTTAAATGTTTCATATACTTCTTTTTTATTTATTTATATATCATAATGTCGACTAAGAACAGTCAGTAGGAAACCATAAACAATTTAAAATTAAGCATAAAAAATGTAAAAAATTATGTTTTAATTTAAATTATTTATTTATTTAACCATATATATTTATTTATTTTTATATATGTTTATTTTGCCTGCGCTTTTCCCACTGTGCACATTGTCTAACCTACAAATTGCGCTCACTTTTCTGCCTTAACCCCTCCTCTCCCCTCCCCCCACCCAGCACACACACTCCATCTATCTCTCTCTCACAAAGTTATTGTTGGCAACGCTGCCTCTCTATGCAGAGTCTCTCTATGCGCTGTCGACGTCGACGCCGACGCCGACGTCTGCGTAGCCGGCGTTTTTCCACAATTTCCTGGCCTGCAGTTTTTCACAGTTTTTTCAGTTGTTTGCCACGCTTCAATGGAGTTTCAATGCGACTTCAACTTCAACTTCAGCTTCAGCTTCAGCTTTAACTGCGACTTCGGCTTCGACTTCGACTGCGACTGCGACTGAGGCTGTTGTTGTTGTTGTTGTTGTGCGTGTGTGTGTGTGCGTGTGTGTGCGTGTGCGTGTGTGAGCGCGGAGAGAGTGTGACCAGAGCGCGTGCATTTGATTGAGAGCGGCAGCATAAAAATTAAAAAATGGAAATAAAAAATTTAATAAAAATAAAATAAATTGTATACAAAACGTGTAAAAATATATATATTGTTTTTTTCTGTGTACTTCATTGTTTTGCATAACAACACAGCGAACAAGTGCAAAAAGAAAATATCGAGAGAATATCGCATAATTACAGCAACAAAATCGCAATAAAGTCAAGTGTTAAAGCCAAGACGCAAACCCAAAGGCAGCCAGGCGGACAGCGAGAGAGAGACAGAAAGAGAGAGACAGAGAGAGAGAGAACATAGCAGAGACACAAACACAAATACAAACATGCCCGTGATAAAGCAACGGAAAATGAGCCGCTTTAAGGTTAGTACGGATAGCAAGAGCAAAGAAAAATAGTGAAATAAAATAGTAAAATAATAGTAAAATAAACTAATAATACAATAAAATAATAGATAAATCAAACAATAATAAAATAAAATAATAGAAAAGTTAAATAATAATCGAATTAAATAATATAGATTCCAAATAATAATAAAATAAAATTCTACTAAAATAAAATTATACAGAAATCAAATAATAATAAAATAAAATGGTAATAAAATAAAATAATACAGAAATCAAATGAGAATAAAATAAAATAATAGAGAAATGAAATAATAATAAAATAAAATAGTAGAGAAATCAAATAATAAAGACATCAAATAAAAATAAAATCAAATAACAATAAATTAAAATAATAGAAAAATCAAATATTGATAAAATCAAATAATAATAAAATAAAATAATGAAATCAAATAATAATAAATATTTACTAATATATAATATGATCAAATAATATATAAATATAATCAAATAAAATAATAAACCAAAATGGGTGCAGCAGATTTGTCGGACGGGCCCAACTGTAGAATACCCTGTATCAAATATTTTCAATATAATTTTATAAAATTATTATAGCAATGCTTCCTCTTCTTTCTTTTTTGTGTGTACCATGATTTATTGGCCGCGCTGCCAGAGGGCAATCAAGACAGCGCCGGCAATATTGTTTGCTTGATATCTTCTGTGTTTATGAACCGATTTCAATGCGATTTTCAGTATAGATAAATATAATAGTAGCGAGTATATATTCTGAATAACTGCCTGCTCTATGCAATATGACGCTTGTTGTTCAAGCTTCGATGTTCAACTATACCCCAATTTCAAATTACAGGGTATTTGCTTGTGTAGCATTGCAATGAATGCAACGCCCATGGGGGCTTTTGAGCCTACAAAAAAAAACTGCTAATGCCAAAGATGAAGAAAACCAAAACTGAGAAGAAAGAAGACGTGGAAGAAGAAGAAGAAGCAGCGAATGAAACACAGTACACACAAGAAAGCCTAATTTCTCTTTTTGCGCTCGCTTCGCCCCTCCTTCTCCCATGGCGTCTCTCACCTTTGCTCGTGTAATACCACAACTCCAAGAGCTGTGTGGAAAAAACTAGAAACGCCAGAAGAAGTAGAAAAAAATTCGCAAGTTCATTGAACTTGCCATGAAAATTATATGCTGCCAGTTTAGCTGCGACGCAAGCACCAAGAAAACGAACGGAGCAAAAAAAAAAAAGCACAACAACAAAAAAAAAAACTACAAAAAAAAATCACGTAAAAAAAAGTAACAACAACAATAAAAAACGAGACACGGCAGCAGAAGAAATAAAACTAGTCATGCGTCGCTGCCGGCGTCGCGGTCGGCGTCGGCAGCGAGCTGCATAGATTTTGCGACCTGACCTAAAATGCAAAAGTCTTAACAGCTGCTGCTGCCGCTGTTACTTAACAGCGCGCGAGAGAGCGCCCGCTGCAATAACAGCAGCTGAGAGAGAGAGCAGAGGCTGAGCTTTGAGCTGCGCTCAGCTGTTTGCATAAATTGCTCGGGAACAGCAAGAAACAGCCAAGGGAAATAAAAAAAAAACGCAAAGAAAACAAACAATAGAGAGAGAAAAAAAAATATATTCCAACAGAAAAATGATAGAAATGTTATTAGGTTTTTTTTTTTTTTAAGTGTAAATGCATTATTTCCAACTACATATTTATTTTTATTTATTTATTTTTATTTATTTTATTTTTATAAATACCAGAGTTGCCAATTAAGCCGATTTCAGCAGTTTATTTATGCTTATCTAAAATAATTTTAACAAACTTTTAACTGTTTTTAATAAATTTTAAATTTTATTAAAATGTTTTTTTTTTTTCATTATTCATTTAACCTTTCAGCGATTGGTTAAGTCTATTAAATTATATCTTAAATTTATTTCATAAATTTACAGTATTTTTTAATGTTTTTAATTAATTATTTATTTAACCCTTTAGCGATTGGTTAAGTCTATTTATGATTATCTTAAATTTATTTTATAAATTTACAAAAGTTGTTAATAAATGTACAGTATTTTTTAATATTTTTAATTAATTATTTATTTAAACCTTTAGCGATTGGTTAAGCCTATTTATGCCTATTTTAAATTTGTTTAATACATTTAAAATTTTATTTTTAATATTTTATATTTGTTATTTATTAAACTCTCCAGCGATTGGTTAAGCCTGCGTTAATGCTATAGTCTGGCAACCTTACTTGACAGCATTATTAAATTTTATATGTTTACATTAAAATTATTACTAATTAATATTATACGTTTCAGATAACAATTGTCATATTTTGGCATTAGGAATTCGGCCATTAGAAGTATAATTATGGCTGTTATTTTTGAAGTAATTTCATTTAACCACATCATGAACGATATTAAAAAAAGATTTATTAAATAGATATTAATTTATATAGTTCATGAATGATTTTTTACAACATTCCATATTTCAAATAATATTATATTATTAATTTAAATTTATAAATTTTAATATATTCTGAAAAAGTATATGATATATTTTATTCAATATTTTAAAAATATTGAGATTACATATTGTATTTTATTAACATTATTTTGTGTATTCCATTGTAATTTATGTTATTAGAATTCGCAATATTTTTGATTTTATGGCGCACAACCTGGCGTATGCGCAATGCCCCAAGCTGCAGAGCAATCTAGTTTTTCCCGTTGACAAATGTCAGCAATTTATTATAGAAATATTGAAATTTTTCCATCACACACACACACACACACATAGACAGTAAATCAATGGCAGTGTTGGGCAACGTAAACTGTCAACACTGTCAAAAATATGCTTATACTAGACGAAATTTCAGTGTTAGGTTAAGCAAGTTGGGATGAAGCTCGGAAGCGGCAAGAATAGGGGAAGTATAACTAGCAAGAGGGTGCTTGGGATGGAGAGGAGTGGGGGGGGGGGGTGTTGAAAGAAAGAAAAAATGGCGATAGCGCGCGACTCACGGTGGCGCCCCCTAGCGTACGATGAATATATTTTTTCTTGCTAACGAGTTTTTCTGCCATCTTATATATATGGTTGTTTTTTTTTTTTTTGGAGGAAGCTGCGTGGAGTTATGGTAGGGGGTTGTAGGGTTTTGGGGGGTTGGTTGTTATAGTAAGTAAGTTTGGGGGCTGAAGCACGCCCATATATGCCAGCTGCTGTTGTTGTTGTTGTTGCGTGAGTTGACATCAAAATGGATATGGAATTTTCAATATTTACTGTTGCTGTTGCGGCGGCTTAATGTATGCAGCTCTGACCTAGGGGGGTTGGGGGGTTTGAGGGGGGTACGGGCCTTGGGCAGGTTCTGCGCAATAGCTAACGCCCAGTTTTACCAGCTACCTCCCCTCCCCCCCCCTAGGCTTGCGCAACCCTCCCGCATGCATACATACGCTGCTTATGTAAGCATTTTCAGCATGTTTCCGCTTTTATATACTCGCAGAAATTCACCAGAGTATCAATGTGTGCTAAGGGAGTGCAGAAGGAGAGGGTTGCGAAGGGGGGGAAGGGGGAGGGGGTTAGGGAGAGGGTGCTGGTGCGGGGCTAGGGGAGCTGTTGGTCACGGCAAATTGGAACGCTGCAAAAGAGGTCGACATGCTATCAAGGGAGTAGGGTAGGGTGATGGGGAGGTGGGGAGTTGGGAAGGTGGTGTAGGGGACACTGCTTACTTTCACATAGGCATGCAACATTTCTTTATCTACGCGCGCGTTCTCTACCTCCCTCCCACCCACTCCTTCTCCCCTTCTCCGTCATTCTCTTGGGCATATTGCATTTAACAGTTTTTCACACGCAAAAACTGCATTTTGGCACAACATCATAAGCTGTCGCTAGATGGCGCTGTGTAATGACTTCACATATTGCAAATATGGCCTTGAATGACTAGCATGGGGTGAGAGGGGTAGGGGGGGCAGGGGTAGTGTCGAGAGTGCAAGTGTGAGTAGCTAGAAAATACTATTTTTGGTTTCCAATAATATAGTTATCAACATTATCCGTTATGATTTGAATACTCTATTTTTAACGTTGCAATATCAATGTTATCGATAAGCCGTTTGTATCGAAAATATCGACAAGGTCTGTTGTTTGGAAAAATTGCTTTATTTCTATACAAATAGTTAAGATTTAAAATAATTTTTAATTATGATTTAAATACTCTGTTATTATCGTTGCAATATCAATGTTATCGATAAGCAGTTTATATCGAAATTATCGACAATTTATCGACAAATAAAAATATTGCTTTATATCTATACAAATAGTTAAGATTTTGTATAATCCGTTGTAATCTAAAATATTACTCTTTTATTTAACAATTTAAATAGTTGAAAATTCTTAAATAATCTCTTGTTATACATTGATGATTACAAAAATGTTGTACATGCATTAAATACGCCAATATTCGATAGAGTGAACTGACATCCAATGGAGTAAACTCACTAGTTGAGTGCAACTATTGAGGTTTTACTTGAATAAGCTAACGGCTTTAAAGATATTGTTGAATGTTTAATCAAAAACTGTTATACACGGTGCCAACTGTTATACAGAACGAGGCGAGGCGTTGGCAGTTGCTTAAAGTAGGCAAACAACGATATACCTTTCACTCTAGCTCCATCTCTGTCTCTGTCTCGGTCTGTCCTGCTCAGCCTGCCTCGCTGCCTCCCTACCTCCCTTCCTCTCCCCTTTCCATGCAGTTCTTTGCACAGTGGCGTCACCTGCCGGCAAGCAGTGTTAACTGTTAACCTACGGTTGCAGCTGCTCCCATGAGCTACGCTTTCTGTCTCTCGCCTCTGACGTTGATGTTTGCTCTATCCCTCAGCCCCTTTCAAAACCTTCCAGAACCTCCCAGCCCCACCACGCCTCCCTTCCTCCCCATCGCCTTAGTGGACGCGTTGCGTTCTGTTGTGCTGCATCGATGCGTTGCGCGTTTGCTCAACATCTGCTGCGGAATGCCAAAGTTCTGGTCAAAGTGAGCGAAAGCGAGCAAGCGCAAGCCAGCCATAGAGCGAGAGAGAGGGAGAAAGAGAGAGAGAGACAGAGAGAGAAAGCAAGCAATAGGCAGCACACTGGTATACTCGTGTAAAAACATCGATGTTTGAAAGCAAAAACCTCGATACCGATATCAAATTTTATGTTGCTTATATTTCTTTTTATTATGTATAACGATTATATATCACATTCAAGAAAAACACCTAAAATTAAAAGAGAACAGAGCAGTGAGGACGGGATGGAACAGTTATAATCAGAAAGTTATAGTCGGGAGTAACATACAGTAGGAAACCCTGTACTTTAAGTTTCAATAATACATAATACAATAAAAACATATTACATAAATAGTACATAGAAACCCCTCTACCTAATCGAGCAAGTTGTCTCTTGCATATCTTCGCTATTTCTTAACCGTAATGCAATTCAGCTTTAAAATTGTGGCTGCTGAATTTTTTTTTTTTTTGGATTTAGCGGTGAAAGGCAGTAAGTTAACTGAATTCTAAAGCAAACTTGATCAGCATGCAGCATAGGAAAACCTACTTACGAAAAATGTTGTCTCTAGCTCTTATATTTTTCGAGATCCAGGTTTTTATAATTCGTGGGAATTGCCACGCCTCCTGCTGCATGTTTTTACCCAATTTAATGGATAGAATAAAACAGCTTTTGTATTTTATTGGCAGCATGTTTGCATGGTTTGGTGACACTGTGCAGCTGATGGATGTTTGCAATTGTGTGGGGGCAGGGGGCTTGGGGGCAGATTAGATGAGGTTGAATCGGATTGGGTTAGTTTGCGCTGAGCTTTTGGGCCGTCCCGAGCATTGAAGCGGCATTGTGGTTCAGTTGGGAGGGGAGTATGGGTAGGGGTAGGGGGAGGGGGAGGTAGGGTTTTTGGGTGTTGTTAGTGGTGCACGTTTCGTCAACCTTTTTGGCCATTTCAAGTTGCATTTCGGTTCGCGCTTTAGAGGCTAAAGTTGACTTGGCTTTGTCGCTAGGCGTCGCTAATGTGCCAACTGTTTGTCGGCGAGGGGGATGGGACATTGTGGGGGGAGGGAGGGAAAGGGGAATGGTTGGTGGTTTGTGTGCACAACAACGCATTTTCGTTGGCTGCAGGACATGCATATACATGCAGATGCATGCACTGGCATACAGGTCGGGAAATTGGCGAGTTGTTGTAGAAATTTCCACAACTCTGACAGCCGTCGCCCAGTCGAACAGTTTATGACAGTTTGCCACGGCTATAGATACATCAATATGTATCTTTGCAGTTGTAGATACATTTCTGGATACAGCTAAAGCTGTCGAAACAGCCATAGATGCCAATAAGAGTGCTTACAATAACAGATCCTGTTGTTTACTTAACATTCATGATAATCGATAACATTAATCGATAAATTTATTGTTTAAGCTATCTTTCTAGTCGATAAGTACTCTACTGAAAACAATAATAGTAATAAATACTAGCTATTAATCGATAACATTTATCGGTACGCGTTTTGCCCAACTGCTAATTACATTCATCGATAAATAAAGCAGCATTAGCTTAGCATTTGTGTTAATTTATTAATTTTTATCGATAAAAGTCTGTAGGTTTTGCTATAGACCCAAACGATATGTATTTTGCCCAACTGATTTGCCATTAATCGATAATATCAATTGGTTTTCCTACAGCTAATTCTACTTAAATGTTACCTATTCGATAACCTTTTAGCACAATCCGATAGTTATATTTATTGATAAATATTAAATTAATTTTGCTAGATTTAATTTCGCGCTCGATTAAAATCCATAACGTCAACTTGTCTGTGCTTTCTCAATCGTCCTAACTATCGATGGGCATATCGATTAGACCATTAGACCTTAGGCTTTGATTTGAATTCATCGTCATGCTCCTGCTTTATACGCAGTGTCTCCTCCCATACTCTATTGAGCTTATTTAAATAAAAGAAACAATTGAGTTTACGTTATCGATGTGTGTTATCGATAATTTGCACTTACCTTGCGCCTGTAATGCTTCAACCTGCAACGATTTGCTTTATTCTCAGTTTCCGTATCGCTGTTGGCATCGGTGTCAGTTTCTGATTCTGTACTCGATTCTCTAGTTGTTTTTTCCTTGATTGCTTCTTTATCCATTGTTGTTAAGTATTATTATTTATTAATTTTTAGGTGTTCCTGTTATTGTTTTTTATATTTACTAGACGGTAGAAATAATTGCTATATAAATATTTTCGTATTTGACAAATGAATCTAAATTTGCTAGTGTTTCAGAAACGGAATGTTTTGAGAGCTTCGAATGATTGGAAGCAATATATAAAACTTATTTGACAGTCTCTATAAAATAGGTAAAAACAGGCTTTCGATATATCGATATTTTATTGATAAAAGAATATTAAATTCCTTATATTTATATTTTTTTTAGAAATTCACTATTTTTAACACTGTTCAAAATTTATATGGGATTGTTGTCGTCTCTCACGATACTTTTGTTGTTATCGAAGCCCCGATTTATTTTTAAATTTGAACACCCTTCGATACTATTGAATATCTATATGTTATTCATAATTTTTTGACATTGCTCATATGGATATTTTAATTACAATCCCCACTTATTATTTTTGTATCTAATGAGTTTGTATTCTGTAAAATTAATCACCATCCGATATAATCAAATATCGATATGTTTTTCAAATACTTTTCTTTATATTTATTATTTAAATGTTTTAATAAAAATCCTCTTACCAAACTTAAAGTCTGTTGAACATTTCCATGGGGTTGCAGTAGGCTCTGAGCATCTTTTTTTGACTCTCACGGTTCTTTGATGCTTTTGGGAGGGCCGGAAAGGCGCCAGATTTCCAGTGGCAACAACTACACCCACAAACAAATATCGAGCGCGCTCTGTGTGTGTGTGTGTGTGTGTGTGTGTGTGTATCTGTGTGTGTTGAAATGAAACTTCACGAAAAAGCAACTGAGAAATTTTAACTTTTTTTGGGAAGGCATTGAGGGAAGTATATCAAAAAAAATATGCTACATATATACATATATCTATTTGAATGTCTGTATATATATATGTATATATTGCATTGCTAAAAATTGTTTTATTATTTTGTGTGGCATGCCACACATACCTACATACATTCGTTGCGTTCAATTTTTGTTTTGTTTTCGCTCTGAACTTTTGCGACTGGCTCACACTTTATCTTCTATCTCTGTCTCTGTCTCTGTTGCTGTCTCACTTTAGTCTCTTTTGCATTCTCTTTTCTTTGCTGTCGCCGTTTCTCTTTGTAGCTTTCTCGCTTCCGTTTTGTGCTGCGTTTTCTTATTTTGTGTGCAAATTAAAAATTCAATTTTTGTTGTGCAACTTTTGCACTCTTTCGCCTTTCCTGCCGCTCCACCTCCCATACTTTCACCCACTCCCTGCCCCTTCCTTTCTCACCCTTTTGCAGTTATTATCAACCCCCACCCAGCACCCCTTTTTATGCACTCTTCGGCCTTCCTCAGACTCCCAGTGCCATGTTCTTATTTGACTTTTTCTCAACTTTCCCCCCCGCCTACCGAACACCGCATTGCGTGTCGGTTCGTAATATGTTATTAGTTGGAGACCCCGTAACTACCCCATAATCCCAACCTCTTACCACCAATCTCCTACCAGCTCTTCATGCTTTTAGCCCTAACTTTTTTTATGCCCTCTAATTGACAACCCCGCCTATTTCTGCTAACGGTTTCAAAACTCTACAAATCGTTCGAATTTTGCATTTTCATAACTTTTATAATGTTATATCCGAAAAAAGAAGTTTTTTTTTAAAGTATGTAACAGGTAATAACTTTGTCAGAATGTATGTAACAGGCAGAAGGAGGCGTGGCAGACCCCACAAAGTGTATTTATTCTTGATCAGGGAGACGAGCTGAGTCGATTTAGCGATGTCCGTCTGTCTGTCCGTCTGTATGAACGCTGAGATTTTGAAAACTACAAAAGCTAGAGATGCCGTGTTGGTTGCTATCGGTAGGTGTATTCAATACGCAGATCAAGTTTATTTCAAATCGTCGATGCCACGCCCCCTTTACGCCCAAAAATCAATAAAACTCACACAACCTTAACCGTTAAACAGCAAGCGTAATATTGAATATAGAATGTTGTTATTTGGAACATAAACTCTCTTTTATTTTATTTAACTATCTTGAAAAGCGCATTGAAATCGGATAATAAACACAAAAGATATAAACGAAACGAAGCGCGTCAATACTATTCTTTATAAATAAATAAAATTACATATATTTAAAATATTTAAATTATAAACTGTATTTGCGAGCGCGCAGCGCGAGCTGTGGCACAGGGTATAAGACAGTCGGGCCCGTCCGACTGATCTGCTCCGACCATTCTGGTTTTTGGTTAGTTTTTATTTGTTATTTGGTTTGCTTTGTGTAAATATTATTTCCGCTTCAAAGGTGTCAAAAGCCATGCCAAATATGATTAATGCAAATTAAGTACGAGGCACAATTTAAATATCGAACAGGAAAATATGTTTTTTAGTAATAATAAATAATAAATAATAATTTTTTTTTTTTTTTTTTTGGGTTGAGGTGGGGAAAATGCCTTACGCATCGTCACACTGCCGTCGCAAAATGTGGTATGTGGGGCTTGCACCCACTAAAAACCCCTCCTCTTATCAGGCCTATCTCCACTTCGGAAAAGCTTCCGCATTACTTCAAAGCGGGGCCTCTTGCGCATTCGGCGCGCTCGTTTGCTCAGGCAGTTCTGCGGGAGGCCAGTATCTAAAAACGGCCTCGCGCACCACGAAGCCGGGGGCGGAGGGACTGCGTGAGCCGCGCCGAACATAACATCGACGGGGCTCTATCTCAGTCGCGCTCCAGTAGTTCTGAGAGGTTGCACAGGAAGCGGCGGAACACGTCTCGGGCAAGAATAGCACGTACAGTCCTCACAGAGTGCTCGGTTTAGCCGTCCTCCCGGGCTCATTCGTCCTCCCGACCACGCAACCCACGCCTATTTGATCCGCGATCGTCTCCTGCCGTTTGTTTATTCATTAACTCGAAAACCAAACGACAGGGGACATCCGCGAATCAAACCGGGTGGGTGGTTATTTCGGGAAGGGATAGCTTGGTCAAACTTTGGCGCAGTCCGGATCATCGCGTTCCAAGCATGATCCTGACCGTGACATCTCCAAGGGAACTGCGAGTACCATCCCGCCGAGCCATGCTCGCACTGTGCTCCATGACAACCCTGCAACCCCTCCGCCCCGCAGCTCCGCGAGGCTAAGAGAAAATAATAAATAATAATAATAATAATAATAATAATAATAATAATATTTGTATACTCGGTACCTATTAAAAATTAGTCAAATAAACTGAGATCTCGGAATCTATTAGAGCTAGAACACTCATTTTCGGAATGCAGATAGATATATACAGTATGCAGATTAGTTTTATTTCAAAGTTTGCATGCCACGCCCACTCCACGCCCCAAGCAATAAAAACCGCATAACAAGCGTAATATTATATATAAAAAGTTGTAACGCAGAATATATACGCTCTACCATTATATATATCTGTTCAGAAAATCGCATTAAAATCGGTTGATAAACACAAAAGTTATTGAAGAAGCAATAATGCCCAAGAAGCCATATTAATATTACTTAAAAATAAAATCAAACTTATGTACATTCAAGCTGCTTTATTTAAACGTAACCCAACGATTTGATTCCATATTTAACTAAATTGATCAAATTCTTATATGATATCATCTTTAGTGACATCAAACATATTAAAAATCGCAGTTTGCGGTTGTTCTATGTCCGAAATCTTCTCGTTTTCCGGTTCATTGTTTAGATCTTCAAACCGTATTTCACTGCATCGTCCAGTGATTATATCGTCCATAATATTGCTCGATTTCAAAAAGGGCAGACGTCCCACACCCCTTGCCGCAGAGCGATCCATGTGGTAACGTAGGGCTGCCCAGGTACCCTGTTGTTCCCGTAAGTTTTTTAGGGTGTTGGCGTGTTCGCCAACGGCCTCGTTCGGAAGGCCGAAAAGATTGGAACTATCCCTTATATTATGACGCACCTGGTCAATGCAGTTGTCTTCTGAAGGCGACATTATTTCGCCGCTTACACTCAGACGATTCAATGGTTGGCTCATCTTGTAAGTTCCAAATCAATTTTAGGAAAATAAATATTATCAGAAATAAATTTGATCGGGGAATCGTTGTTAGCCGAAATAATGCTGCTTGGCAAATATGTTGAGTCTACAACACTAGGCTACTATGGCTACTTGATAAAATTGACATATTGTTTCTTTAATATCTCTGGGATAAATATAATATCGTATATGGGGAATATATATGGGTCAAACGCGTGCAAAATATTAAAATTCTATGTATAGCGATAGAGAATCTATAAAAGTTTGATTAAATTTGTGATATATAAAAAAAAAAAAAAAAATAAATAAATAAATAAATAATATTGAAAGTTATTTAATATCTATATACTATGGCACTTGATGAAATTGAAATATTGTTTCTTAAATATCTCTTGGGTTTATAAAACGATTTCATTAAAATTTGCATAGGGTAAATCCCTATCATTTGGCTTATAGTATACTATATACATTTGTATATATTCTGTAGTAATATCAAAATACCTTATAGTAAAAGTTATTACAAATTATATGTAAATATATATAAATAAATATAGCAGAAAAAATTATTTTTTTAAACAAGTTTTGAAGTATTTTTTTTTTCTCTATTTCTAGTAATGCTGTAATTTTGACTATTAAATACACATGTAGTATTTGTTATAGCTGCAGATATTTTTGCGGTTCTCTCCCCTCGCTTCTCGCTTGATGCCTAACTCTGGCTTTAGGCTTCTTCGCTTCAACTGTCTCTCTTGGTCTCTGGTCTCTCTGTGTCTTTTGCTTTTGAGTTTTTTGCTTTGTCGCGTCGCGTTTTGTTGGTCAGTTTGTTGTTTTGTTGTTGCTGTTGTTGTTGTTGAATTTTGCAGTCGTTGCTGCTGTTGTTGCTGCTGCTGCTGCTGCTGTCGAGAGTTGCCTCAGCAGCAGCTTCAATTGCGCACTTTGCGTTGCGATTTTCAACATCTCTCTGCCTCTGCCGCTGCCTAGGTTCACATTCTCATTACAGTTCATTCACCCAAAAGATACGGCTTTATGTATCTATTAGTTATGTATGTGTTGCTGCTGTTGCTGCTGATGTTGCTGCTGTTGCTGCTGTTGCTGTTGCTGCTGATGTTGCTGCTGCTGTTGGTCATGTGCAGAGCCTGAAACAGACCCAACAGCAACTGCAGCTATTGCAGTTTCAGCCAAGTTTTGATTTGTGAGCTACATATGTTGTAACAGACACACACACACACACACACACACACACACACATGCAGATACAGATACAGATACATATACAGATACAGATACAGATACAGATACAGATACAGACGTAGCTTTAACAACCCACAGAGCTCTCCAGGGTCTGTCGTCTCTTGCTTTTGCTGGCATTGTTGCCACTGTCTACACCAATCGCATACACTCACACTCTCTCACACACACACACACATACACATACACATACACATACATATATATATATATATATATATCCAGTTATCAGAGCTTTAGCTTATCCCTAAACCCAAACGCAATTACACAATATTATTTCGCATCCCAACTAATTATTTCTTCTCCATTTTTATCTCTTTGCAGGTGAGTTACGTTTGCCATAAAAAACAGCCAAGAATTGCCTTAACTGCTTAAAGGCGTGTTTAAGCGTCTTCTTTGCATACATCACACGGACAAAGCCGCCTCATGCCTGACTGAAAGTCAGACGCAGCTTCATTGCATACGCATTTTACAGGGTATTTGTTGTAAGTGTGTACTTGAAATAGTCGAAATAAATTTCAGATGCAGCTCTTAGAATTTTACTTTAAATAAATGTAGGAATAAATATCGGAGGCAGCTCTATTAATTTCACATTTTACAGGGTATTTGTTGTAAGTGTGTACTTCAAATAAATGTAGGAATAAATATCAGATGCAGCTCTTATAATTTCACATTTAACAAGGTATTTTTGTAGGTGTATGCTTCAAATAATTGTAGGAATACATATCAGACGCAGCGCTATTTATTTTACATTTACAGGGTATTCGTTTTAAGTATATACTTTAAATAAATGTAGAAATAAACATCAGATGCAGTTCTATTAATTTCACGTTTTACAGGGTATTTGTTACAAGTGTATACTTCAAATAAATGTAGGAATAAATATCAGATACAGCTCTATTAATTTCACATTTTACAGGGTATTTGTTGTAGGTGTTCACTATAAATAGTCATTAAGCTAATTGTCAAACAATTCTCCGACTAAAAAAGACTACAATTATCAGTTATTAGACATTTTGCAGAAAACATCTATAAATTAACTTAAACAAATTGTTATTATTATCGCATAATGCTTTGTTCGTAGAATCGAGGGTTCAAATAAAAATTTTGCAATTTTCTTGCAAATTAATTTTAGTAATATTGTTTTTCTTTTTATAAAAACTTACCATAAGTCGTAATGGTTTGTAAACCCCGCAGCTTAGTCAACGCTGGCATTTTGAGCTTGAGCTTAATATACATTTAACAGGGTATTTGCCTAGTTCATGCATTTTTATAAAACTTTTAAACTATATCAAATTTCGTTGCCTAAGCTGTAATATTTTAAGTCTAGAGTTAAAGCCTTAACTGTAAGCTTTAGCTTGATAAAAAAACATTTTACAGGGTATTTCCATGCATAAAATTGCACTTAAATATTACAGGGTATTTGGATAGTCTATGCGCTTTAATAAAAGCTTTTAAGCTGTTTGCAATTTCTTTAATTATGATATTTGAAGCCTTAAGCTAAAACCTCAACTCTAAGCATTAGCTTAATGAAATGCGCATTTTACAGGATATTTGGATGCCTCAATTTGCACTAAAATTTTACAGGGTATTTGCCTAGTCTATGCACTTTTAAAAAAGCTGCATGCTTTATGAAATATTTGCCGAATTTAATGTGCTTAACGAAGTTCGAATTGCAGTTGATGCTTTATTTTGCAATCTAAGCAATTTACAGGGTATGTGTGCATTAGGTGCATTTATTGCGGCAACAATGAGCACAAGAAGTCAATGATGATGATGACAAGCAAAAGGGAAACGAAGTGCTTTAACCTCAGCCTCGCTGATTTGTTTTTTGTGTTTTTTTTTCTTGTTTTCCTTTTTTTATTGTTGCCTCTCATTTTGCCTGCACTGGAAATAGAAAATGGTGAGGTTGTTTTTTGTGCAAAAGCTATGTGCATGGATGTGTGTATATATGTGTGTGTGTTTGTGTGTTTGTATGTGTGTATGTCACAACGCGGCATTTGGTCGCTGAATTCGGTTGGTTTTAGTCTTCAAATGCAGCGGGTGTTGCATGGCCTAGCTGGAAGGGAAGGAAAGTGGAGAGGGGGAAAAGGGTGTAGACTAGCTAAAGAGGGGGCGGGAGGCCATGGGGGGCATGGCTGTCTGCCAGCAGCGGCATTTTCCAGTGTGTATTTAGCAATTGTTGTTGCTGCTGTAGTTCAGTTTCCAATTCCAGCGTCAGCTAAGGCTGACTCGATACGGTTTTCTGTCTATTACCAGCTACATATACATACACACACACACACGTACACACATATATATTTATATATATATACATACTGACAGCCTCCATTGCAAATATCGCCAGAGCCCAAAACAAAACCCGCTGCGTCTAACACAACTTCCCTATGCACAGGCCTCGGACCCTACTCCACACTCGCCCTCCCTCTCACACGCTCTCCCCTTCTCTCTCTCCTTCTCCCGCTGCTCTTCTCTGTTTCTCCATATCTCTCTCTCCTCCAACATAGTTTTAGTTTCGCTTATACACACACATAAATCAGCAAAATGGTAATCGCAGCAGTTGCCATTCGATTAGCATTATTATATTTGCACTGGCAACTCTGCGCACTTTTCCCACCGTCTGGCAACGCTGTCAGATATTTAATAGCTCAATGCTAACATCGCCAGCATCATTTTATCATTGCAATCAATTATTACATTAATTTTGTTATTATTCAATATTGTTTATTATAATGTAGTTTTTAACCCTTTCGATTTTATTTTATTGAAAGAAAAAATAACCCTGTTTTTACCCATTTCATGGGTACAGGGTATAAGAATATACCCTAATTCGAGAAAAGGAAGATGTCGTAATAATTTCAAACAAATTTGAAAAATAACGATTTAAATGGATTTTTCCTGAAAATAAGTACATATATTATATACATATTTAATACCCTTTATTTAGCTTTGCATAAACAGTCATACCTTGTATTTGTTAATCGTAAAACCTAGATTTTGAATTGTATAAATTGTTTTAGTTTACTAGTTATATACTCGCTATATTTTCTTGTTACTCGCTTTATCATTAACTAGAATAGCAAATGCTTCTTTGTTTTAAGCTGCTCGCATTTATAATTCGTTTTGAATAAGTTTAACGATATTCAAATGACTGGCGATTGCTTGTTACTCGTTAGTGGATACTAAGTAATACTAGTAGCTACTCGTTATTTATACGATTTACTCGCCATTATCAAACTGACCTTTTGAACTGCCCAAAACTGTTTAGAATATCTAATAGCATGTCATTAGGAACTCGATACTCAATACTCGTTAACTGTGCTTTACGTTTTACTCGCCACTGTCATACTTGCAACTTGCAAGTTGTTGGTATGGAAAGCATTTTAAGCAGTCAAAACTTTTGAGAGTATTTTACACCAAGTCATTAGGTATTCGCTACTCTTTACTCGCTGCTTACTACTCATTAGGTACTCGCTACTCGCTGCTCTCTATTTGCAACTCGTTATTTATGGCATGCCACAATTAACTGCAACTTTTTATTGCGCTATTTAAAGGACTTTCCATTTCTTTTTTAGCCACGCTCTTGCAATTTCCTGATGTACACACCTCAAATATGTACGAGTATAGTTGCACGTGAATGTGTGTGTTTGCAGTGCACTCGGTTCTTTATACATCAAAAGCAGCAGCAAAAAAATATATAGCTATATATATATGTATATATATTTATATATAGATGTATGTAAACCTGCAAGCCGAAATTGCAATTTGGAGCGCCATCTGTCGATGCGAAATGCAAGTGCTCGTGTCTTTTGGGGTGTGTGAGTGTTTGAACAATAAGCCAAAGCGCCTCGGCACTTTTGGTATTAACAAAACCCGTGAACAACAACAACAGCGAGTAACGAGTACGCGACCCAACGACAACAACAACAACAACAACGACAATTTAAACATGCACGAACACGAACGACTTTATAGTATGTGTCGCTGGCAATCCTTGCTGTTTCCCCTGCCGCTGACCCAACTCTTCCTCTTGCTCTTTCTTCAACTCTATCTCGCTGTCTCTCTCTCTCTCTCTCGCTGCCTCTCTGACTGTTTCTCGCCCACATTTTGGGCATTCGCGAAATTGCCGAATATTTTCCACGATTTGGCAACATCCGTGTGGCAAGAGCGAATGGCTTTGGCTGATTGAATGCGGCACGAGAGTCAGCCGCTAGCCGCCATGTTGCCACACGGCCATTGCTTTTATTGTGCCTTTAGTAATCGTCTCTCTGAGTGTGGGTGTGTGTGTGTATGTGTGTGCTTTGGTACCGTTAGTTTACGAAGCGACGCGATGTTGCATTGCCCATTGTTGCCTCGTTGTCGTTGCATGCTACTCCATATGCAGCGCGCGCATCATCGTGCCACCCACAAAACGCACGCAAAATGCTGCAGGCAGCAGCAGCAGCAAACCGCTCTGAAGACAATGGATGCCCATGGATGCCAAACGATGTGGCAAAACAGGTGCCACGCCCCCGACGCCCATACGTTGCGCTCCCTGGAGCCTAGCCATAAAACAATTAGAGAATACTCTCGCTCACTTCTGCTCCCCCACTCTCCCTCTCTCTTTCTGTCTCTCGCTCTCGCTCTCGCTCCGAAACATAGCTTACGTCATTATGCGCTAGTTAACGTTATTTCATTACGTTTAACACGTTAGCGCTTACGAATTCACCGAAACAATTGAGCTCATGCTGGTTTTCGACACTGTATTGCTGTTGAATTTTCATAACGTATTCGGTTATTTACGTCATAAACGTTTGCTACGTAAGAGCCTACGTAAATGTATTAACTCATCAATAATCACTCCTCACTAATTTATAAAGTAATTAATGACTTACGCATCGCCGAAAGTTTAGTTACTAAAGGTTTTATGCTACTTACGTTATACGTAAGACCTTACGTAAATGTGAAAAGAATCATTTTTGATTTTGCTTACGAATACATAGATCCTTTTAAGAACTTTAACTCAATTACATTACGTGTCATCAAAACATTTTACGGTAGCGTAAAGCTTGTAACTCAACGAAACGTAACGTTATATGAACATAACGTAAGCTAAATGTTTACATAAATTATGCTACATTTCGATTGACAAATGTAAAAAGTTTCATAAGCTTACGTTACGTAACGTAAGGTAAGCTTTACTTGTTGAGCGTTACGTAATGTCGGCAAACTCGATGAATCCAATAATACATACATACAGCTTCCAAACTTTGTGAGCCTTACAACATTTTGCTCCAACGTTATTAACGTAAAATGATAAATTTGCCGAAATTCGTGTAAGTCGTTAAGCTAACGTCGTATAATGTAAGCCATTAACGTCACGTAAAACTTGCGAATCAGTGCAAGTCCAACTCAAATCCTATAAACAACTAAAAACGCTAGGAGCGCTTGCCAAGAACTGATTCAGAGGGGTAAATAAAAGAGAAGCAGAGTAGATGGAAAAAGAAGTCATAAGAAGAGGCAAATAACAGAAGTGTAGCCTACTTAGCTGTGAGCAGAGCAGAGCTTTAAAGCTTCTGCTTCAAAATGTAAACCCCCCCAAAAAACAAAGAGAAACATTAAGGAAAGAAAACTGCAGCTAAAACTCTCCTACACATAAATCCCCCTCGGGGTGGCGAGGAAAATAGAAGGGGGCGGGGAGAGGAAGAGCATCAACCAAAGGCAAGCATAAATTTGTTCAGCTTAGCCACCCTTTCCACACTTCATTAGCTGTCGCTGCTGTTGCACGCTGCATGTTATATGTTTTTGCACCGATTTTATACCCTGTATCCATAAAATGCATGAAAACAGGGCTAATAACTTTGTGCAACAGACGAAAGAAGGCGTGGCAGACGACCGAGTCGATATAGTCATGCCCGTCTGTCTAATCGACCATTCGTCTTTTTGAATGACTTCCTTGATCTCGAGATCTACAAAAGCTAGGAAAGTCTTTTTTGGTATGTAGGTAGGTGTAAACCATACGCAGTTCAAGTTTATTTTAAATGCTGGAAGTCACGTCCCCTTTACACGATTGAAAAGAGTAACATTGAACGTAGAAAGCTGTTATTGGGAACAAATATTCCTTATCATTTTCTTTAACTATCCTGAAAAGCGCATTGAAATCGGTTATTGGTTACAAAAGTTATTAAAGGGACAATAATACAGATTTTTTTACAGCGCGATGCTGACAAAAAACAGTAAGAAGATATATTGCTGCTGCGTTTCGTATTATTTAGAAATATTAAAAATATAGGTTCAAGGGTATTCTACAGTCGGTCGCGTGCGACTGATCGGCTTGATGCTTACTGGGTTTTTCATGTATTTCGCTTGTTAGACCCTTTACTTTAAAAAAGTAAAAAGGGTCTATTAGTTTAGTGCAAAGAGGAAATGTGTGTAACACCCAGAAGGAGGCGTGGCAGACCCCACAAAGTATATATATTCTTGATCAGGACGACAAGCCGAGTCGATATAGCTTTGTCCGTCTGTCCGTCTGTCTGTCTGTCTGTCTGTCTGTCTGTCTGTCTGTCCGTCTGTCTGTCCGTCTGTATGAACACCTAGATCTCAGCAACTATAAGAGCTAGAGACACCATATTTGGGATTCAGGTTCTCCTATTCAGTAAGCAGCACGAGTTTGTTTTAGATTTTGGATACCTCTCCCCCTTCCCCCGCAAACCGCAAAAAGCTGCTGTAGCCACAGTTTTAGAGCTATTGATTTGTAATTTGGTATTTAACTAGTTTTTGACATTCTCTATCAACGCTGTGAATTTTGTTTCGATCGGATAAGAAACAGCGAATATATGCCACAGACAATTTGCCGCAATAGGCAGAGGGGGGTGGTGTGCCTTGCATACGCGGGTAGCTTAGTGTGTGTGCGTCTGATTGTGTTTGTATGTACATATAATCAAAGTAAAGGGTCTCCTACGGTCGGTTACGTCCGACTGTAGCCTCCGTCCCACTGACCTGCCCCGTCCCTATATTTTTGTTATGCTTTTTGCTTTCGTTTTTATTGCGTTTTTTGTGTTTCTTTTTGTGTGTGTTTTGTTATCATTTTGCATAGTCCTTTCACTCAGTTTCGGGCTGTCTCGTTTCCACTTTTTGCTCTCCGGCTATGTGTCTTTATGGCTGAGGCCATCCCGCTCGCCTGCACTTTGGGGCAGCCTTGCTAGCTCGCTCTGGCAGCAAGTGCGGCTGATTGTTGTTGCTGCCACATCTTGTCCCGGGCTAAAAGCTAACGTCGCAGCTGCAACAAAACAACAACAACAACAACAACAGCAGCAGCAGCAGCCTTTTAAACGTCTGCTTCCTGGCTGCTGGCATGCCCCATATCCCCTTACCGCTTGCCACATGTATCCTGCAACGTACCCCCTACCCCATCAACTAACTGTTCCTTTGGTGCTGCCACTTTTGCCACATGGCAGCTCAATTCATGTTGTTGCTGCTGCTGCTGCTGCAACATGCCACATGCCACATCGTGCGGGCCACGAAGGCTCAAACTTCCAATATTCCTGCTCGTGTGTCTCGCTCTCTCTCTATCCCTCTCTCTATCTGTGTGGGTGTGTGCGTTTTATTAAATGTGTAGAGCTACCAAAAACTCAACGCAACTCAACGAGCCGAAAGCGAGCGAGAGCGCGTGTTGTTTTATGCGTGCGTAAGTGAGCAAGAGCGCCAGATAAAAGAGTGTGGGGAGGGTGTTGCGGATACTAGGTGCCGAGAGGGGGCGGCAGAGAGTGAGAAAGTGTGTGAGAGAGGGAGGGAGAGAGCGCGCGCAGGCTGTCGCTATCGCTGACTTGCTGTTGCTATTGTTGTAGCTTGCAACAAGCCGCTAGCTAACAATATCCGGCTACCCCTAACACCATCTTCTCCTGCTCCATCGCGCTCTGCCCTTGCACTTTTTCTTGCGCTCTCACCTCTGCTCTCCGCTCTCTCCTTGCGAGCTGCTGACTCGCATCTGCTCTCTGCTGCAGCTGCTCTCCCTGCTCCTCTCAACTTGCTTTGTGCTCTTAAGCTGCACTCGCTAGTAACTCAGCTGTGCTTCCTAGGAGGTTCTGGAGGAAGTACCGCAGGAGGTCATGAAGAAGTTGCTGAAGAAGGTTCTGCAGGAGGTTCGGTAGAAGGTTCTGCATGAGGTTCGGTAGAAGGTTCTGGTAAAGGTTCTAGAGAAAGTTTTCGAGCAGATTATAAAGTATGTTTGGGAGGTTCAGAAAAAGATTCTAGAGAAAGTTTGGTTTCAATAAGGTTCTAACGGAGGTTCTGCAGAAGAAAGTTTGGTAGAAGGTTATGAAGTAGGTTCTAAAGAAGGTTCAGGAAAAGGTTCTAGAGCAAGTTTTCGAGCAGGTTATGAAGTGGGTTTTAGACGAAGTTTAGGTGAAGGTTCAGGCAGAGTTTTTAGAAAAAGTTCTGGAGTAGGTGATGAAGTAGGTTTTGGCAAAGGTTCTGCAGAAGGTTCTGAAAAAAGTTTCTCAAGAATGTGCCGGAGAAGCTTCAGGAGCTGCTCCTGTAGCAGCTGCTTTTTGCTCTAAGCTGCTGCCTGGTATCTACCCTCTCTCACCCCCTTTGCTCTCTCTCTCTCTGTCTGCTACCATCTGTTACTCTCTTCCTCTTCAGTCACTGTCGCACGCCTTTCGGCACGCTTCGTTTTGCTGTTGTCGTTTCCAAAAATGTTCACAGATTCTATTTAGACCATAACTCAGGCAGAGTTCTGCCTGACCTGCAACCCCCGCGCTGTCCATTCCTCCACGCCTACAATCCGGCAACCGAGCACAGTCAAAAAGGCGACCCAACTGCGACCTACGCTTCACCCTAGGCCACCAAGGTACTGCCAAGCACCCTCTGCAAACCCCACAGCCAACTCTCTAGCCCTATCCAGTGTATGCCCCCAATAGCTACTGCGCTCTGATGCTACCTATGACTCCCCCACCCCCTACCCCCCTTTTCAGCGCCTACCCCTGCGTGGCGCCTCTGCTGTTTCCAGTGGCAGCATCCTCGTGCGTTGTGTGTGTATGTATCTCGTGTTTATATCCTTTTGTATCGGCTGCATTGGCATTGGCATTGCCATTGCCACTTAAAGGTCCGGCGTGCCTCGTTCTCCGTGCTGCGCGTTCTAGCTGACTCTCCGGCTATTTATAGCAGTTCCGTGCGAAGAGTGTAGTACAAGAAGAAGAAGAAGAAGCAAACGAAGCATAATCAACAGCAGTAGAAGTGATAACATTAGTACTAGTCGTAATTGTGCATACGATAACAGTGCATGGCTCGAAAGAGTGAACTACATGCGAACAGTGTTGCCACTAATAGCTAGATTTGCAATAGAAAAAATATCCAAAACATTGGCAAATAAAAATGCATCGGGTTATGAAAACTGGCAACGTTGCATGCGAATTTCCAATGTGAACACAATTGTAGATAGTTTGTTCACTCAATTAGGCTAAACTTATTATATACTGTTCAGACAAATCAATAACACTCTATCAAATTGGTGTTTTGTTCACTGTAACAAATATTCACATTTTACAATAAAGCATCAAATTTAAATTTCCCTAATTTTATGCAGTTAAAATTCACATTTTGCAATATTTGTTCATTCTATCGAATAGGTATTCCTATTAATTTTATTGAATAAGTATTCCTGTTCATTCTATTAAATATGTTTTAATTTATTTTACATATCTATACATTTAAATTTAAAATAGGCATTTACAACTGTTCACTCTATCGAATGCATATTTCTATTGTAACTATTGTACAGCTAAATTAAAATTTTCGGAAATTGTTTCCCTTTATCGAGCTATTACTACTGTTTACTCTATCGAATGCACTTTTAAATGTTGTTTTTTTTTCATTGTTTTTAGAGTGAAATAATTTGTGCATACTAACGAATGTTCGCTTTACCTGATCATGAAACAATCAATAATACAAACTATATTATGAATTCAGATAACATTTTAGATATATGATATTTTTCGGATATTTTTCGATATTGATAGACGATTGCGTTCATTCGGTACGCCTCGGTTCTATTCGGTTCGTTCGGTTCTATCGATACCAGGCGGCATTACTCCACAAAGGAGTTTTGCTATGATACTAAGAAATCTACTGGTAAATATATAATTTACCACTAATTTTTCGATGTGTTGATGTGTGTGCGTTTATTTATTTGCCCGGCTTTTTTCATAGTATTGAATGTGTGTGTGTGTGTGTGTGTAATGTAACGGTCGAGTGCATCCGACCGAACTGCGTCCTAGGGTTGAACGTGTTTGTTGCGAATTTGTGTTCTGTTTTTTTGCCTGTTACACGAACTTGAAATACCCCTAGGTACTTTATTTTAAGTACAGTATTTAAACTAAAGATAAAAATTAGTCGGATAATTGTTAATTTATGTATAATAAACATAATAATATTATTATTATCATTTATATATTTACAATATTATTATTAGAAAATACAAAATAATAAGAACCTCCTAAATATTTATTAAACTCAACATTTCAATAAAAACTTGAATGCAACTCTGAAACTGTGAAATGTAGTATAAGGTGTATTGTTTTCTCTGAGTGTACTTAACTCAATCTGTGTCAGCTTTTAGAGTTGCAGCGAGGAGCGAGGCGTTGGAAAGAGGCAGTTTGGAAAAGAAGTGGGGGCGGACGAAGGCGCAACAGAACGTTGCAACTAGGAGGCAACTTTCAGAACCAGTTCATGTATCATTTATTGATACACACACACACACATACATATATACACGATGTGTGTGTGTGTGTATTTGCAGTTGTTTAATGCTGCTCATGTCGAATTCCTGGAACCAGATTGCGATTCTCTAATGCTGCTAATGCAAGGCAAAGCTAGAGACAGATCTACATACAAACATACATACATCCATACACACATCCATACATACATACATATGCATGCATACATACATACATTCACATGCATACATACATTTAGACATACATACACGCTGAGCTAAAGACATATCTACATACCTACATATGTACGTATGTATACACCAATATACATACATTCACATACATACATACATTTATACATACATACATACTGAGCGCCAGGTCCTTATGCCTTTAACTCAGTGTTGCCCATTTTTTTCAAAAGAAAAAACCTTTTTTTTAAGTCAAGAGCATAAAAAAAGCTTTAAAAAATTAAAAAAAAAAAAAAAACAGAAAACAGCTAAGTTATTAAATTAATCAATTTATTTGATCAAATGTTAATCAAAAGATGGCCAATTATTATTATTTTAGCATACATTTTTCAAAATTAATAATAAAAAAAAAACTAGCTAACCAAAAATTAAATTACTTTTTTAAAAAGCCGAAACTTTTTATTTTCCAAATGCTTTTGAAAAAACAGTCAAATCTGGCGGGAAAAAAGCGAATTTGGCAGCAAGGCTCTGCCTGGTCGCATTTTATCACAGAGTTCCAAAGCCAAAGCGCTGCTTGCCCTCCGCCCCCCCCCTCAAACACTCCACACCTCCCTCCGCCCCTGCCCCACCCCCTTTCGTGCTCCTTTGGCTGCCCACTACTTTTGCCATTTTCTTTTTATACACATTTTTTGTTCGCTTTTATTTTGCGTGCCTCATTCGCTGTGTTGAGTTTGTTGATTTCTTCTTCTGCTTTTTTCCATTTCTTTTTTTTTTACTTTTCTATTGCTGCCGACGTTGACGTCGCTGCTGCTGTTGCTGCTGCTGCTGCTACTGTTATTGCCATTGCTCTGTACACACACACACACACACGCTCTCTCACACACACATACACACACAGACGTGGGTTGTATGTATGTATGTATATAGCACATTCCTCAGTACTTGAAGCGCCTCCGGAAGTGATGGTTTTCATCTGCCGCTTGTGTCGCATTTGCAACAGCAACAATCATCTGCAATCTGGCAACAGCGCACCGAAAGCAAGCAGTGCCCAAGCAGTGTACCCAAGCAGCGTCAAGCAGTGCAGCAGCAGCAGAACAACAACAACAACAACAACAACAACAACTGCAGAACTCTGAACTGAGAGCAAAAGCTAATAAGTTCCATATATAATAATTATATCATACATAAACTTTGTTTGGGTTTCTTGTTATTGTTGTTGTTGCAAGTGGCAAGTTGCACGTTGCACGTTGCAAGTGGCAGTTGCAATGCGCAGCAAACGCTACGCCAGCAATTTAAGTCGCTTTGTAAGCGCTGGAAAATCGGTAAGCAGAGCTTAAAATTCAATTAAAGTATTCCTCATAGAACATCGTATATCTGAAAACCTGAGGCAAAACCTACAATATTATTTCGTTAATATCTTCTGTGTTTATTAACCGATTTCAATGTTATGTTCAGTATAGATGGATTTAATAGTAGAGAGTATTTAGTTTGAATAACAATCTTCTATGTTTAATATTACGCTTGGTATGCGGCTTATATCGATTAGGGCGTAAATGGGGTGTGGCATTCAACATTTGAAATAAAATTGATCTGCGTACTGTACATATGTATCTACATTTCAAAAACGACGGCTCTAGCTCTTATAGATTCTGAGATCTATCTATGAATCGGCCAAGATTGTCGTCCTGATCAAGAATAAAAAAATACAATAACACAATTAATAAAATAATTAAAATAAAAACAATCAATTACAAAATTTGAATAAAAAAAATGATTATAATAAAAGTTTAAATTAAATACATAAAAAATTAATAAAATAAGTAAAATAGATAAAATAAATAGAATTAATAAAGTTAATCAACAAAATAAAACAAATCAATTTAATCAAATATATAGAATAAATACAATAAATAAAATTAAAACTTAAATAGAGACATAAAATAAATCAAATATATATAATCAATAAAAATAAATAAATGAATAAATAGAATAAATAAAAAAAAAATAAATAAATATAAGAAAATAAAAAAATAAATATAAGAAAATAAAAAATAGAATAAATAAGTAAATGGAATAAATAAAATAACTCATGTATAAATTAAATAAATCAAATAAATAAAATAAAAAATTAATAAATCACAACATTAAAATAAAGTAATTTAATTACTTATAAAAAATAAAACAAAAATACATCAAATAAATAAAATATATAGTAAAAATAAAATGTATAAAAAATAAATAAAATAACATATACATCAAGAAATTAAAATATATA